>JAECYV010000007.1:1007144-1052956 GCA_023014305.1 Lepiota subincarnata
GAGTCCGGGTGGTAGGGGACGCCATGGAGCACGGAAAGTGCCCGGTTCTGGTCGTCAGAGAGGCGGGCCCTCTTGAGGATGAGGGCGGCGACAGCCGCATCAACAGAGTCGGTGGGGGGGGAGGGGGTTGGGGCACGTGTATCACCGAGCGGCTTGCCGGGCGAGCGGTCAGACGCGGTATGGGCAGCGGGTTTCTTAGGCATGGGGCAGAGGTTCAGAGTGAATCAGAACGCTTCTATTCGCAATGTACCAGCCAGAGAGCGACTCCGAGGAATCACTGGTGGTGGTAAGAGGACAAGAAGGGGCACTACATGTACATACCAGAGGGTATACTACTCTGGATTAGTCTCCTGAGTGAGGAGAGGGCGAGGCCCCCATTGCCCAAGGCCAGGATGAAGATGCATGCTGACAAGTGTGCAAGTAAAGAGGAGTGACCCCTGGTGTCCAGCCGGCATCCTGAGGGATAACCTGCCTACTAGCCGAGGGCCCCCTTCAACTATCCAACCCCAGCTGGAGGCAGAGGGGCCTGGGTGGCAAACACAAAGGAATGTGGATTGCTCTCCAGAAGTGCAATGATGTCCTCGAGCGCTTGGAGAAGTGCAATGATGTCCTCRAGCGCTTGGAGAAGTGCATGAGGGCAGCCATCACAAATGCGCACCCTGCAGCGCATAAAGATGTGATTGCAGGACTCCATTGGAGCCCCACAGCAACAGGACATCGACTCCTTGGGAAAGAAGCACACCCTGTAAGAGCCAATGGGAGCATGGCCAAGAATACACCTGACTATGTGTGCAGTAAGGGAGATGGAGTGATCTGTCTGCCCATCCAAGGAGCTGTAAGGGGACACCCCAAGTCCTCTGGTGCCTCCCCAACCTTGCCCCCAGCCCCCACAATTTTATCCAGCCCTCCCACATCCTCCAGCATGATTTATCTTCCTCCCTTCAAATGCTTGAACTTCCGGAACATCTAGAACGGTCAAAGCATTCCCCAGACATCCTCCTCACTCCCCCATTTGCTATTTTTGAGTTTCCTTGGACACTCTTTCCATTTTAAATTACACAAGTCATTTATCCATTCACTATTCTACTCCTCATTTGTTTCATTCACCTCTGCCTTTGCTGTGTTTGTGTAGTGCTTAGATACTTYGGAYAAACCTCCTACAAGTTCTATTGCTGATGTAATACATGTACTTAGGTAGTTTTCGCCTCCAGGGGTTTCCTCATCCTATTCTCTTAGGATTCTCCTGCAGGTATGTTTGTAGTATCTACTTACACTCATTTAATATACTTAGGATTCCCCTGCAGGTTCGCTTTAGCTCACTGAGTGGTTAGAGCTCCCTCAGGTCACCCTAACAGGAGCCCCTTGCAGGCAACTCCACCTAGATGCTTAGAAACCTTCTTGGTGTGCAAAATGTCAGGGGACACCTTTCCCCCTCACCTCCCTGTCATTTTGCCACCACCTTGGCAGCTCCAGCAGCCTTCCTTGGTGTTCTAGAACACTCCTAGAACACCCCTCACTCGCCTCAGGCCTTGGTAAGGAGATACCTAGTCCTTCCTAGTATTTTCTCTCTTCCTTCTACTGTCCTTCCCTCTTTTTATTCACATTCCCTTTATTTCTGTTTCCCCACACTCCCTTCCCCTCTGGGGCATCTCCTTTCCTTTTAGATACCCTTCCTTCATCATTTCTTAYAGCCTTACATGGCTAGCTACCATTGTAGTTACATATGTTAGGCTTGTAGCCAGGTTTGGTAGTTGTTCATTACTTCCTTCCTATTTTGTTACTCCTTTTCTCACCCTCTACTACATCTTCCCACCCTCGTCACACTGTAGTCAGTTTGTAGTTGAGCTTGGGGGTTCTTTACCCATTTCTCTAAGGATCCCCCTGCTCTAGGTGTGTAGTAGTCATTATTATCCTTCTCAATATATTCTAAGGATCCCCCTGCTCTAGTCTGACCCTCAGTGGCCTCGGGCCCATTGGGCAGACCACCAGGTTGCCCTTACAGAAGAAATGGGTCTAGTGTCTGGACTGGGGAGTTTGCCAGCTGGCACAGACTGGTGTGGTTCATCAGCTTAGCCAGCAGCACCTCCCTCCTCCTCTCCTTGCTTCTCTCCTCCTCCAGGTGTTCTGGAAGCGTTCCTGCGATATCCTACAGCACTATTGGGTTTCTGAGCGACAATGCAAGAGCTCAGCACCTTTCAGTACAACTCCCAGGACCTCCCAGCACCTTGACAAAGGACAGAAGCCCCCCCCAGCTATTTTGACTCATAACCCCTTGCTCCTTYGACCTCTCTGTCAACCTACAAGAAGCCATATGTTTCAGCAACCACCTGGAACCATGTAGGATGCATGGCAACCCAGTTGAGGCTCTGTACGGACCTCTGGGGCCCCCTTCTAGCAAGATATGAAGTTGTTGGATTGCCTGGGAGCACTGAGAGGCTAATCCCCTCTCTTGGCCGCTCCACCCCTTCCTTCTCGTCTCCACCCCCTCATTGAAAGCCATGAACCCTAGTGAAACCTTTCCCTTATATTCGACCCCGCCCTCGCAAAGTTACAGAATTTTGCAATATTTCTATGATTTTATATGACCTCATCTCTTGCCTACTCCCCCTACTTCCTCCAATCCCCTTCAGAGCTTGTCAATACTCCAGCCAGTTGCCTCCTCACTCCGCCATCACATCCCAAGGCTTGCTGGTGTCTCTGAAGTCCGTYCATAGCTCCCAGGTGCTCATCTCCGACCTAGGGACACTTTTAGTAGGGTTTTTCGGTGATGTCTTCCCCCCCAGGTCTGGTGTCTCAGGAGAGATTGACCATTTTCTCCAARACCGCTCATCCGTTCCTCAAGCGGTCTTTTACGTTCGAATCCACTCGTTTATACGCTCCTAACTAGTCCTGACACACCCGRCGGTACTTTGGCCTTCCTATGCCACATCATCACCTCCTCTACTCCTCTCCCTTCGAGGGTCAACCACCTCAACCACCTCTCAGCTCTCAAGGACTCTCCAGACGATGCTATGGCATCCCCTTCAGCTACTCCATTACCCCAAACAGCATTTGTGGTCTAGCTGAGTGTAGAGAGACACCTCAGTGGTAGATCCTAGGAGTTGATGTATTAGAGAGAGAGCATGGACGATTTCTCTAGAACGACCACAGCTATTCACTCAGGGATTTCTGCGTTCAGTAGCCCTTGCTTACACCTCCTGAATGTTAGGGCACCCGAAGCGTACTGCGTCGTGGCAATAAACTAACCGGGGAGAAACCTAAGTGTCATTCACAGACTGGTAAGCTACTACACACCTAACCGGGGAGAAACCTAAGAGAATCAAGTAAGGTTTCTCTCRGGTYGYGTACACTACTTATACTACYRCCCGAGGGCTGATCTATACTATAAGGGGATTGTCCGTAATGTACTGAGATGATGCGCCTGAGGGTTGGATGTGTGCCTAAGGGTCTCGGGTGGACAGACTAAGAGGCTGGGGAGGCATCCGAGGGTAAGTCGATGGTAGGGGAGCGATTTCGGGTGGTGTTTAGAAGATTTYGGATGTTCTCTAGAAGACTTCGGGTGGTGTCCCGGAGTGTCCCCTTACAGCAGCCAGTGGCCCCACTGTCCAGTAGAGCTTGAATGGTCCTTCTCTCAGCTGTGTCCATGGTTTCTAGCTCAACTGTGAGGTGAAGTGATTGCTGGGACTCTATAAAGAATATTTTATACATGGGGGATAAGTGTTGCTCCCATTTGGGTCTCCAGAGTTGTCTGAGTAGTGAGGGGTTTGTAGAGGGTGTGTCTTACATAGAGAGAAGGTTTTGAGCAAATACAGCATTGTCTATTGGGTCCACAGACAATACACTGTACCTACTCCCTCTAAGCAACTGGGGCACACTATTCACTGGTCACTTTGGGCAAAATCCTCCTCTACAATATCCTCCGAGTCCTCCTGTGATCCCTGTACCTCTACAACATCTTTCTCAGCCAGCAGTTGCTGTATTAAAGCCTCCTTCTTCTCTGTGTCTAAGAAGCAAACATCAAAATATTTAGGGCATTCTGACTTCATATAGCCTGGCTGGTGGCATCAGAAACATACTACAGGGATTGCTGAAGCCTTCCTGGTCGCATCTATGTCCATGGGAATAGGTTTGGAGGGTGTCTGGGTGGTGTGGGCATAAGTGCAAACATTCTGGGATGAAAAATGTGTCAAAGTGACAGGGGTAGGAGCTGGAAGGATGCTGGAGCAAAAGGGGCTTGTAGAAGGCTTTGTTGGAGGTGTTTAAACATGTTTCAGGGCTTGGAAAGCTTCATTTGCAGCTCRGCTTTGGTCTATGAGTTGTACTGCCTTGTACCAGGCCTCAGGGGCATTGTCTGAAGGTCAGTTTGCTGTCATAGTAGCTACAGCAGTTTGTATGGCAGGGTGAAGACCTCAGCAAAATTTGACCACAATAGTTTTGTTGTCCTTATACCCAGAGTCTAAAATAAGCTCTAGGAACTTGTCCAGGTAGTCCTCTACACTCTTGTTATGCTAGAAGTACTCTAYACCTTCCAAGCAATTGATAGCAGCTGCCTCCGAGTCCACAGAAAAGAACTGTCTGTGAAACTCATCTTGGAAGTCCTCCCAGTCCAAAAACTTCTCCATGCCCTTATTCTTTTCTTCCCATCGAAATATTTGGTCTGCCCACTTTGCAGCACATCCCTCCTTCATAAATGATATGGCCCAGAGTACTTTCTGCTGGTCTGAAGCAAAATGCGATGGGCATAAGCAAATATACATGTTGCAGGAGTTTAGGAAGACTCTTCCTCGTGTTCTATTGCCTGAGAAGTCAGGAGGGTGTTAAGGCGACCTGAGGAAGCTCTGACCACCCAGTGAGCTAAAGCGAACCTGCAGGGGAATCCTAAGTACATTAAATGAGTGTAAGTAGATACTACAAACATACCTGCAGGGGAATCCTAAGAGAATAGGATGAGGAAACTCCTGGAGGCGAAAACTACCTAAGTACATGTATTACATCAGCAATAGAACTTGTAGGAGGTTTATCCGAAGTATCTAAGCACTACACAAACACAGCAAAGGYAGAGGTGAATGAAACGAATGAGGAGTAGAATAGTGAAYGGATAAATGACTTGTGTAATTTAAAATGGAAAGAGTGTCCAAGGAAACTCGAAAACAGTGAATGGGGGAGTGAGGGGGATGTCTGGGGAACGCTTTGACCGTTCTAGATGTTCCGGAAGTTCAAGCGTTTGAAGGGAGGAAGATAGATCATGCTGGAGGGTGTGGAAGGACCGGATAAAATTGTGGGGGCTGGGGGCGAGGTTGGGGAGGTACCAGAGGACTTGGGGTGTCCCCTTACAGAGGGGTTGCTGGTTTAATTTTCAATGAGCTGGAACATTCTGGGGGAGGGAAAGGTGATGAAGGAAGGTTGATAGTGACAAGGGTCGCATTTGGTGGATTTTGGGGGGCAGAGCAAGCAGAGAGGGCTTCAAAGTCTGTTTGGATTGACCTGATGACTCCAGTAAGGAGGCTTTCAGAGTCAGCTTGCCTGGAAATTACAGATGCCACACTTTCCTGGAGTTGAGTCACCAAGGCTACAAGGTCCATGGGAGTGTCCTCCAAAGAATTTGGTTGTGACATGAGTGGTAGACAAGGCAAGGTGAAGGGAGAGAGGGGTTTTGAGTGGCAGGGTGTTGTTGGCTCAGAAAATAGAGTTCAGACTTGACAGAACCTGCTAAGGCAAAACCAGTCTCTTGGGGAGATCCTGTTCTTCTGTTATGGTGACCTGGGAGAGCTCTGACCACTCAGGGGGTCAAAGCAAGCCTGCAGGGGAATCCTAAGCATATTAAATGATTGTAAGTAGATACTACAAACATATCTGCAGGAGAATCCTAAGAGAATAGGATGAGGAAACCCCTAGAGGCAAAAACTACCTAAGTACATGTATTACATCAGCAATAGAACTTGTAGGAGGTTTGTCCAAAGTATCTAAGCACTACACAAACACAGCAAAGGTAGAGGTGAATGAAACAAATTAGGAGTAGAATAGTGAATGAATAAATGACTTGTGTAATTAAAATGAAAGGAATGTCCAAGGAAACTCAAAAATAGTGAATGGGGGGGGGTGAGGAAGATATCAGGGGACCTCCCTCCTTTTTTTTTTTTTTTTTTTTTTTAATTCAACGTTTATTAGAGACGTGGTGCATGATAGCAGTCCATGGTAGCTACAACAAGTACGCTACTATTACACTATGGGACTTGAATATGCTAAGGCCCCACAGGGGCCTTCCTAATAGGACGTAACATGGTAATGACAACTGGATGGGAGAAAAGTGCGGAATACACAACTTAAAGAGAAGATGTGAAAATGCAAAGGAGAAGAGGGAGGGGAAAAGTGGAGCTAGGTACGAGACAAGTCCTAAGCTAGAGGAAAGGAGCCGAGAAGGGTCTAGGGGCAGCACATGGTTTAGGCAGGTTGAGGGGGGGGCCCTGGTCAGGCCTGGATGGGGTGAAGGCAAATGTGGAGGGATTGGCTTCGAGGTAGGAGATGAGCTCCAGGATGTCAGGGGGCCATGGGGGGTCACTGGGTTTTCAAGGGAAGATGGGGGTGCATCAGGGACAATGCCAGAGTAGGTGGTCACGGGACTGTAGGGGGTAGCCACATTCACAAGATGGGTCTTCATTAGGGAAGAATCGGGTGTGGTATTCCCCGATAGGGGCATGGAGGGTGATGGCACAGGTGAGGCGTGCCATGAGGGAAGGTGGTTTGCCATGGATGGCCTGGAGCCAGGACCTCCCTCCCCTCTACCCTTCCCATCATTTCGCCACTACCTGGGCAACTCCAGCAGTCTTCCTTGGCCTCCTCTGGTGTTCTAGAACACTCCTAGAACACCTCCCACTTGCCTCTGGCCTTGGTAAGGAGACACCTTGTCCTTCCTAGTATTTTCTCTCTTCYTTCTACTATCCTCCCCTTCTTTTATTCACATTCCCTTTATTTCTGTTTYCCCACACTCCCTTCCCCTCTGGGGCATCTCCTTTCCTTTTAGATACTCTTCCTTCATCATTTCTTACAGCCTTACATGGCTAGCTACCATTGTAGTTACATGCATTAGGCTTGTAGCCAGATTTGGTAGTTGTTCATTACTTCCTTCCTATTTTGTTACTTCTTTTCTCATCCTCTACTACATCTTCCCACCCTCGTCATACTGTAGTCAGTTTGTAGTTGAGCTTGGGGGTTCCTTACCCATTTCTCTAAGGATCCCCCTGCTCTAGTCTGACCCTCAGTGGCCTCAGGCCCATTGGGCAGACCACCAGGTCACCCTTACAGAAGATGTCTGAAGAATGCTTTGACCATTCTAGATGTTCCAGAAGTTCAAGTGTTTGAAAGGAGGAAGGTAAATCATGCTAGAGGGTGTGGAAGGACCAGATAAAATTGTGGGGGCTGGGGGCAAGGTTGGGGAGGCATCAGAGGACTTGGGGTGTCCTCTTACATAGAGTGGGTTACTGACTAACCCACTAGTGCTGGTGCCAGAGCCCAAAATATATGGGTTTTGCTGAAAAAAGGTATTGCAGACCTATTGTAAGGGCAACCTGCCCACCCTGGGCACTCAAGGCTCTCAGGCTGAGGTAGGGGGATCCTTAGTATATATTAAGAGGACTGTAGGTGACAGGACGCATACCTGAGGTAGGGGGATCCTTAGAGAATTGGGTAAGGAACCCACTACCTCCTACAGACACTACTGACTACATGCTTACAAATCATGTACAAACAAATAAAAGCAAAGTGGTGTCATTCCAGGACAGGGAAAGTGAAGTAAGAAGGTCCTGGAATGCAGGAAATAGAATAAAAGGAGGATATAGGCAAGTAGGGAAGGAAGGAGTAGTGAAAGAGACATGAGGAGATAAGGGATAGATAAAATAAAGGGAAGTGATGTCTAGCATCATAAAAGTGATAAGAAATAAAGGGAAGTGATGTACTGACCAAGTACATTACTAGGAAGGTCCTAGGAGACATAGGAAGTCCTCAGTGTACCCCCTAGGAACCAGGAGGGGAGGAGGGTCCCCTGACACCTATGGGTTATGGGTTGGATTTCTCCACATTTCAACTTGGGAACTTGAAAAACCTATGGGATATCACAGGATATGGGTTTTTGGAGGTATGGGAAAGGAGGGATTCAACTGTACTCCTTATATACTACTAATGGTGACTGTGTCTAACACYATAAATAAATGGACCCAGGTAACATGAGGCATACATGAGGTGTACATGCATAGGCCCTGAGTCAGTGTGAGTTATACTAAGAATCCTTCTGATATCTGTTTCTGATATATATGTATTTATAGTCCTTCTGATGCTTCTAGCATGTATTCTGATAACACAAGAAGAGAAAAGAAAGAATTACTACATCTGTACCCAACCTAAGTAACATACCTATATACATAATCTATACTTGACTCTTGTAGTTATCACATGATTAAGGGGATGGTGTAGCCTTACATTATATCCATTTCTATCATTTTGATATCTCTCAAGGCCCTCCTCATTCCAGGATGACAGCAGACTCTCCCCTGAAGAAAGTGATGATCATTACCATGATTTCATTGTCACTCCAGGCCAGTGTGACATACTGTATATTTTGAGTTTTTTAGAGCACTTGCCTTATTTACACTCTTCAGGCCCATATACACCATGGTCCACCTTCAAGTTATGCATATACAGTGTCCACTCGATGGTATCACATGTATAGTCAAAATACTTTGCATGGAGGAAAGAAATCCGGCCGTGCCAAAGTATATTGCCATTTGCTTGTATTACGCTGTACTACAATATCTCAAACTTTAAGCTATTTCAACCAAGCGCAGAAAGCACAAAACCTCCAGTCCAAGGAACACCATCAACACCTTTTTTTATTTACCCTAGGAGAGGTCTTCTCTCCCCTTGCCCACCCTCCTTTTCTTTTCCCACACCCTCCTGCAACAGTGCCATTCCGTTCCTCAAAGAATTAACAGCCCTCCCTACTCCCGTTCTAATGCATCTTATCGACTGATCCTTCACACGCCAAACACTATGCTTCTCCTCATCAATCCTGTCAGGCCGAATCCGATGCTGCTGATCAACGGTCAGGACAACCGCTGTGAAAGTAGCGAATACAGATGCTAGCGCGGTCGATGCAGAGTTCATAAAGACAATAATCATCTGTAATCGCGCCGCTTGTTGGACAGAGGAACCACCAAGAATGGCACCTGTCATCGTTCCCGGAATAGCGATGATCCCAAGAACACTGGTAGATGCGAGTGAGCTCTTTAAGGTCCGAACGTGCCGATAGCGACTCCTAATTGTCGTACCTCATGGTATTAATAGTTGGCGTTAATGCTAATCGTAGAGCCTCGATCACTATAGGCCGACAGGCCTCAATGCGAGACGCGCCAAACGCTAGATAGACTTCCACTTTGTCTCTGTTTTCTCTGGAGATACGGTCCGGCATCAGTTAAGAGATGTGAAGGTGGTCGAGTGAAGGGGCGTACTGTAACTCCTTTAGAACGTAGCTCACGGATACTGTGATACCGGAAATTGTCGAGCCACACAGCATACCAACGATAGGAACTTGAAAGGAAGTTGGTGAGTGTGTGGGGCATATGGGCGACAGCATAATATACGCACTATATTGCATAGGCGTCCAAAATGGATCCACGGCCATTGCGAACCGCACACCGATTATTGAGACAGGTATCGTGGATCCGAGCATAGCAATAAGGATGGAAGGGAACTGAAGCAGACGTTGAGAAATAAAGCCTCGAACACGGCAGCGGAAGCGACTGACCATGTATTGATATCGCCGTTTCGATTTATTGACGACTGTAAGCCATTTGATGAGTTACAATTTTTTTTGCTGAGAAACGGGCCCACTGTACCGATTTCTATTGTCCCTAATAGATTGAGTATAACTGGAACAACCAAAATTCAACCCATGCTCGCAACACTGAATTGAATACGCACAAACAATACACGCGACGACGAGCTTATTTTCTGCCGCGAAGACGCGTTGTAAAATGGTCGCCACCACTGTCAACTGTACAATGCACCTAATTGCACCGATTAATAGCGAAGTGCCAACGCCAATCTTCAATAGTCCTGACACGAAGGTGTCAAACAAGATGAATGTTAGCGCAATCATCACGTTCTCCCATCCTAGGTGTTTGTCTAGCGATTGGGCAAGAAAAAATGGCGAGTCTGAAGCTGCCGCAGCGAACGGTATCGAGAGGAGGTTGTGGTCTGAGGGATACATGGTGGTTGGATTAGGTGTGAGGCCCGACGATAGGATTGATTAAAGGCCAATTGAAATTATATGAGCGGGGGGATTCGCCAGAGCCAACAATAATCTCAAGGTCGGAATAAAGAAGGAAGGGACGGAAGGCAAGGTGGCTTCCCTCGTTCGAAGCTTGTTTTATCGGATTCTGATGCGAGGTGCAGAAATGAGCATTGGGGAGAGCAAGTCGAGAAGATCACGATTACCTTTACAAAAACTGTACCCTAGACACCTGAGGCATGTGCATCGCAAAAAAAAGCCTTCGACACAAGCTTATATGTAGTTCTGGCCGGGCGGTAAGGTTTCAACACGGTCGTACGGTTTAGAAGATGGAAGAGACGCCATTCAGGAATGCTCCGGCTCTCTGCTAGCCAATCAGAAGCAGCCTATTTCTCATGTGAGTGTCACGTGACCATTTCAGATACCTTCGCTCCTCGTACCTCCCACTRCCACTCATCCCAAATGAGTATTAAGAAATGAAAGCGAAGATTTACGGTATATTATTGCCGTGGTGCTCGGAGCAACACCACTTATAGGACCCGTCATGGGGCTCATCTTGCCTCTACCAACCTGCACAACGTGGTGTGCAGCATGTTAGGCTGCCGTACGAGGGACTTCTGCATATCCCACAGTGTTTAAACCTGCCTTTGATGTGGCCACAAGGTCCCCAGCGAGCAGCAGACCTGATAGCGTGTGTGAGGAGGGACATCTACCCCTTTGCGCTCAATTCGCGCTAATATTACGGGAAGTGTTCGTCGTACCCGGACACAAGCGACTTTGCCCTACCGTTGTTCACGAAACATGATCTACGAAGGTCAAACCAGCTTCGACGACCTGCAAGATACCTTTTCGGCTACGGAATGGGACCTTGTGTGAACTTGTTCACGGAAAACAATAACGTCCTCGATGCCTCGGAGTAAGTTTAGAAAACATTGTATGCTTCGATTTCCCCTCTGGGCTTATCTTGGAAGGCACTTTGAAAGTGAACAAGATGGGGGTTTATCGGGGTCATCCCACGTATGCAGGATCTACATTTTCGTTGGCCGGGCTGGCCGAAGTAGAAGTTTCTTTGTAGAGTTCCAGAATACTCGGTTTTGCGGTTGCCTTCGGGGTTATGGGGGGCGTATGGCCGGGGCAGGCACTGATGTCATTCCCTGTAAACACATTTGTCAAGCCCACTGAACCATTTGGGCATAGCAACTCCGCTCTGCGTTGGGCGCTCAGTGCCAAGGCGCCACCGAAGCCTGGCGCTACCCCAACGGCTGTTTTAAAGATACACAGCAAGGACTGCTGACCAAACGGAGATCGTCATAGTTGGGTCACACAATACTTATCACCCGGCTCGCGTGGCTGATGGTGATGAACGTCAGCAGTCGTGCAAGTCCTGTAGGACGGACTATATAGCGCAGAGCGCGCAGAGGAATGGGGCGGGGCAGATGCCAACGGAATGCGCTGCCCTTCGTTGATCTCCACAGCAGGAAGGCCAGGAGGGGATCCCGTTGGAGCGGGTGGAGAATGTGAGACTGGAGTTGGGCGTGAGAGAATTGCAATATTCTCACGGGCAGGTGGACCCCCATCGACCAAACCCGCCTGCGCCTCTCTCCATCCCCTCCACGACGTCCATGGCCCAGCAACAGCTCAGCCAGGAGCAGTTTGTTGGCCTCTCTATCCATGCCCGCAACGACCTAGACGAGGCCCGTCGCCTCCAGGACCTCATCAATTGCCTCGACAGCGAGATCGACCAGGCTAACGATGTCCTGCGGGAGCTTCTCAAGAGGCGCAGTAGCCTGCTCGCTGAGGCCAGCTATATCCCATGCGACAGAGACAAGATTATACGCGACATACGCAAATGCGAGTCCGAGCTTGTGAGCAAGCAGATCGAGATCGCCAACACTCAGGCGGAGCTCCTGCAGCTCGAGGAGCGCTCGCCTATCCTATCTGCTCACCAACACGACTCCCTTCTCCCCTCGGAAGATGTGCCGCTATTCTGCTTACCCCAGGCTCGTCGTCATGAACAGGAGCTCGAACGTTGCCAGACAGCACTCGATCAGCTGATGCTCGACTACAGCCTGGTACAGCAGCAGCTCGACCACTCCCGCAAGCTCCTCTCCCCCATCCTTCGTCTCCCCGCAGAGCTCCTCGCTCACATATTCACCTTTTGTCTCCCTTCCCAGAAATTTGTCCCGCTCTACCAACAATCTGCCCCCCTCCTTCTGACCAGCGTCAACCGATTATTCCGGGAACGGGCCCTTGCCACTCCCCAACTCTGGTCTTCCCTATCCATCCACAGAAGCTCCTCTGGCACCAGCTTCTATCCCCATCCCAGCCTCATACGGCTCTTCATTGAGCGTTCGGCCGCAGTCCCTTTGTCGTGGAGCCTTGAAGATGCAAAGCCCAGCCTCACAGTTGTTGATACCAATCGCCCTCCAATGCCTGTTTCTCGAATTGTGGAGCTATACGTGCCCCATTTCAAGCGTTGGAAGCACGTGCGCATCGACTATGGAAGCAGTTGGGTACCAAACACCGGCCTTGATTGTCTTCCCCACAACTGCTGCTTCCCATTACTCGAAACCCTTTCCATCAAGAGAGGATACTGGCTCGACAACCGCGAGATTTCCATACTTTCCCGTATGCTGGCTTCACCTCGACTCCGAGGCATCAGCTGGTACAGCCAAAAGCCCTATACCACTCTCACCATGCCGTGGGCCCAGCTCAGGCAGTTCTCAGTTAACCACCTTATCCCTCTTCGTGAAGCTCTCAACATCATTTCCCTTTGCGGGAAGCTCGAGGATGTTGAAATGAACATACTCTTACCCACCAAGATCAATGATGACGAATCACCTGTCGAGATGCTCGAGCATGACGCACTTCAAGGTCTTAAAATCGAAGTTGCAGGTGATCCGAACGTTTTTTTCAACAGCATCACCTTCCCGAGCCTTCGGCGATTCGAACTCACTCTCACCCAAGGATTCCGAACGCCACCCATGTCCCTCGACTCGTTCAGGAGATTCATTGACAGGTCATCGTGCGTCTTGGAGAAGTTGACTTTCGAGGATGTCCAGCTACCTGCGGATGACCTACTGGACTTGCTCAAGCATCTATCACCCTCCATCACCGATATGAGCCTCCAACACGAACGTCATAATGCAGGATACATCAATAACAAAATTCTCCGTCTTATGACCGTACCTGATATCCACGGCCCTAGTTTTACGGAGGACCTTGATGCAAGAGGAGGATTCACAGGCCTGCTTTGTCCGAAGTTGAAGTATCTGAGATTATGGGGTGTTGTTGGTTCAACGGATGGGGTGTTGGCCGATATGCTCCAGAGCAGATGGATCGGATGTCGAAATTGTCTGGCGGGGCCCGTGTTGGACACCGCGTTTATTGTGCTGGACGATGATATGGACCAGAACCGACACCAAGAAGACTTCAAACGGATGCACACGCTCAAGGCGCGCAGGCCGGGGCTTTGCTTCCAACGGTTAGTAAGAGTAGCTGCGAACGATTCTTCGAGACCATGAACCGATTTTTCCAACGTCTTGTTACCCCCTCACTTCATTTTACCCTTTTGTATTATATTCCCATATTAACATACTTGTCCTTTTATGCTCAGTCCCTTCGTCCCCCTTCTTTCCCTTTTCGCTACTTGCGACCCTTGCATCTCTTGTGACCTCTCCCCTCCCCCTCCCTTTTTGGCATTTGTGCATAGGTTTCTACCTTACGCTCCCCGTTTCCCGCTACCACGGGTCCTCTCACAAAAGATTCATCCAGTAATTGTAACTATAATCATTTATGAATTGCATTGTGCCTCTTCCGACTTTTGATTGTGGATACAATGTGTTGTACACAACAAGACGTCCCATAAATATATGCATCCCGCACACACAAAAGGGGAACATCAACACGGGGGCCCGTCGAATAGAAACAAGTCGGTCGGGTAAAGAGTGATTGATGAGCTTTTTACCCTCCCCACGCTGAGGGGCGTCAAAAGGAAACATTGCGTTGTTTGTTGTTGATTGTAACCACAAAGGGTTGACCTGTAACCGGGGGTAACCTGCCGAATCCACGGCGATCAAAAAAGGTTGTGGAGTTTGCTACTAAACCGGTGCAGCGCAGTGTTGGAGCGCTGATCCCTTTGGCGTTTCTTTCTTTCTTCTCCCCCTTCTTTTGGATTTTTCTTTCTTTTCTGAGACAGAGAGGAGTCAGATGCTCCACTGCTATCAATGCAGGATTCCCCAAGGTAACTCAGTTGATTGATCTAACCGCTCTGGTCTGAAAAGAAGGGGGATGATGGGGGGAGGGGGGTGTGTTTTCGTGCAACGAGGGAGGGCGTGGAGGAATCTATTCCCCCCGGTATGAGACGACTTTATTTGAGCCCCTCTATGGAGAACAAACAGGGTTTGTTGGAAACTTTCTGGATCTCGGGCAAGGGTGGAGGTGGCTGGTTTTTACATAAAAAAGGAAATGTTTGTTGTGTGGGTTGTATCATGTCGTCATCCATCATCTTTGAGGGGTCTTTTTTTTTTTTGTGATAGCCGGGGGGCGCAGGGGTGGCAACTGCGGGGCCCTGCGGCCTTTATTTAGTGGCAAGAAATGGCGTCAAGTGGAAATTATCAGGATATGTAATTGTAATTGTACGCTACATATGCTCGACAGCAACAAAGTTGTAGCGGCAGAGAATAAAAACAATTGATGTAGGTACAGTAGTCACTTGGACTGGGTAGCATCATCCACAGAAAGAGAATAAAAAAAAACAACCATAGATTTCCCCTAGGCTTACTCACTGTATGGTTTGTAACAATGAAACCAAGTGGAGCCCAGGCCGTTGTGCAGGGGCGTGGGTCTGCCAACCTAGGTTTTTTTGGCTCAGCAAGGGTTGTGTTTGTTTGAAACGTAACGGTTTATTAACAAGGGAAGGGAAGAATGGTGGCAGCCACATTCATAGCACAACCACACATTCACATTTTTATTATGCCAAGGAAAGTCCGGAGGAGTAGATCCGAGAAACTGATGACGTCGGGGGACTCGAACCTCGCATCCTCACAAAACGCTCGCCTGCAAACTCCACATCATGTATAGTATTACAATAACAAGCATAGGAAAACATTGGTGCACGTACAGGCGCAGGCAGCGCAAAAACCAAGATAGGCGAAAAAAAAGACAAAGCGGATGCTAAAACAAAGGGGGGAGTTGGGGGGGAGGGGGGTGGGAGTACAACAGATGATAATAAACACTATGTTAAAACACACGACGAGCAGCATCGAAAATACAAGAGAGGTGATAAAAAACATGCCATGTTCGTGAACAGATTAGCTTCATAAGCCGACGCAACAAGGGAAAGAACGAGCACAAGCGCTGAGCCAAATCAGCCAGGAGAACAGCAACGACCGGGAAAAAGCAAATGGAGAAGGACGAGACCGCACCAATGCCAAGACCAGACCTATCTCCAACTTTGATCAAGCCACCATGTCTTGTCGGCATCCCGCAACGACCATTCAACGACACTGTCTTTGCTAGCAACATAAATGTAACCGCCAGTTGGATCAAAGCACGTTCCCGCAATGTCCAGGTCGTCTCTGTACCCAATCTCTGTCGCCAAAGGTTTATTTGGTCTGGACCCTGAGCCTTGCTGGCTTGAAATACCGACTCCCGGTGGAGACCCAGTTCTCGAAGGGGGGTGTGACGATACACAGTCAGACTCCAACTCGTCTACGTCCATATCATTTTCGTGCCTCGCCCTTCTGCGGCCGAGTCTCAACCCAGGAGGATGGTAGTCGTACTCAGCATGATCAGATCCTGTGTTTGGTTCTTCCCCATCATCATCATCATCATCATAGTCTCCGCCAGCTCCGGTGCGAGCATTTAGGAGGGCATGAACTTCAGATTCGAGGTTCCTATCACCCAAAGACGGAATTACCAAGATCTCCTCATAGTCATCCCCCTCTCTGGCATTGCGAACGTGACTGAGACGCAAAGTTCGCCATGTTGAATCTGATATGGAGGAGGGTGGAGAATATGGTGGGGAGGAAATCCGAAAAGTGTCACCAAGCGCTTGGATGATTTGAGGCTGGATCGTTCCTGAGTTTGCTCGGCGGTGATGTGGGGGTAACGACTGTGGGTGTGCAACGGTAGGTCGAGGAACAGCGGTGAATGACGATAACGCATTGCGGTGATTCGTCGTCCGCCGTTCATGAGGACGTGGAGGTGAGGAAGCTGGCGTTGGTAGCTGAGACTCCTGTTGTTCGGACCCACGAATTGTCGGCACTTTGAGTATTTCCTCCGTTTCGAACGTACGAGCGTCAACAACATGCAAAAGTGAAGTGTGCTAGATTTTTGTGATCGGAAGGAGGTCACAGTCAGTGTTTAGGCGCTAGATAAGAACAACCGCGTACCTCCGTAAATGTCATGACTTCTTTACCCGAAGCGCCACCGCCGCCAAACTTGACACTACGAACGCTGAAGCCCGGCGCTTTGGACCGTCCCCGAGTCCAGTCGGTGGGATCATCTGACAGATATCCGTCATCCGAGGAGATGCCCCGAGTTTTGTCGGTTTGGATGACTTTGAGAGGCTTGGTGCTGCGGACATCCCAGACAGCGAGAACCCCTTCCTGAGATGCCACTGCAAACTTCATGCCATCGGATGAGAATGCGGTTGAGAATGATGCAGCAAGTGTTGACGGATAAGGCATAGGGGAGGAATCAGGAGGTGGCAGAAGCAGGTCGTGGATATGCTCGAAGGTTACTTGATCGCCGCCGCGCATATAATGGAAATATATTKTAGAGGAATCACCGACAGAGAGGAGAGTCCGACCATCGGGTGATATGGAAGCTGGTAGGAAGACTAATAAGCATACAGGGATGAAAGCGAATAGAACTAGCAACGAACAATGATTGATGGGCACATCTAGTTTGAGGGATCCAATAGGCTTGATACTTCTCTTCTGGCTCTGGATCCTGATAGGCACTTCATAGAGACGCACAGTGCAATCATTGTTGCTGATTCCCAGTCTCGGCTCGACTGCGCTCTGGCTGGAGCGCGTGAGGCTCAAGGAGGTAAGGAGGATGGAATTGTTGATGGAGCCTTGCATTCTTTGTTCATATTGCCAAGTCAGTTTGCTACGCCGGCCCTTGGAGGTGTGGAAAGAGAGATGGATTTCAGCCTCTTGGCCGCCCGCAGCCAGAAGTGTATCGTGTGAGTTGAGGGGTAGCGCAGCGAGCGTGTTCGGAATAAAGCTCAACCTGGCAAGGGTTCGAGGCTGGAATGCATCCCAGACCGGGTGAGATAAGATAGATGTCTCGAGGCCCTGGAGATACGCACCAGGTCATTTGTGTTGAGGTCGTGCTCGACAATGGCGTATTCATGCGCGTAATTGAGTACACCACGTTCTCTGGGGCATATTACGAGATCCCGCAGCTGACTGGAGCATGATCAATATTTGCCGCACGAAATAGAACACATTATAATTGGCAGGAGAAGCGCCAGAGCGAGAGAGAGAAGACTCGAGGGCAAGCAAGGGGGCGTGGACGTACATGTGGCCGATGAAGACTTTGGCAGGGGCGACTGCAGTGGGGGTCGTCGAGGCGAGCAGCGGGGGATCGCAGGCCATTGCTGCATGCGACGGGGTGGGTGGAGGCGGGAGGTGTGTTTATGAGCAATCGCTGCACTCGACTGACGCACGCAGGAGGAGCTTTGCTCCGACCGTCACAGGTCACACACCCGGCTATGCCAACTCATAACATGGGATTTCCGGTTTTTTTCCCCCCTCGCTGCTATACTTATATAGAGTTGTGTGCACGAAGCTACCGAGGACCCTGAAACCGGACCACCACCCCTGAGGGCACACGCGTGATGGTTCGGGGGGGGGGGGTGTGCAGACCAGCACCCACAACTGGGACCCACATTGATTTGGAACTTGGGGGATCCAGAGTAGTAGTGCAAATTCTGGCTCTACTGCGCCCATGGCTAGCCCGCTGTTCCGGCCAGAGTGATGCCACCTCGTTGGATGAATCTGGTCCTGTTTATCCTACCTCGTCCTCTTGACGTTTAACATTTAGCATTTAAACATTTCATTTCCTTCGACTTACGACATGGCTGATAACTGGCGTGTGTTGCTCGGAGGTCACCAAAGGCGCCGAGACTATATGAGAATTAGAAGCCACCGTCTTGTTTACGATAAGGACTCCCCCCCAGTGTGCCGCATCTCCTAAGCGCCCCGCATCCGATCGCTCCAAAAAAAAACATAGCCAAAACCGACAAGAGCGGCAATAATAATGGAACAGCACACGCTCTTTCGACCCCCTTCCACCTTCTCCCGTCCGACTGCACATCCTCCGCTCGAGCTCTTTCGTGCTCTGCTCCCACAAACTCTCGGATGGTCATCTCATACCGTCCCCTCGCCACGGCACAGGATCTTCCCTTTGAAATATGGCAGCATGTCTCTCAATTCCTTACCGAAGAGCAACTGAGGCGAATGTACTCTCTCAACCGCGCTTTCTTTTACATTTCCATGAAACTGCGATACCACAAAGTCTATATTGGAAACTTTCATGGGGTTGGGAGTCGCAAAACGTACAGGACATATCTCCGCTTGTGAGCAGACCCTCGCTTGTCTCCCCCAAGTAACAGCAACTCGAGCTCTTCCTATTGACACGCAGGCTGACAAATCCCAAATCATCACAATACGCTCGCTCCCTACACTTTCAGTTTTTCCTCGATCCCACTCTCGGAGGCAAACAAACGGTCCCACAATTCCTCACCCATCCCTCTCGTGATGTCGTCTCCCAGTGGAAGCATCTACGAAACCGTTTGACAATGGCAACAAAGCTCACCGCATTTGTCGGCACGCTCACCCACTTGACACACCTAACAGTCGAATGCCATACGGATGATCCACTACCCGCTGTCCCCCATCATACCCTCGCACTCCTCGCAACCGGGTGGAAGGCCTATAGCCATGTTCTACTCAGTCTCACGCTCAGGTGTCCTATGACACTTTGGGAGTCGTTCCTTCCCATTTCGTCGAATCTCAACAATCTGGAAACACTGATTTTCGATGTGCACCATTACCCCGTGAGTGACGAAATGCGCATCATTCAATCAGTTTTAGTGCCCTTCATCAGAAAGCACTCGCAGTCCCTCCGGGGATTGGGATTTATTTCCTACAAAGCCATCAATTTTTCGACCATCTATCATGGAATCGGTCATCTGCCTCACCTCAAGCAGTTGACGATCAAAGAACTCGCTTCTGAAAGCCATCACCACCTCGCTGCACTAGAAGGTTTCATTCAAACACATCTTGACACGCTCATCGAAATTCACTGGGAAAGCCTCGATCCCATGCGGAAATCCTCCATCAACTGCCGAGGGCCTTTCGATCTGGTGATCCCTTACCTTCGCAAGATGACGCTCGGTTTCTCGGGTCCCCAACCAGTCGACAAGTTCTTTCGCGGAGTTTGTCGATACGTCGGAGAACATCGGAACACGCTCACAGAGATCACGCTTGGCGGACGCGGACTTGTCCCTCGACAGTTTAGCTTCTTTGTCAAGATGGTCGCCTCTCCTATTTTGAAAATGCTAGACATTCCCGTTTTTATCCTGACTTCCACCGCGTTTTCCCTTCTCGCTATTCAATTCCCCAACCTCGAGTCTCTTTGCTTGGTATACAACAGTGCTGGACGCCAGTATTCCAGTATGATGATGGATGAACCGTCTGYGGCGCTAGAGGAGTGGAATAGCCCGTGTTTTGTGCGGACGGCTGAGTTGTTTTGTTTGGATATGAAGGAGCTGGTGTATTTGGTGGATTGGCCGGTTGCGACGGTGCAGATTAAGCTTTCGAGGTGGTGGGAAGGCTCCATTGAGTGCGTTGGTAAGGCTATTTTGATGAGTATGCCTCGTGTTGATTTCATGAATGGGATGTATCGGGAGGATTTTTTGAAATTAAAGGATAAGGAGGATTAATTATTTTTATTATTTTATTATACAGGGTTTCATGTTTTTTATGTGCAAGTAACAAAGTTATGTACATGTACAGTACAACATACACCAGATAAAGGCTATGATATAATATCAATCGCCTGACCTTTTTTGCTTCTTGTTTTCTGGCGTCGCGGAGTTTTTTATTCTGATGGGTTCTGTGTGGGGGGACACTGATAGCTGTTTTGTATGGACCTGACGCCCATGCAGATCATATGCGATGTAATGTATGCAAAGAAGGGAAAATTACTTGTCAAAGAATCAAACGGGTTCATTAGCTTGCTGAAAATAGCTTGCAAGGGAAGATACTACAGCAAGTGTGCTGGTAATGGACCAATAATAAGCATTTAGGGATACGGGGTCAATGGGAAAATGCGAGAATCCCTCGGGCCCGGTTGTGGTGTAATTTCGTATCGCAACGGGCCGAAAAAGGAAGAGCGGAGACATTGGAGCGATGGAAAGCTTTGAAAGAAGTTCCTTCACTTTTTTTTTATACCCCCACACGCACGTTTCCGAAAAAGAAGATGAAAGGGGGGGGAAAGAATCTAAACCCATTTTGAGGAAAGTGGAAGGGGGTGGTGGTGAATGGGTGGAGAGAAGGGTCGCATCCGCAGTCGAGCTCGCTGGGGACTACATAACTTTTGCGGTTAAGGAGTTAACAGAGATTTGATTTATGATTAGGGGTGTAGCGCTGGGGGGGTTATCTATTACGGATTCATTAGGGCTGTGTGTGGACTTACGCAAATGGTCAGGAAGATAGTGATAATAAACTCATGGGCTTGCAATAAGAGCACACATCAGGCTTCTTGGGCGTTGTAGTACGGACTTGTACAGCTAAGTGTTGGGCTGTCCATCAGTCAGCCACTGATGAAGGGATGCCTTCCGAAGCTACAAAAAGACCGAGGGAGGGGGAAGCTGAGTATAATCACCCCGGATAGGCGAGATAGAAGCGGCAGCTCAGCGGCTTCTTTCGAATACAAGTAGGTTCCGTCGGATGGGTGGGGGTAGTTACTGGGAAAGATAGGGAGCGGTGTGCGAAAAGGGGATAGCGATGCCACGAGTCTGTCAAGTGCGAACACCTAGCTTCTATTTCTAGTTGGTATAGGGTCATTCATGTACTTTGGTCCTGATGTCAGACAACATAACAAGTAATAGGAAGAGTAAAAATACCGCAGGTGTGAAAGGAACTAGCTGTTGATGATCATTGAAGAACCCGGGCTATGATGTGACCCACAGTCATAAGGGGGTTAGTCTGGCCTGATCAGCAGACAGGTTGCAGAGGAAACTCTAAGATAAGAACGGAGGATAATACAGCCAGGGAGCTGAAGTAGCCTGTGTGCCGTTGTGTCGCCACCAAGTAGAAGCAGCCGAAGTGCAGTGCTATTTTAGGGTCTTTAAATATCGGGGGGGGAGCAATGGACAACAATAACCCCTGGATTTCAATGGGCGAGGGAGCGGCCAAGTTGAGGCAGCTCCATGAATAATGTTGTATGGTATATTAGCGAGGCCTGATGGGTGACAGGGTCTCATCTTGTCAGGGATTGCTGAGGAGCGTGTATGCCAAGTGTATTGGACGGCGGAGGTGTGGAGAAATAAAGTGCCAGGTCATGTGGATGATTAGAATACAGGAACGGAAGAGCTATAGCGGCAGATGGGGCGAGAGAAGCTGCCGTACTTTGGCGGCTGTGAGAAGCTGTTTCTGAGGTTCTGAGCTCCCGTTGGGCCAGTACAGGGGCTTATTTAGTGTTGCGATGGATGCGGGGAGCAGCACGGACGCCCTTCGAGCCGCTGCTGTGGACGACGAGCACTGGGAAGTCGCTGTTGAGGGCAGCTTGAGGTGTGAATCTAGGGACGATCTGGGGTGGCGTCAATCACGTCAGGTGATGTGCACGAGGCAGTGTCTTGCGTGGATCTGAGATTGTGTGGGGATTTGGCGCTGTTTTGTAGTTGCCGCATTCGGCTGGTCTCAAACCCCCTCGATACAGGCCAGGGCGTCTTCTCTATCAGCGACTGCCTCGACGCCGTCCCACACGACCACCACCTCCGTCTGCACAATCCAAGCCATGTCCGACGCATACGGCGTCTCCTACCCGCCTGGCCTCCTCGACTCTGTCCCACAGCCCGCGCCCTCCGTCTCTCTCCTCCCCGTCAAGGCCTTTGAACAGCTCCATCTCTCGCATATTCTTTCGCATCCCCGGGACCATATTCTTTTCCCATTCCTGCACGGCCTTGAGGGCAACAACGAAGCACAGAATGCCTTTTTTGCCCATGCCCCAAACGCTCAGGAGACCCATATTTTCACCAACACTCAGCATCCGAGAGTCAAGGTACCCAAATACAGAGGACTCGTCTGGGTCGTCTGCGAGGAGGATCTTGAGGCGGACACAGATATAGTTACTCTTCGCATCTTGCGCAGGAAGAACGTTCAGCCCACCGCATCCGCTGCCTCCTCTCCCTCGAGTTCGTCAATGTATTCTTCAAGCTCCGAATCTTACGAAGATGAAGAGGACGAAGATTATGATATTGAGGACAATTATGCTCGTAATGAGCACCCAACCTCGCATCTTGGTGTCGCCACTTCTGATGAAGGTGGCATCCCAATATCCCCCGGCGACACAATGTCAATGACCATCATCGACGACCAGATCAAGGAGGAGACCCTTGTTCAAGACCCCAACAACCAACCCCATATGCATCCTATCAATCACCGCTCTACTCATCCTCCAACGCCCATTGCATTGCCTTCTTCCGTCTCAAGCACAAACACGAGTGCCTCCAGTGCGGCCAGTTTCTCCTTTGATACCTCAGCTTCATTTTCCACTTCTCCAAGTTCGGACCTGACTTCGCTTTCGTCTTGTACTCCAATCTCTGAAGACATACCCGACGCCCATGTGTCAGGGTGAGTGTTTATCATCTCCAACTTTTCTGTCGGCTGTCACGGTCGTCGCAAAATACGCGGGTCTTGATGCTACACTCCAAGTTGGATTTTGAGACTCATTGCATCGTTCCCGTAACTCGGCGTTTGTGCACCTCAACATGTGGCTCTAGGCTGATCAGGCACATATCTGGCGGCTATATGCTGGCAGGACCTCTTCTCACGACGACCGGCATCCGAGCTTCGAAAAGCCTTGCTTTCAAAAAGTCCTCGTGTCGAAGATGTTCGCCGAGTTCTTGTTCCCTTTGACCACGCCCTTACATGTGAATTGACACACTTCTTACACAGTCCGGATTCCTTATCCAAGACCCAGACCTGTTCACCGGTAATCCCAGCCCCTACTCCCAAGGCGACAGACCCTGCCGCACCCCCATTGCTTACCGGTACCTTCCGACCGAAAGAATTACTGCGACGGGTAAGGCCACCGCAAAACGGTGACTGGGATTGGGAATTTGTTCCGGCTCAGGTCCCGGAAGGCATATCTCTCCGGAATTTCGGTACACAGGTGGTATGTATATCGCTTCCATTGTCCTGAAATAACCCGCCCTTATCTCAAGCCTATAGCCTATCTACGCTACACTCTCCGACATCGTCGTCTATTCTCCGAAAGGTGCTTCTCCGGCCGCTATTGCCCTTGCTCAGCGCTTCGCTCGTGCAGTCGAGAATAGACGTCATGAGCGTCTTCGTACTTTGGGGCTGCCTGCGTGCTCTGATGCGGAAGAGGCGTGTGGTCTCCTGAGATACAACGTCTTTGTTCTTGACGCAAAGGAGGAGGAAATGAGAAGAGAACTTCCACATCTCATGATGCGCATATGCGTTGAACCTATCTCTGGTGGGCTATTTGGTATGCGAAATGCGAGCCACGGGGCACATACAGATGGCCCTGACGGTCATGTTATCGAGCTAGACCGATTGGAAATTCGGGAACAAGACCTTACAGACGTTGACAACATGGATATGGATGTAGATCATCCCTCACAGGCTGTCCAGGGCAAACTTCCAGACCTTCAAATCGCTCCCAACACCGTTGATTTTGCTCAGCGCGAAAAGGAGGAAATGCGGGACTTGACCAAGGCTTCGGAAATTATTAGTCTATTCCCGCTCACCAGCAGCCCTCTGGGTTCACCTGGATGGAACTCCCCGAGCGAAGGCTCACTACAACAGAGACACAGGGCTCATTCCTCCGCATCGTCTCACCATCCCTATCGCTCAACACGACCCTCACATCTTCAGTTTCTACCCCAAATACAACCGCCGGTCCTCTTCCAACAAAACTTCACATTTTCTCCACCTTCGGACTCTATCAATATATCCTCCTCCTCGTCCTATTTTGATCCGCAGGTCGGTCAGGTGTTCCTGGGTAATTCCGGAGATGTGCCTTTAGCATCAGAAATGCAACATCCTAATGGTGCAAGTGATGATCCATTTGACTATGAGACAACAAATAATCCCCAAATGGGATTCGGGTACGATATCTGTATCGAGTGCCACGATCTCGCTACTTTCCCAGGTGCGGCGCATCTACGTGCTGCTGAAGAACACCTTGCAATGTTGGATCTCATGTGGGCAGAGAAACATGACCGCAGATTACAGGAGCTTCTTGATCGTGGAGAGGAATGCGACGAAGAAGCTATCCCACCTCGACCTCCACCCCATGCAAATGCTGCTATTCATTTAACGCTCCCTAGTTCACCCCCGAACACACAAGCCACAATGAGTTCATTCATGCCCGTCATCCGATTCCTAGAAAAATGGTTGCGGCCTGTCACACCCCTGCCACCACCACGCCTGCCCACGCCTCCCGCTGTCGCTCAACCACCCAACAACAACAACTCCGCGAGGCGATGGTCATCAGTGACATCTTTCATGCCTTCGTTCGTTCCTTTTACATCTTCATCTTCAACCTCGCCAAAACTGGCCAATCATACCCTACCATCCCGCAGCAGATCCCTCACCTCACCTACACCTACGCCTATACCTTCCGTGTTGAAACCGAAACCCAGACCGCGACCTACTCGACCCCTGAAAGTTCTCATCTACTCCTCCGACGGCTATACTGAATCTTCTGTACCGGCATTATGTCTGTTGATGTCTGTTAARGGTCTAACCTTGCCCGAAGCATATCTAGAGCTGCAAGTTGCGAAGCGACGGAGTTTCTTTGTGTATGGCAACGATCTCGGGATCCTGAGGAGGATGGAGGGGAGACTGAGGGAGGAGCGAGAACGGAACGGTTTACCTTCGTCGAGCATGCCATCTGGCTCGCGTGGATGGGGAGGAAGCGGAAGTCTGAGAGGGGTCGCGGGAGTGGGGACAAGACCAGCTGCAAAAAGTGTCTCGTTTGTGAGTCCGCTCAATGTACCTGTTTTTATTCGATATTCATCTTTCTCGTCCCAGGCGCCTGGGACTCGTCCCGCACAGCAACCGCTACAACAACATTCTCCACTAGAGGAAGATATCGGGATGGCGTCAGGACAAGAGTGCCCGATCTCTTCGGCCATGACCTCGTCATTGAGCAGTCTGCCTGTGCAAGGCTCAAGTTCAGGTCTGGGCTATAACTCGCAGGAGGGTCAGAGTATGACTCCGAAAGGGCGACCGAGAGCAAACACGAGTCCGTGGCTGCCGAGTGTGTTTGGAGGAGATCATCAAGCGTGGTTTAACGACCCGAGATTTGATGGAAGTTTCCCGAGTCGAGTGTTGCCGTTTTTGTACCTGGGTAATCTGTGAGTCATTCTTTGGGTGTTTATTATATCGTTCTATTCTCATTATGGTCTTATCAGGAACCACGCGTCAAACGCTTATATGCTTCATGCTCTGGGTATCACGCATGTGGTTTCAGTCGGGGAATGTGCACTCGTGCCCCCTGGTACGGGCTCTTCGGGTAGTGGAGGCTACATGCTATCAGGGTCATGCAACCGGCCGCCATCCCATTTCGTTTCGGGCAAGGGTCCCGGTATGCATGGATCATTATGGCTCGAGGAGAGGGAGGGAAGGATCAAGGTGTTGGATATTAAGGGTATCTGCGACGACGGGATCGACACGCTCGAGCCACAGTTGGAGCCTATCTGCGAGTGGATTGACAAGGCAAGACAGGAAGGTGGGCAAGTACTGGTACACTGTCGGGTGGGAGTGTCTAGGAGTGCGACTGTGACGGTGAGTTCTCTTTTTGGTATCACTGGCTAGAGAGAGAGAGAGAGAGAGGACTCATCCCCGTTTTTCATTGCGTAGATTGCGTATGTTATGAAGCACTTGAATCTGCCTTTGGTGGATGCGTACCTGATTGTGCGATCGCGGCGGCTTTCTGTCCTTATTCAGCCCAATATGCGTCTGCTCTATAATCTCTGTGGTTGGGAGATTATGTTGGCGAAGGAGCGTGCTGGTGGAGATGAGAGGAAGCTCAAAAAGGAGCTGTCGAGAGCGCTGAGCTGGCCGTATCTCGCCAAGGAAGTCCATGCCCTCAATGAAAAGTATCTGCACTAAACGGGAGGGGAACTGGGTGATGGGCTAGGGGCGGGGTTTTCGAGACGCCTCGTATGGGAAAGCCAGAGAAGGGGGGCCCCGCAGTTCCTCGTTCTCGCGAGTCCTGGTGACCTCTCGGGGTTGTGGTGGGTTTTCCCTCCATATTTTGGCTTCAATTTCATTTTGGCGTTGCCTTGGGCACGGTCTCTCGCTGCTTGCCATTGGATTTGTCGCTCCAGGTGGGACTGTTTACCTGAGGCTCATCCACGTCGGCTTCTCCCCCTCCCCCCTCGCCCTCACATGTCTGGCTAGTTGTTTTCATATTTTTCTCTTCAATTTTTTTTTCTTGCAATTAGTTGATAGCCAATTATCATTAACACATCCCCCGGTGTTTACACATATATCATTTGTATGCTTCCCGCATTATCGAATAACCCCTTCCCCCCACTTTCCCCTTGTTACACGATGGGGTTTTTTTCTTGTTTTTTTTTTTTTTCTTCGTGTTATAATCTCAAGTTGGGTTTTTCTTGTGCATTACTTATTTATACCTACCTACCTACCCTACCCTATCATTGGGGTAAGAAACAAAAAATATGACCCTGGTTTTGGACGCGTGGATGAGGATTGTGGTTAGGTTTGTTTGGTTTATTATTATTTTTTTAGATGCCATGTTTCTTTGCTCGGAAGTAGAAAAAAAAAAGGGTGGATGTTTGATTATTCTAAGTATAGGGCCTGGGGATGTCAAATTCTACTTGTGTCGTATCATTAAATAAGATAAAAGGTTATTTTTTCGAAAAGGGAGGGCAGCCCAGATACCCCACAAGGTAAAAGAACAAAACAAAACAAAACTCTACTAGTACAATCCCCAGAAGAAAACAAATCATGGTAGGTATCGAATGGAACGAAAAAAAAAAAAAAACAAGGGTTGGTCGTACATACAATGATATGCGTATTGTGTGTGTGTGGGTACAAAGATTCCAGAAACAGCAAGTCATAACATTCATCAAAGGAGCGAAAAAGCGAAAGCGATTGTTTCACCATGTTGCAGTTTGTGTATCCATGTGCAGCAGTAGAGGGGGTATAGAGAAAAAAAAAAAAGAGCCCCGCACATTGATCAAAGAACCGATCGATCGATCGATCACATGTGTGGGGCATACAACGCTACCGGTCAAGAACATCGAGAACGCTCTCCAGGACGACCTTGGGCATCAAAAGCACCCTCTGCTCGAGCAACACCTCTTCCTCACTCCCCACACCTTCCCGCGTGCCCATCCGCGTCACACAACGCAGTCCAAGTTCAGTCGTGGCCAAGACGGCCCCTCTCGAATGTCCATACTCGCCAAACGCATCGATCATTGTGCGTTCATGGTACATTGGCCCTGAGCCATTAGTAGTAGCGGTAGTAGAAGTTGCGGAAGAGTTGGAAGTGGTGGTAGGGGCGGTGGTGCCGTTCGTGGTTGTGGTGCTAGTAGTAGCAGTTGGGTCGATGGCGACGAGTTCGAAAGAGGTGGAAAGGATTTCTTCGCGTATGACTTTGGCGAGGCGGATCGCAGATTTGGAGAGCTGGCGCACGTGTTCGCCAAATCGGGTTTTTAGACCCGAGGAGGCGGTGGATGTGGAATGGGACGGTGTTTCGTAGGTGGGACAGCCGGCGATGAGGAAGATGTCAGAGGACCATCGGAGGATGGTTTCTGTGAGTTCGTTGATCGAGTAATCGACGAGGCTGGGGTACATGGCGTGGATGTGTTGGTGAGTCAGAGCACGCCATTTGGATGATGTGGGTTGGGGTTCTGCGAATCGAAGGGTGAGCAGGTCTGTCAGCAAGTGAAGAAAGGCTGGGAAAGCGTACCTGCGAGTGCCATGCGGTGGTAGATTTGCTGGAGCAGGGTATCGGATTTGGAGGGGAAGCCGACGCAAAAGGATGAGAGTGCGCGAGTGACGCAGAGGGTGAGACAGCCCTGGAGGGCGAGCTGAACGAGAATGGGGTCCTGGGAGTGATCTCTGTTGGAGAGTATCCGTGCGAGGTTGGGGCCGATGCGGGCAGAGGTATCGTGCATGGCCTGGATGGAGCGGGAAGAAGACGGACGAGASGAGCGGTCAAAGGTACACATTTCGGTTGCTGCTGCGGCGAATTGGAGGATCTCCGAGTTGATGTCGTGGACGGCCTGGAGGACCTGGGCACCGGACCAGGTGTCTGTGCGGGTGAGATAGGCGTCTGCGGTGCGGGCTCTCGCTCGCTCCTCGTCGGCTGCAGAGCTGGATGAAAGGGAAGCGGTATCCGAGTCGGGTATTGAGTGGGCGTTGGAAGAGTGGTTGTGGTTGTGGTTGTGGTTGTGGGCGGCGAGACCGTTGGTGGAGGGTGGTTTGTAGAGATCCCTGGCCTCGGTGCGACGTCGGTCTCTGTCGCGCCTGAGCTTTTCTATCTCGACGTCCTTGGCCTTGAGGGCATCCCTGGACTCGCGGACGGAGCGTTCGAGGAGGCGATAGCGCTCGTAGAGGCGGGCGAGCTCGTCGTTGGAGCGAGCGAGGTCTGTTTTTGCATGGTCGAGTTCGCGGCGCATGGCGTCTGGGGGGAGATGAGCGATGGAGGAGGACGGGGAGTGACAGGCCGCATGCAGGCGGACGGCCAGGAGGGCGTCACGGCGTGATTCGGGCGGCGGGAGGGTCCACGGCGGCGAGGGATTGATGGGCAGATAGTCGGCGAGAAAGTCGCGGGCAGAGTCGAACAGGCGGAGGGCCAGCATGACTTTGCCATGCCCCCTGCCCTTATCGTGGCTTATGTAGTTATGTAAACAATCAAAACAAATTTGCACCCCTCGGCTCTTGCTCTTGCACCCCCCCGCGCCATGCCCCACTCCCGGCCTGCAGCAGACACCCGCAAGCCGTACAGCGGTCCTGCACGCTCCCTGGTCATCGCCATCGATGTCGGCACTACCTTTAGCGGCGTCTCCTACGCCATCCTCGAGCCAGGCGAGATCCCCAAGATACACGGCGTAACCCGGTGCGTCCCCTCCCCTCCCCGTACTAGTGTTTTTTTTGTTGCTCAACCCCATCCAGATTCCCCGGCCAGGAACACGTTGCTGGAAACACAAAGATACCCTCTGTAATATACTACGATAAACATGGCAAGATGATGGCTGCCGGCGCAGAGGCTGATACCAGCTCCATCCAAGCCCAGGCTGAGGACGAGGGCTGGATCAAAGCTGAACTGTGCGTGCAAGATACAACTGTGTGTTCGTTTTCCGGCCAACTGATGTGATCGCAGCTTCAAACTRCGCCTGCGCCCACGGACGATGCAGCTCAACATGAACGGCATGCGCCTCGGCCCCCTCCCCAAGCGCAAGACCGCCGTCCATGTGTTTGGCGACTTTCTGGCCTACCTCTATCGCTGCACACGCAATTTTATCTCCGAYACCCACGCAAACGGTGGTACGCTCTGGAACCAAGTCGAAGGTGAYATTCAATTTGTGCTGTCACATCCCAACGGCTGGGAGGGTGCGCAGCAGAGCAAGATGCGGCGGGCTGCGATCTACGGCAGTCTGATCCCGGACACGAACCAGGGCAAGGCCAGGATCAGATTCGTGACCGAGGGCGAGGCGAGTCTGCATGCGTGTGTGCTGAACGGACTCGCGGCCGATGTACTCTCAGTTGAGTGGGCCTCATTGGCCGAAAAAGGGAACTCGGGCTGACGCACTGCACAGAACCCTTCAAAACATGGATTTTTGATAGCCGATGCTGGTGGGGGCACGCTGGACATCAGTGCCTACGCGATCAAGGGCGCATCGCCCCTGGTCATAGAAGAAATTGCTCCCCCAGACTGTATTTTTGCTGGATCTGTATTTGTATCGCGTCGCGCACGCGAGTTTCTAGAAGGTGCGTCGATCTGGCCCCAACCCCACCAGTGCCTTATATGCGATCGTCTATTTATAGAAAAACTCAAAAAATCCCGTTATGGAACCCCCGACGCACTGGATCATATTACCCGTCGTTTCGACGAGACCACCAAAAGACTCTTTAGAGACCGGAGAGATTTGCAATTCATTCCCTTCGGATCACCCCTCGACAAAGATCCCTTGGTCGGTATCCGGGGCGGACAATTAAAGTTGACCGGACAGGAAGTCGCCGACTTGTTTGAGCCCTCTGTCCAAGGTTGGTTSTTGTCCCCTCGATCATTCCAGATGACCGCATTGCTGATCGAGGCTGCGCGTTAGCCGCGGTCAGGGCGATCAAGGCACAGATCGAGGCCTCGCAKGGGATGATCAGGTCCGTATTCTTGGTGGGTGGGTATGCTGCGTCGCCCTGGTTGTTCGGGTATGTATTTTATTCACCATGCCCCTCCGCCCTCGCTGACACGGCTCTTGCTCTAGGCAACTCCAGGAGCGACTGGCCCCCTATAAAATAGTAGTCAGCAGACCTGATACCCAGACGTGCGTTCTACCTACGTTTGATCCTGTCCCCCCTCGATAACAGTTCGTCGCACATAGATCAAAAGCTGTCGCAGACGGTGCCATCGGTTTCTATTGCGACCACCATGTCTCTGCCCGCATGTCCAAGTTCATGTACGGCGTCGAATTYTTGAGAGAGATGGATYCCAGGGATCCAGACCATGTTGCAAGGCAAGAAAAGTTGTGCGAGTTGCCCAGTGGGCCCAAATTGTTGCCAGATGCATTTGACTGTATTTTAGCTAGAGTGCGTATTTTTTCCCCTCCTTGCAACCGTACTCGACTAATCCTATGCTATTCGCAGGGTCTCAAAGTGAAAGAGTCGATGGTGTTCACCAGAAAGTACTGTACAGAATTAACGAGCCTCTCCATGCTCTCGGTCTTTGAAGTCGAGATATGGTGCTATAGAGGGGGTAATACAGTTCCCAAGTGGATTAACAGACAGGCTGGTGCGTACTTACCGTCTGGCCATTCGGAGATCCGGTTCTGATCGTCATGGCAGAGGATTTCTCCACGCTTTGTGTTGTACGCGCGGACCTCTCCCCTCTGGCAGGGAGTGCAGAGCCCAAATCAGGAAGGAGTGGAACGTACTGGACTATTGTGTTTTCAGTCGAAATTCAGTTTGGCTTGACTGAATTCAAAGCAAGGATCAAATGGGTCGATAATGTAAGTTTTAACTATGSATGTTCAGAGTGTGTTGTRACMCTTTGTACTTTTGTGATTCCAGGGTGTGACTAGATAGTAAGTTCCAAATCACTCACCATTAAGAAAATACTGATCAATCCCCCTCCTCCTCCTCAGCGGCCCCGCATCTATTATTTACAACGAACGCGGCCACAGAGCYGACGAAGACGAACCGGACGTGTTCCCCGAAGACGACATCAATACCGCCTCAGCGTCCACCACYCCACGCTCCGCCACCGATCGTATCCGTTCGGAACCCGTCTCCAGATCTCGRACACCCGTCGCCGATCCTCATTCTCACCAACAATTYTCCTCGTCRGCCGTGTCGAGCCGGAGACCGTCACAGAGCATWCCTAGAAGTGATATYTACTCCAAYGGCGCTAATGGTGTACCAGAGGTTGCCCGTGTGGAGGAGCGGGAGCRCGGTGTTACTACCACTCCTTCAAAGTCTCAATCCTCRCCTTCGCCGCCCTTGCGAGGATACGGCAGCGAGCGCGAGAAGAATGGGTATGATGAATCGGATAGGARGAGAGGTTTTGATACGCCCGTTTCGTCCAARAYCAAAGAACGTGAACGTGAGCGTGAGCGTGATCGCGAGAGTTCGTCGAGGGCGACACCCAAGAGCAACAAGATTGGTGAAACGYTGTCGTCAGTMTGGGGAGCGGGGGGTGGACCTGGCGCACAGAGYAACACGGCTTCGCCCAGRCAYACWTCGCCTGTCACTGGCGCTGAGCCACCGCTAGGGTCTGCWGCTGCTGTTCCGCGTGGAAATTCGGTTTATGGGACTTGGGGCGGTGATCAGCAACAGCAACAACAGCAATTGCAGACGCCCGGTCATGTTTCTCAAAGATCTGTTTCTCAATCACAGAAAAGTCCATGGGTGGAGACGATCTCTGCGACGATTGAGAACCCCAAGGTTCATTCCCCGTGGGATCCTGTTCCTAGTGCAATACCCAAATCGGTATCCATTGGTTCTGGACACAGCGGTGGTGGTGGTGGTGGTGGTGGCGTTGGCGAACGCAGTGAGAAGGAACGGATGTCGTCGCTTTGGGATGATGCCCCCCGGTCGTCGTATGGTGATCCACCCAAATCACCATGGGGTAGCACCAAGGCGCCGAGTGTTCACGTCGGAGGAGGGGGAGGAGGGGAAGAGAGTACGGTGTTACTCGCGACAGAAGAGATGCCACCTGTTGTTAGCAAAAATTTGAGCTCCACAAGTAAAGGCAAATMTCCGTGGGGCGGAAAATCGAACAAGGATTTGGGCGTACCTGTTGATGCGGATGATGCGCCGATGACTATAGGTGGTAATGGTGGTGGTGGTAGTGGACAGATTTCTTGGGGAGCCACCGCYGCGACRCCGAAATCGGTCACTTCAAACGCYRCRCCCGTCGTCGTTGGCGATACATGGGATACAGCYGGATCAGTTCCCGCCGGATCCAAGACGCCTAAAAGTGCTACTGGGAGATCGAGGAAGAATTCGGTCGCTGCGAGTGCCCTATCGAAGGGTTCACCTGCGCTCGGGTCCAAGTCCCCCTTTGGTACGTTCGGTGTGGGCAACAACGTCGTGGCCGAAGAGGCTACTACTACTACTACCACCGCTTCTCTTCATCCTCTTACCGGCGGTTCTCCACATTTGTTGGCGACGACCAAATCTATTGGAGCATCACCCTCGAAACGGTCGAGCCCGTTGAATCCTGCGGCACAAGARYTATTCAGCGGTGGTGCTGGTGGTGSTGGTGATTATACTGCTCCCGACCCAAGTGGCGATACATTTGATAATTGGGGCGCGGCTGACGCGAACGATACGTGGAACTATGGTGATACCAACGATAATAATTACAACAACAACAATATGACGGAATCATGGGGCTTCGATGCTGCCACCACCGAACAGGTTCAACCTACAGCAGGAGCAACCACGAGTTCCGGCGTTTGGAATTTCGACACGACCAGTCCAGGAGCCCCGGCTTCAAACACGGTCGATACACCCAAGACACCCGGAGTAAAGACCCCCAAGGGCTCCATATTGAAGACGCCAAAGACACCCGCTGCGGAAGCTCCACTCAAAACACCTACTACCGAGAGTGCTCCTCCTCCTCCACCCATCGCACCGGAAATTGTGGCAGAAGAGYCAGTTACGGGCGCCGCGGGCAGCGGGAAAAAGAAAAAGAAAAAGGAAAAGGCGGGCGCTGCCAACCCCGCCGCTGCCGTTCTTGCTGCTGAGGAAGAAGAGAGAAAGAAGGAACAAGAGAGACAACGCGCAGATGAGGAAGCGAGGGAGGCTGAGAGGTTTGCAAAGGAGGAGGAAGAGAGGTTGGAGAGGGAACTGGCTGATTTGGARGCGAAAGYAAAGGCGGAGCAGGAGGAGCAGGAGAAGGCCGCTGCTGCTGCTGAGACTTCTACTGCCAAGGGAAAGAAGAACAAGAAGAACAAGAAGGGGTCACCACTAGACTTGTGGAACGATGAGGCGGAGAAGGAGAAGGAGAGGCAAGCCAAGGAAGAGGAAAAGCGCCTAGCTTGGGAAAAGGCCGAGAAGGAGGCCAAGGATCGCGAAGAACTTGAAGCCAAAGAACGTGAGGAGAGGGAAGCGAAGGAACATGCGGAGAGGGAGGCGAAGGAACATGCGGAGAGAGAGGCAAAGGAACATGCGGAGAGAGAGGCAAAGGAACATGCGGAGAAGGAAGCAAGAGAGAAGGAGGAGCGTGAAGCCAAGGAGCGTGAAGAGAAAGCCACCACCGAAGCATTCGCACCCGCTAAGGGCAAAAAGAAGAAGCCAAAGAAAGGGACTGCACTAAGCCCATGGGAGGATGAAGATGAGAAGGAGAAAGAGAGGGAGAGGGCGGCAAAGGAGGAAGAGGACAGACTGGCCCGAGAGAAAGCCGAACAAGAGGCGAAAGAGCAAGAGGAATGGGAGAGGGCGGAGGCGGAGGCAAAGGAGAAAGAAAAGGCTGAGAAAGAAGCAAAAGAAAAGGAGCCTGAGGGTACCACTGGCTCTTCGTCCATCTTCGGCTTCGGGGGCGGCGGATGGGGTTCTACAGGCGGCGGCACAGGCGGCGGCACAGGCAGTGCAAAATGGGGGAGTGTCAGCGATTGGGGCAATAAAGCCAAGGCAGCTGCTGCTCCCAGCATCAAATCCACATTTGGTGGCTGGACAAGTGGTAGCACCTTTGGCAGTTCCTTCGGTGGCGCGTTCGGGGTGGGTGGTGCAGATGCCACAACGGAAGAGGTCAAGCTCGACACCATCGGCGATGACGCGAAGTTGGGAATGCCATCATTCGGCGAGCCGCTCACTTTCACTTCGTCACCTCATTTACCTTCCGCATCGCCTAAACCGACTAGTGCATTGGATGTGAACTTTGATGCCGTAGAGATAACAGCGCCAAAGGCTCCCTCGAAGCCCACAAGCCGAGCGGCTTCTCCTGCCCCAGTCAATGTTACTGCTCCAGCTGCTGAAGAGGTCACCAACGCCGAGACACTCAATGCCGAGACACCCACAGCAGAAGCACCTCCCGAGGCTGGCGAAGAAGACTGGGGGGTTCCGGTTAAGACCAAGAAGAAGAAGGGTAAAGGTGGTGGTGGTGGTGGTGCAACTACTGAAGACCCGCCCGCTGCAGCGGCGCCCAAAGATGACGATAAACCGGCTGCTGGTGGTGGCGCCAGCAAGAAAAAGAAGAAGACTAAGAAGTGATAATGACTTTGATGACGATTTTCACTTGATTCGGCTCTCTCTCCTTTGTCTGCAACTACATAAAGTTCCACACTATCTTGTCCTTGCCTGATTTTATGACTGTCATGCTAGAGTTATGATTTTCTTCTCTTTATACATGTTCCGCACAGCGGATGACTATCCTACATGAGAAGTTATGTACAGATTTTCTTGGGCGTTATGGGATACTACACGGCTTTCTGGTTCTAATCGATATACATGCTCATAGATACCTCTCTGTCCATGTATGATACCTCTAACAACTTGTAATTCGCCTGAGGATGACAGATGAACATTTCCAACTATTATAATGACGCAGTATGTGTTTTGATGCAGACTGGGATCCAATATTGGCCTTGGCATGGCAGGAACCTTATCTTATATAAACTATCAGCCATAGGGATTTATAGTTCTGCGACAACAATTGTTGTCCTTTGAACGACCAATATTCCAGAGCGATCTGTAGATCGTAATTATGTATGAATCGGGCCATGCCATTGAGCGCAGTCAGTCGAATTCGCATCGCAGCTATCATGATCATGGGAGCATGTTTCGGGAAAATCCCAACATAATATTGGACATGAGTCAGGCATACACATAAGCAGTCGGCAACAAATAGAGACGCGGAGCCTCTCAAGGAGCGAAAAAGTTGTCGAGGAACTCCTTTCCTGCAGACTTGGGCTGCTTGGGCTTCTTGGCGTCCTTCTTCTTTAGACGCTCCTGCTTGACTAGAATGACCCCATTAGAAACCCGAAAATGCCACCCAGTAGAGCCAACTTACGGAGTTCCTGCCTGCGTAGGGTCTTGGCATAAGGGTTGAGGCGGAAGAGCACAGCCTTGTTRACCAAGGGGTTTTTCTTTTGGGTCCAGGGGCGCTTCTGGATCTTCTGGCCAGCTTGTCGGACAACGGACTGGATTTCGTCGCTATTGATAAGGCGAGTGACATCGGGGTTGGAGATCTTGGCAGTGGGGAGACTACGACRAYGAATGAGRCAAGAATCGAAATWTTTGATACACAGACTCACATATAGTCCTTCTTGTAGAGGGCYGCCTTGTCAAAAGTTCCRAAAACTTCGTCGAGAGCAGCAAAGGCAKTTTCTGTCCAAATGACAAAGCGRCCAAGATGACCACCAGGTGCAAGTTGCAGAAGGTTCAGTCTCTGGACATTGACAAGCTCAACACCAGGGATGTTCCGGAAGGCCTTGACAATCCCCTTGTCCTCGCTGTAGACGACAAGGGGACCGCGCCGTTGACGGTGCCTACGGTTCCTGAGTTTGCCCTTGCCAGCACGCAGCTTGCGAGAGTTGGAAACCTTCACGATATCGGCATAGGCCTTGAGGGCTTTGAGCAGAGCCACAGCTTCCTTTGTCTTCGTGAAAGATTCAGTGGTGGAAGAAACAACGAGAGGAACTTCTTCGATTTGTTCGATGCGGTGACCACGGGCGAGAACGAGGGAAGGAAGGGCAGAGGCTGCAAGCGCAGAAACCACGGCAAAGCGGCGCTGGTTTTGGTTGACCTTTACATGCCACTTGCGCCAGGTTTTGGTAGGGGCGAACATGCGTCCTCCACGGCACATGTTACCGAATGCAGCCTGAAATTAACGATTATCTCTGTGATCGTTGACATTAGACACTTTTGCTCACCTGTCCCGAGCGGTGAGTACCTCCACCACCAACACGGGGGATACGAGCGACTGCGCGGCCAGTACCCCAGGACTCGGCGGAGGTCTGGTGACCAGCTTTCTCACTCACGGCGTAAGCCTGTCTTCTGTTTTTGGCGATGCTTTCTATCCAGAGGGAGAGGACAGTCAGCCCCGCCCTTTGCGTTTCATTTTGACCGTAGACTCACTGTGGACTTGCTGGACAACATCGAGTCGGATGGGGGCAGTCAAAACTGCAGGAAGGGGAAGAGAGGAAGAAGGCTCTGTGACGATGGATGAGGTCAATGTTGTTGCCAATGACGAGCAAAAGCATACCGCCAGAGGAGGAGCGCACGTTGACGGTGGGGCGGGAGGCCATTGTTGGTGAAGGGGACGACGCGTCCTGATTATCGTCAGTCATCCTCTCATTTAGGCTTTTGCCGGTAAACTGTACAGTATTAGTCATCCTTGCACTACACGCAACTGTCCACGGGAAACATACATACCCTCAGGCACTCAAGTTGCGCAACTTGGATCTGAACTACTTTTACATTCATACTAAAAACATCAATGTGGGGGGAAATGAGTTCCTATGTTTTCCCACCCTCTCCACTTCTGCGGATTGGGTGATTATATGCTAGCGAATACACGGTAGCTGTAGAACATGTGCACTAAACAGCCATGGACGTTCGAGAAGAGGAAAATTTGGTTCAAAGAACATTCTTGTATTCTACAACATGTGGTGTCCTATCTTGCCGATGCCATGGATATGGTCCAGAGACCGTGCCACATGCTAATAAAACGACGTAAGGAGTTGGTAAGAGAAAGGAGAATAAACTGAGCAATAAACAGTAACCGTTTTGCCGAATATTGCCATACATGGCAATTGCCGTTCTGCCAGTTCTGCCGGCAAAACTGTCCCAATTATATTCTGCCACCAGCCGTAGACGAGAGTCCATGCGATACGGTCAACATCACATGTCCAAAGCGTGATCAAAAGGTGACAATAAATAGGATAAAATAGTAAAAGAATTGGGGCAGCTTCAAATGTGCAGCTATYCAGATAATTCTTGCAAGAATACAAGTGCATTGTCGTACACCCCAATCATTTTACTGGAGAGGTTGGTGGGCGCCTTAGTACTTACCTAGTTAAGAGTCATTCGAGCCACGCCGCCTGCAAGACTAATCTATAATTCTATGCCTTGTTCTACTAAGAGGTATAAATATCTCTTTGACAATGCTATTTACATTATTCATCTATTTGCTGCAGATTTGTAACATGATCTTTTGTTTTATGGATGCACATTGCAAGGGATTAAGTGGTAGTCGGGCAGCTTGGGCTTGCAAAAAGTATCATGGCCATCAAGTTGTTTCAGATACAATCCTTCGAGGGCTCAGGGAGGCTGAGATAGAGTAAAATACACCTTTAATGGATTTCCTATATGAGGATTGCACTCCTAGGTTATATGGAATTTTGCTCTGAGACTTATGGTAGCTATACATTTGTGGGACTCTCCGTATCAAGTACTTACTACGACATTTGACTAACGGATACAAGGACACTGGCGTTGACGCCTGGCAGGTCACACTTAGTCACGTATCATGTGATGTTGGCCGTCTCGCATGGACTCTCACAGGAGACAGCTAGGCCGCATGATTGAATCGAGGGTATAACAGATTCAGAATCGGTGTAATTTTTTCAATACAAATATTTCCTTTTATAGTAACCGATTAAACCCCCTGTACCTTCGGTACTGTGTACCGATCCTAGCTTCTCACCAGTGTCTGTACCTTAAGGAGAATATAATAGATCTCATCACCCGTGGCCCTACCTCATGAGAAACATGGACCCACCAATGAATGGTAGGTATATAATAAGTAGCTTGGAAATCGACGAATGCAGCAAAAAAAAAAAGCAAACCACAAGAAAACAGATCAGGCTTCACCTCTGGTAAGTTCATTCGTGATCTGCGTTTCACAGGGCCCTGTGCCTTGGGGAATGGCTTTAGAGACCAATCCAATGGATCAGACCTTCTGAATGCTTGTCTCTAGCGTTATAGTTCATCGTCTTTTTAAGCATAGTCATGCCCCCACCAGAAGTAACGTCAAAATTGTCCGTTCCTGTTGGCTCATTTATGCTAATCATACGAAGTGGGATGGGGAAGAAGGAATGACCCGACGGCAACAACTCCAAATGTGGAAGGAACAGAAGGCGTCTTTGGAGAAACAGAAAAAATCCTTGGAGAATAATCCTAGCCAGCTTGCTGATGTTAAAAAACAACTGCAGAGTCTCAAAGCACACATAGCTGACCGGGGGCGCAGGGGACCAGGCCGGGCTGTGCGGCCGCGAGGGGGGTGTAAAGGGTCTTGGGATCCATTCGGTATATTCTAACCGGTGAGTTAGGGTAACACATTGTGACTTCTGCCTGCCAAAGAAATCTAACGCTTATTGGACAGTGAAATAGTACTAAGTGACTCTTAAATGAGCTTGTTGAGTTGATTGGGGTTTTTTTGGGCGAAAGTATCCATCTAGTTAAAARTAGTTACAAACAAGGATTCATAACGAGTTTGAGGGTTCTCCAAAGCAAGAAGGAAAGTTCCCATTTATTGAGCACCAATTGTCACATAATCTACGCATGACAACCGATTTGTGTTGGGCTTGAATAGCACTACCTACAAGTTTTCACAATAAAGGAAGAGATGCCCAAGTCACATGGAAGCGCACCGGCTCAAGGACAGAGATAGCCACGAGGTAAGAGCCGCAAGTCACAACCAATCCTGTGGAATATCCGTGCGGTGATGATCGCACCGAGGGCGCAGAATATACTGCAGAAACACCCTTTTCAACTCACGGGACAAAGAAATGCCTTGCTTCCTACGTGACAGATATAAGCTAATATTTAACAATCAACCTGTAATCGCGATGCTAGTATTTAAGTCATACACTTACTTTTCCAAAGATATCCATAATCAACTTCAAAACCCGAATAGCTGCAGCGGGCCCGTCAAAAGACAGAAGTCAAGCTCGCATCACACACTGCTGGTATACCGCGTGACTTGCCCCCACCGCAGATTCCCAGATGGCCTAAAAGCATGGATGGACCAAGAACAAGCGTACCTAGTTAGATCACTTGAACATTGGTATAGTTTATCCAGGATATTTGATGTGCAGAGCAAGACATTGAATATATCCCATATCACCTATAGCACAAGGCAAGTTACTAATATGCGAAGCCACGAATATGTATCTTGAGACGCACCATGACAACGGATTCCGCTATGTAATGTCCGAGAGGGCCATTGGGCAATGCTGATAAACACTGGGGAAGACCTTTAACGACGATTGCTCGTGCTAGGAGTCGTAGTGAGCGGTTGCACAACTCGCGAGGGAGGCTCATGATCTCGAAAAATGATGCAACTGTTGGCGAGGCGCGACCACAGGGGTTCAAATACCCAAAAGTAGTCGAAGACTACATTTGTCGGCATGTATTTCATATTATACATGCCGACAATATTTTCCCCTTTCGATAAAAAGAACTATATAGTTTCACAATTTCCGACATTCTTAAAAGGACCCTGACATGTAAATACCACCTCAGCCGTTCACGAGATTAGCGTGACGCTGAGTACGTCTACCAATAGCAACAGCCACAACACCGACCATAAGAGCGACCATGACAGCAACGCGGTATGCAACGCCACGCCTATATTCCCGTAAGGAATGGATACGGCACACAACCACACCTGAATTGCAGTGGAGTGAGTGATAGGTTCAAGGCACCCAAAACTACCGATGACTAAGCAACATCAGCTTCTCCAGCTTCCTGCCACGTCGATTGACGTCCATCTCTGCCCTCCGCAGTACCATCTGAGCCAAATGAGTTCTAATAATCAAGAATCCTATACTTACAAGAGTAGCGGTACAAACAGCCAGGTGAGTTGGATCTACCACCCCTGTAGTTATCTGGGTGATGCCACTATGTCTTGACCCATGGAGATCATTAACCCCAATGTCTTCAGGGAAATCACTACTGCGCGGGATTACGGAGACGGCTCGAACGCCTACCACTATTCCAACGGGTAAGCACTAGATATTGGGTGAAATTTGTAACACTGCTGATCACTTAGGATTAGGGATGGTAGTTTCTACTACAACAACCCAAATGGTTCTACATACCATAGCCGGAGCGATGGCAGTTCCACCTATACGAACCCTGACGGAGTGAAGTTCCACAGCTCCGGGAAATAATCGAGCCAGTGTCACAGCGACCTAAGACCACATGTATTCAGAATATGCAGAGTTTATTGAGAATCGACATGTTTTACAAAAGAATACGAAGAGACTGGATAAATAACAAAAGTTTCAAGTGTCGTGGAAAGGCATTTGCAGTTCACAGGCTTCAAAACTATGCCGCTCTACGATTTAACACTTTTTCAGTGCACTCGGCAACGTAGATGCTTGGAGCATACGATAGGCCGAGGGCAGAGATCCACATCCAAGTTGTCGGAGAAGCCGGCCAGCACGCAGCGCGTCGTCTCATGAATGAGCGCGATCAACCACACATTAATCTCACACGATGCTCCCCAGCCCAACAGCCGTGCTGTTCAAAAGTGGCTGCCACTGGCAGCGGTGTTTATCCTTCAGCGCCTTCAAAAAAGCATGTGAACGTATTTTGCCGCCCACGACATAACTGACTCGGGAACCCAGAGGGTACGCCTCTCCCGCGACAAGGCGGCTGATGTCAAAACACACCATCAACGCCGTTTCTGGCGGTTTCCATACCTCTCCAACACTCCTCCAGCTCGACTCCTGGATAATGGTTATGCTGCCCGCTTCTTCGCGTTCCGAATTTACCCCTATTTTGCTATTCAAACATCCGTGCCGGTGGAAGGAGCCCTCTATATGCCCCTTCACCATTGGAAATATGTCCATTCACCCCCACGTTCTTTGTCTGATAAGACCTTGAGGGTTAACGTTCACTTCCTGTATCTCTCTAGGCATCACACGACGAGACTTACCGTACACAGTCTCAGAGTGAGTTTTCCCTGGATCAACTTCATATCATACTGATTGGCTCTTCTCTGACTCGTGCCAACCTTTCCCGTTGGACTCACAGTACACTAAAAGTTATAAGGCRCGTCCTCTCTACCCACAAGCCAAGCCGGCGTAGTAGAAACGCGGACAAAGCGGGGAGGTTCGCCAGAATTGGGGATACCCTCTACAATCAGTTTTGGGGTTCAGGCGCTGTGGGTGACATCGAACAYGCGATCAAGATCTTCAAGCAGGCAGTTTCGTTCACCCTAGATGGTCATCCTGACAAACCACCGTGGCTTAATAGCCGCGGGGTTTACTTTCGGAGCTGGTTCGAGCGCACGAGGATGCTGAGCGACATCAAAGAGAGGTCATCAAGATGCTCCAGTAGGTTATATTGCTTGCCCCCTCGACYACCATAAGCGACAAGCCATGTATCTCGATAACTTCGGAAAATGAATCCAGAGCCTGCTTGAGCGCACGGGGACGCTGAAGAAGTGTCRATGCGATACATTCGATGTCTCAGAGGCCATCAAGAATCTTTTAAATGGCAACCATGATGTCTCAACAACCTCGGGAGCTCCTTCCAGAGTCGGCTTGTACGCACTTTGATGTTGAGCGATTTGAATGAGGCAGTTCTACGCTTTCAATCAGTCGCGGCCTCCAACATTGGCTTAGTGTTTGTTTCGATCCTGTGCGCCCCGGAARTGGACTCGCCTAGGCATCATGGGATCTTCCTTGGTCGCGTACTCTCATGCCCTCGGCCCCCATTAACGATTACTTGGATCGGGGATCCCATTTCTACACCCCATTTATAACTCACCGGTCCAGGTGATATTTCGACGGGGGCCATTGCATTCACCTTGAAGCTGGGCGTCCGAGACATGCTYTTGAGTGGCTTGAGCAAGGGTGTTCAACCGTCTGGAATTATCTACTCCGGACTCTGTTTGATGTACTTCAAACGCACCCCTCAGATGTCTGTGCTAAAATTCATACAAATATCACATGTACTCCGCAATGCCGCCACGCAAAACCGCACCTGACGATCTCGAGCTTCACYTGAGGATGGAGCCTAATGCCACCACCGTCTCGCAGAGAAAGAGGATTTGATTGTGARGGCAATCTAATCCAAGTTTCTTCCAAAACGAGCCTCTGTTCTGATGACAGCTGCTAGGTTCGATGGCTGTCATCAATGTAAAATTAAATGAAACAAATCATTTATACCAACAAGTATTCCCTCCTTATCGATAAGCATAACGGTACAATGGCGGCAAGCACTCCGACTTGTACGCCCTCTCTACAAGATCYCTTTCTAATATTGTAGCCGGAGTGTGCAGAAGATTGGACAATAATCACGAGACAATCAAAGCTCTGGGAGCAACACACGYTCTTGACCGTAACCTCTCCAGTCCTTCTCTCAAGTCGGAAATCGGCAAGATCACACCAGAGCCGATTAGATACGTCTATGACTCTGTCTCGTTCCAAGGTACACAGCAGACCGGTCTTGACGTCCTCGAATCGGGCGGCACCTTAATATTAGTCCTTCCTTCGAGTATCCCCCGCACCACCTGACAAGGAGATTTACTCCAATTTCGCAACACGTCGGCTGGATCATAACATTAAACCGCTCGAAGCTCTTTACAGTAGGCTGGAGGAGTGGCTAGCGAATGCGACAATCAAGGCAAGGCCCTCGCAGAGCGCGCGTACGGGTTTACACAGTAACTGACAAGTTTTCATCATTTTGGCCTAATCAAGTGCAGGTGCTTTCCGGTGGATTGGATGGCATTGTAGAAGGATTGAAGAAGATGGAGCAAAATCAAGTTTCTAGGGCGAAGTYGGCTATTCACCAAGAGGAGACGTCCACCGTTGGGTATAGTTGAGGCTCCCCTGAGCTTGGGCTAGTGCTGATGCACAAGTTCGCTCGTCCTGTATAAGCACACAGAAGAAACAATACAAGATATGGCATCTTCCTATGGGCCAATGAGAACAAAGGTACAAACTTTCCGGATTCCCTGGACAACCTGTATGCATTTAGCGCCCAGATTTGCACGCTCAGGGCAGAACTTGGCAAGCTTCTAAGTCCATCGAGTATCGATCCCGTGGACAGGGAGGCTAAGGCCTACTGCTCGTTTTCAGTGGTTTCTCCTCAGCGACCTTTCCAGTGCCATGAGCAAGTCCCAGAGGTGGTGAGTTTGGCTTTCAGTGACAGACAAAGAGGGCCCGAATACTGAGCCGCGGCGTATACATGTGGTCGAGGAAAGCTACAAGGGGTGCAAACTGCGCTTTAAACGTGGACCAGCAGAGAAAGGCAAGACTATGAGGTGGGTGGCAAACATATCCTTGTGCGCGGAGTCGACATTGGGTGGCACAGGCCCTTGGAGGCTTATGTTGAAGGTCTTGACGTTTTGGGTTAAGGAGAGAACGGGGTAGCGCGACGAGCTGGAGATGATGTATCTTGGTGAATGTGTGGGAGTAGAAAATGGGTTCTGTGGCTGCAAGGAAAGCCCTGGAGGATTCGAGGAAGTCGCTGCAACGGCTGGAGAAGTGACGACACGGAGAGCCGTCAACAGGCACATTCCCAGGATCATGGCACTGCTCATCTTGGTCAAGAGTACTCACAGAATCTCGCGAGTATCACATCGTTGTTTCCCTCCCTGCGACACATCCAGCTACGTCTGCACAATCATGTTGATATTGCGCAACTATCCAAGCGAAACGATCGGCCTCTGTCCTACAAAAATGAAAACGAAAAGCACAGAGTAATGGCATGCAGCTTAGTAAGTGATTGAATGTCGCGTGTATTCGCCTTTTGCCTGTGTTGTTGTACAACGCTGTGTCATATCTTAGAATTGCTTACTAAAATTTAATCTTTATGCGTATATTCGATACCTGGAGTCGGTGACTCGGCACTGACTTGGGGAGTACGGCTACTGTTCCTACCAATCCCCGACCATTTAGGCTCCTTCGCCACCATGCCARTGACAATGGCACGACTTTGCTTTAGTTTCAACACAACCAGAACCACTATGCACCGGACGGTTGACCTTGATGCCCATCAAAACACAGCACGTGCAAGTATGGTAATGAGTGTCTTATGATGAACTCATGCTAGCGTCATCYGAGAAGATCATTCTGCTTGAGTCGATCACACCGCAGGAGCTTTCGAAACTCCTGAACCCATGACAAAGCACCCGAAGCCCTGCCTATATATTGCGCTCATGTGTCTYCGATTCCCCACAGCATTTTGTCTACTACCATGGCCACTCACCCTCAAGAACAAAAAGCCTTAGTACTCGAGTCTAAGGGAGGCAGCTTCCTTCTGGGAATCAACGCAGTGCCCACCCCGGGTGCTGGTCAACTCCTCATCCGTATCAAATCGACGGCACTTAATCCTGTCGATTGGAAAATACAGAAATATGGTGCATTTGTCGAAGACTTCCCTGCTGTCTTAGGAACAGACATCGCCGGCGAGGTCGTCGAACTTGGGGAAGGAGTTACCAAATTTAAGTCGGGCGACAGAGTGTAAGTATCCGGTTTACCATTGTTGGTCCTGTGCTAACATTGCGCCCAGCTTTTGTCAGGGACAGTATAAGAACCAATTCGCATCCTTCCAGGAATATACCTTGGCCGACGAGCATCACCTGGCTAAGGTATGCCGTG
>JAECYV010000007.1:1074500-1085698 GCA_023014305.1 Lepiota subincarnata
CGCAGGCGTGGGCAAGTCGGCCATTGCTCAAACTTGCGTTGAACGACTAAAGAACCAGTCTGTTCCCTGTGTTGGATTTTTCTTCTCTATCAATGGAAGAGGAGATCCGATGYGTCTGTTTCCCTCTATTGCTTATCAACTCGCCCTCCAAGTTCCTAATTACCGCGATCTACTCAACAAACTGGTTTCGGATGATGAATCAGTCCTTACCAAGCCGCTACGAGCACAGTTTCAGGGGCTGATCGTCGAGCCACTGTTGCAGCTGAAAGGCGACAAACGTACTGGAAGCATCAAAGGCCAGATTGCRATATTCATCGACGGCTTGGATGAGTGCCAGAGCAAGGAGGCACAGTGTGAGATCGTCGATATCGTGGCCGACGTAGCACAATGGGGCACACTACCTCTCTGCTGGGCGTTCTTCAGTCGGCCCGAAGTCCATATCGAGGCCTCATTTKGCCAGCGTAACGTCGCCGCTCTCAGCCGAACGGTTCTCCTCCCGATTTCGCGAGGTGATGATGGAGAAATTCAACAATTTCTTCAGGATGGATTCGAAAGGATGCTGAGGCGTCGTAACATGCCCAAGGGGTATCGCTGGCCATCTGATGAAGCCATGAAGAGGCTTGTGAACAGCGCTGATGGTCTGTTTAGTTATGCAGGTGCTGCATTGAGGTTCATCGAGGACCCAAAGTGGCCTGACCCTGRGGAGCCTCTTCGTCTCATTCTCGCGCGCGCCCGAAATGGCTCGGAATGTGACCCCGTCGCTGCTCCACTATTACCATTCACTGCACTTGACGCCCTCTATCTGCTCATTATGSATAACATTCCTTCTGAGATGTCTCATYCCACCAGTCTCTTTCTCACTCTGCTCTGTCTCCATGTCGCCGCATTCAATAGCACTAGTGGCATTCAAGTGCAGAGCAACTGTTTGGGGCTTTCAGAATTCCAGTACAGGGCTATCTGCAGCGGCCTTAGCTCCGTCCTCCGAATACGAAATCCACCACCTTTTGGGTCATTATCTGGATTGGTGAACCCTACCCATTCGGTTTTGGACCACAATCGAATACATGCTCTGGCAATYTATAGTATTGTCCGAAACCAACTCGGGGGAAATGTCGAATTCCACCACAAATCATTCGCGGACTTCCTTATGGATCCGAACCGTTCTGGGACGTATTGTGCGACGACGCCATCTGCTTATACGAGTCTCTTCAAGCACCTTCTGGATATCTATCCCAAGTATCAATCACGGTTTGAACTTCATAAATCGAGTACTGTCCATTGCTCTCATCTGTTGCCAAAGTGTTCCTCATTTCAAGTTTAGGTCTTGTTCTGTCGCCCAATTCAGAGAGTGTGCTCACGTTCCCATACACGAATGAGTTTGTTAACTCGTTCCTCCATTTAGTCATTATCAAGGACTTCAATCACATATGTTCTGAGTTAGCAGATCAGATGCCTGTCGAAGGCGACATGGCGCTGCTTAAAAGGTTCGCAGAATGGGATTTTAGAAAGATCCATCGAGTCAGGAAATACATCCTCGGTGGGGTTCCTTGGCTGACATATACCGTGGATGGATTCCCAGCGCAGGTTAAGTGGGTTGGAACGGTACAGCTTACTGCCGTTCGCAACTACGATTTCGATGTCTTGAAGTTCAAAAAGGTGCGGAAATTCTATTTCCAAAATGGCATTGATCCGGTTAAGTTAACTTGTTCCTACTTATAGGCGATAGAGAACAAACTGCGGGGAGGTGTCTTACACGAGTGCAGCCATCCTTTCTCCCGGGATCTCGATGGAGAACACCGCGAATCAGGGCTCTTTGCTATGGGACTCGGTGATAAATCTCTTTTCTGGTATTGGGAGTTTGATTTCCAGGAGAGGGTTTACCGCCAATTTCGGGCGCAAGATCTCGCTAAGGGGCTAAAAGCTTTCAACAAAGAGTTTTCGAAATCCAACTGGCTGCTGACTCTGGGCCGTCGTTAGGTGGGGAAGGGCAGTTTCTTATTTTCTGATGAAGTCATGCTACAACCTTCGATTTGCATTATGAGTAGTTCCATGTCTTATTCGTCGACCTCGCGATCTTTGTGTGTCCTTCTGAAGGGTCTATTTATATGTCTAGTTACTTTGCGCATTTAACTATTTCTCTTTCCTGTCCTGAAACAACGGTGAACGTCGTGCGACAAAGAAACACAACATATAGAGAATACGGCTGACAAGGGGATTGACACTCTGAGCACCCTACATCGATGAAGATCAACCACGAACACGTAACCTATCTATACTATGAGCTGCCGCATAAGTGTTAATTCATGAAATTCATGAYGAGAATGATGACCTGTCATGGTACCCTCGGTAGTCACACTGGTAAGTTATATGTGCATATTTACTGTCGACAAGGGTTCAGACTCTGGGATTTACGAGAACTAGTGAAAGAAAGGGACATGTAAATTATAGGTGAGGGGGCATGTAATTTCTGTACAAACGATAGGCTATACGAAAAAAAGAGCAGAGGGCAACTGAAGAATGATGCTGTTTACAACTATCCATATTGTCCTCGCAAAGCCAAAAGGGTACTTCCACAAGTTGTGGGTCATGGAGCTATCGAAGGTAGCCGCAATAGCCCCTCCTTTAAATAAGGAATGTCCCATTGAAACCCGTCCTCAGCCAGTTTATACAGCTCCCTTCGCACTCTTACAGGCCAGCCCATTATGTGGTCATTCACCTTCAATTTGAACCTCGGATCGGGGCACCGGTCAGTCCACTTTGCTGTACAGATCTCCAGGATTCGACGACAGAATTCAAGACAGGACGCGTCTACAACAGGATCGCCGAGCAGGGGATAGCAGTCAATAGTCAAAGATGTGAGGGAAGGTAGATATCTCGTCCTATTACCCTTCCAATCTAGACACAATATTTTGAGCACCGGGTTCAAACACTCCTTGTCAAACCCCTCTACACACAGGTTTCGGACATGGCGACATTGTTTGAAAACATGTTTGATTAAAGGGGATGTCCAGCCATGAATGGCCAGTTCGAGAGTAAGCAGAGTATCYAGCCGGCTGGTTAATAATGCACGGATGGAGGGCTCAACCAATTGAACTGATCGAGACTTATCCAACCATGTAAAGGTGCGTAGCGTAGGTTGTTCGATCGGTTGGAGTGCAGCCAAGCAGTACGGGCTTTCGTAATATGCCCAGGATAACTATTGCATGTAATGGAGAATAACAAAAGYAGGAGGTGKTATTCCGCTGTTTCATTCTGGGGGTCGGGTGGGCGGAAACTAGTGAGATTGAGGCATTGTGCAAGCAACTTGGCGCATGTGTTGATAGGAACACTGTAGAATTCAAGTTGGGGTGATCGATAACCAAGAAACCGACACGCTCCCGCACACATCCCGCAACCGAAGATGGCGTACAAGAGGGATACCCTGGAGGGTGAGGGGGGAGTCACATGGTCCGCCTACCGACAGGTATTCGAGCTGGGGAAAAATTGGAGGATGTCCACTCCRCTGGGGCCCTGAGCAATTGAAGGGTTCAGATCTTCCTGGAATGCTCTCCATTATAGAGCAGSGCCCTGATCGGCTCAATGGCAGCTCGGAAGGTCCGTTTAGCACCAGGAGCTACGGTGTTGAGTTTGAAGTCGAACGGGAGATACCCCAACATTTTGCAAGTAGAGGTCGAGAATATAAAGAATGCTCTCTACATTCTTTTTCCTAACACAAACACTCATACTGGTCCACAGTTGGGGTGTCGACCAGGCGACCCGACGCCAATGCGAAGAAACTTGACCCAAAGTCAAGTCTGTGTATATGAGCTTTCTTTTATATTGATGGCAACCATTTGATGAGCAAAAGGAGACATCCTGCGGGCGGGCGTGCTCAAAAATGAAGGGATAGTGTCTCGGGTGAGAGGGCTCGAATCGGGGCCTGTGCATCGTTAAATTGCCGCAATAACAACGCGTGCTTTTCGCGGAGTTGGCACATCGCGCCTTCGACCTGGCGTATTTCTCGATGGATGGCGTCGAGTCGGTCTTTGGGAGTCTCCGCCATGTTGAGTGTGGAGCTAAGATTTTTTGTTCGAGGGACACTTTATATACGGTCATGTGACTACAGACGCACGTTAAATATTGAATTAGTGACCTAGAGTCAGCGGCGATTAATCGAGATTTTTGTGCAGCTGGAATCCTCGTAGGGATCACCAAAGCTGAGATCATAACAATGCAGCACAAATTACAATTCAATCTTTGAAAATAAATCAAACCCACTGAACAAAAAAAACAAAGGGGAAAGGAAACCCGAAACAAAATACAAATAAAAATAACACCCTCCCACAAACCTAATGCTACGCTCACCGCCCAGGTGTCCTCTCCCTCTCCCTCCCAGGCGTCCCAGCTCTCCTCGGCGTTCCCGGCGCCTTTCTAGGAGTTATCATCACACCACTCTGCGCCCCACCAGTCCCAGATCCATACACAGCCGTCACCCTCCTCTCCCTAACCCCACTCTCCCCAATTCTCTTCACCTCTCTCGCAGCCCTCCTCACCTCATCTCCAATCTTCTCCGGTGGGCGCACCATATCAATCCTCGAAAGCGCGCGGAACAGATCCATTATCCCACCACCACCGCCACCAGGAGTAGGGCCCGAAGAAGAGGGACCTTTATCGAGACCGGCACCATCGCCCTCTCGCCTCACATAATTCCTAGCCACCTCCACCCCATGTTTCCTCCTCGCCCCATCCCCACTATTACCAATGCCAGCACCAGCACTCACCCCGCCCCTCCTCTTATCCAGATTCTCTCTAAGTAGCTTAAACCGCCCATCCAACTTGCCCTCCGCAACCCTCGTCGTCTTCTTCGCTGCATTCAAAAACAAATGCAGTCGATCAATCTTATATTTCACATCCGGYAATAGTGTCTCGATCGTCGAAGCGAGTTCTTCTCGCGTGAGCTTGTCTCCTCGATGCGTTGTGAGAATTGTTGATGAAGATGGATAGTGTTGGGTAGATGACGATGATGACGATGGTAGCCGAAGCACACTTTGCACGAGGCCAAGCGAATGTCGGAACTCCACCGGAAGATCGTGTGGATCCTGCAAGAGGTCCTCGAGGGCCCCATCCCCAACCTGAGCCTCTCGTTGTTTACCCTTATCCTTGCCTTTAAACGAGGAAGCCGTTGCAGCAGCTACACGTTTCTCCATCGCAGCCGTAAACTTTTTGCAATACGTGTCGTAGTGATAGGCTGATTTCTTCCATTGATCTTCCTCCTCTTCCAATCTAGGCAGCTATATTTAGCTCGAGGGATTCAAACTTCGGTGGCTTGAACTTACTGTCGAATTTGCTGACTATACTTGACCTCGAAATCCTTATTCTTCGAATTCTGCTCATTCTCGCGAAGCTTTGGTTCACTCTGCTCTCCAGGACGACTTGATGGTTCAGGTCCGCCGAATAAACTAAGATCAATCTTGCGCTCTGCTAGCATCCGCACAATGTCATCCTGCACATTCCGAAGAACCTGTGCGGCTGTCTCTGATAAAGGCGGCAGTGGAACATTGGGCGTAACCGTGGCTTTTGGCTTTGCTGGGGTAGACGAGCTGGAGAATGTCGTGGTTCCAGAAGCACGGATGGTACACCACATAAGCAGTTGGCGAAGGCGTTCGGAATCGGGAAGGTCGCAGTCGATGTGTTTGTAGAAGCTCGTTTCAGAAACAGAGTTGTGAGGAGATGCTAGAAAAGTCTGTCAAAAAAAAGAACGACGGGATGAAAACAGTGAACTACTCACCTATAATTCCGGTTGTTCCGAACGTGCTAGCGCGTTTACCACGCGACACTGAACCCCTCCTTCTGTGATCTTGCCTCTGCTCCCTTCCATCAAGCTCGCGTTCCTCRATGATCGCAGCCATAGCSCCTTCGCGCATCCGCCTGTTACGCTCGATCTGGAGTGTCTCATCTTCCGCGAGGCCAAGAGAAGTGTCAATGTATATCTCCCTCGATTTGCCCTTCTTATTGCTACCACCACCACCACCACCACCACCACCTCCTCCTCCTCCTGGTGGCTCGGAGCGGGGAAAGTGGAAGGCAGGATTGAGGTTCTTGTCCATGAGCGTGGGACCTCTCGACTGCCTCCGGAGATGGTCAGCCTCATCATCCATAGCACGCACAGCAGTCTCGAGATCGGAGTCGGGCATAGGTGAAGGTGCATTGCGGACATGTCGAGAGGGCTGTTGAGAAGTTGGAGGTTGCGAAGAAGCACGGAACTTTTTGAGGGGGGGATGTGAGGACGAAGGGTCTGGAGAGGGGCGAGGCAGAGGTTGCGACGAGGAGGGCCGGGGAGGGATGGACGAGTGGGAGGACGAGGGCAGGGGCTGGGAAGCAGAAAAGGAGGACGAGTCGTGGGGTGGGGCACGGACGATGAAGAGGCCGGTCGGTGTCTCCTCTGCGTTGAGCACTGCAAGAGAAATAAGTGATTGTGTGAGCGAGTGAATGAATAAAACACGCACGTTTGCGTTTGTTCGATGCAGTGGATTTCTGTGCAGAGAACCCTTTAATGTGAAGAGAAAGCAGAATAAAGGGAAGACAGTCGTACATCTTTCTTGAGCCGTTTGGTTGCAACAAGGAGCGGGTTCGAGTCGTCCGCCTTCCGTTTAGTATGGGGTGCCATAGCAATCGTAATTCCTGTCATAAGGGTGGTCGTGAGCAAGTCCCCAGGGCCAGCACGACGCGTAAAGCGGTCGGACGTCGTTTGGTGCGATGAAGACGAGAGTAAGTTCGGAGTCTGAATCAACTTCCCACGTATACACGATAAACAGACTCATTGCCTGTTTGGGTCACGTTACAAGTGATAAGCGACAGATGTTGGCGTGCGTCATGAAGCTCTCCTAGCCAAGTGATTGCAACGGCGATTGCTACGTCTCAAAAGCCTTTGCTCGATTACCAGGCAAGCACCGTTGTCCCGAGCGGTACGCGCGAGCCATAGATGGCGCCTTGTTAGGGCAGAGCAGAAATACAGAGATGTCCAGAGGTGTGAGTTATGAGCCTGGCGAGTCAGGGCTCTAGCCTTATAAACGTTCTTCACTGAAAGTTCGGGAATCGGTGCCTACGTCGACGACGAGCAAGGGAAAAAGGATGTTCACCATCGCGAACAAGAGTCGCAGGGTAACACGGCGCATGCGTATCGAGCTCAAGACTATCCACAGTTACCGCCCGCGCTCCGCATCCTCCTCCAACCGTCAGCTGACGCTGGACAACCCCTCCAGCTGTGGAAAAGCATATATGCAACACCACAACAGAAACTCCACCTCGACCGCGACCATGGCGGAGAAGTAAAATAATAAGATAAAGTCCCAGCTCAGTTACAAGCTGAGCGTCACATTTGCAGAATATTAGATCGAAGGGGCGGTGTGGTAGATTATGGTTCCGTTGATTGTTGAGTGTAATGGGTAAGTAGGCAATCACCCAGAAAAACAAAGCCTCCGTCCCCTGTATCGCTTTTCTGCGGTCCACGACCAAGATATCTCGAGGCCAACATGAATTATCAACGCCCTCCTATACCTCGGTTCCTGGTGTCGCGGAGTAAGGCCCCACCCAACTCCAAACTATTACTGGGCCGAAGCTACGAAGTGCAGCCTCAATGTTCAACCGCTGCTATAGATGGTTCAAGGATTGTATGATGTGGATCTAGTGATCAGATTGCATCACTTTGAGAGTATCATTGCCCTGCCGTCACTAATGGAATTGGAACTCACCGGGTCTGCGAAAGCACCCGGGTGTACTGCATGCCCGACCTATATATATTGCATATCTGCTTCCTATACTACAACCCAGATCCTTGCACACCGCTCGCCGCTATGAGCATCCTCCCTCAGCAACAAAAGCCCTGTTCGTAGACTCTGCACAACATATTGTCCTCGGAACCAATACGGTGCCCGCTCCGAGCACAGGCCAACTCCTTATCAAAGTCAAGTCAACGGCGCTCAACCCCATTGACTGGAAAACCCAGAAGCAAAATGACGAGCCCGGATTCGGATTTGTTGAATCGTTTCCTGCCATCTTAGGAATAGACCTTGCCGGCGAGGTCGTCCACCTTGGGGAAGGAGTAACCAAGTTTGAGAAAGGCGACAGAGTGTAAACACTGGCGGGTGGCCGGGTCCAAAGTTAAATAATAATAAAAAGCAAAGAATTCTGCGTTCACCACTTAGACCAGCCTCTGCCGGGGACAATATCGCGACCAATTCGCAGCTTTCCAGGAGTACACGTTGGCGGATGAATACCACTTGGCCAAGGTATGTGTCGGTATTCACTGACTATTCGAAATGATAAAGTGCTCACGCCCCGTCCGTCTGACCGACAAAGATACCCCCAAACATTACTTATGACCAGGCTGCAACTGTACCCCTGACACTCACCTCCGCATATTTAGGGCTCTATAATAGTACGCCACACGGAGCTGGGCTCGTCAGCCCCGTCGAGACACAGGCACAAGGGCGGTATAGTGGTGTGCCCTTGGTCTTGCTCGGAGGAGCAACGTCTGTCGGTCAATTCGGTTTGTTCAAAGCCCTCCCTCCTCCGGAATTTTACCGACAAATTCCGCGGTGCTCCAGCTTGCCAAGCTTTCCGGCTTCTCTCCAATCATCGCCACCGCCTCCCTTAAACATGCCGGCTTGCTCAAATCTTCGGGAGCGACGCACGTTCTCGACCGTAACCTCTCGAGCCCTGCTCTCAAATCAGAAATCAGCAAGATTACATCAAAGCCTATTAAATACGTTTGCGACTCCGTCTCGCTTCCAGACACACAACAAACTGGTCTTGACATTGTTGAGTCGGGTGGCACGTTACTCTTGGTTCTCCCTCCTGCACTCGCCCCGCCGCCGGATAAGAGTGTTGTCTGTTCCGTTGGACTGAGCGAGTCGCCTCATAATATTGAGCCGCTTGCGGCTTTGTTCAGTAGACTGGAGGAGTGGTTGGGGGATGGGACAATCAAGGTGAGGATCTTCACAGGGGCCTTTCACTTGTGCAAAAAGTAAGAGATACTTGATTGCTTTTAGACTAACCGATTCGAAGTTCTCTCCGGAGGATTGAATGGCATCGCTGAAGGCCTGAGGAGGCTAGAGGAAAGCCAAGTTTCTGGGGTGAAGTTGGTTGTTCACCCAGAGGAGACCACAGATTGAGAAAGGTGGTCGATTATTGCCAGCATAGCACCCTATAATTAATAATGCTTATCGTTTACTCACGGCCTCTCTCGAAGACCCGAATTCATTCCATCCCATTTCAAGAGTCTCATTTGACCTACCTCTTACCCCACCACTCCACTCCACCCAAAATGCTCCCTCCATCTCACCTTCAGAACTTGAGCAACTTGTTCATGCTGTGGAGAGCTCAGAACCTACAGCCCCAGTCAACGTTTTCCTGCGCGAAGGAGCTGAGTGACTAGATGTGGAAGTCTCTTTTCATGCCCACTATGGAGTACCACCGCGGGGCGGTGCGGTGAATAACGACGAGGGAAAACCACTACACTGCCGAAATTGCTTGGCTAAACATTCATATCCTGTCCNGAAGGTTTATATGGGAAATATTGGGAGAAAAGTAAAAGGAGGGGGGAAACTGAAGAGTGGCGCTGTTTACAGCTGTTCATATCGCCATCGCATAGCCAAGGAGAAGGGGGGGGTTCTTCCACACGTTACAGGCCATGCCATGAAAGTTATTCAGGTAACCACCCAACCCTGCATCCTAATTCAGAAGCGTCGAATCGAAAGCCATCCCGAACCATTTTGCATAACTTCTTTTGTACTTCACTAGGCCAGTCAACTATAACTTCATCCACCTGCAATTTGAACCTCATATCCGGATTCCGGCCAGTCCACATTGCTTCACAAATCTTCAGGATTTGACGGGGTAAATCAACCTGGGTTGTGTTCGTAGCAGGAGCATCATCCGCATCGAGCGGAGGACGGCAAGTAATAGTCAAAGATGCGAGAGAAGGTAGATATCTCGCCCCGCTACCCTTCCGACCAAGGCACAGTACTTTGAGCACCCTGTCCAAACATCCCTCGCTGCGCGCCTTTACATACAAATCTTGAACATGGCGGCACTGTTCGAAGACATGTTTGATTAAAGGGAGCGTCCAGTCCGTAATGGTCAGCTCAAGAGTGAATAAATAATGCACGGGTGGGAGGCCCCGCCATTCCGGCTGATAGAAGCTCATCAGACCATGTAAGGGTGCGCAGTGCAGGCAGCTTGATCGCTTTGAGTGTGGCCAAGCAGCATGGACTGTCTTCATTGTCCCAAGCTAGTTCTTCCAGGTGACGGAGAATAATAGAAGTAGGAGGGTGGTATTCAGCTGTTCCATTCTCGGGAAAGGATGAGAGGAATTTAGTGAGATTGAGGCATTGTGCAAGCAACTTGGCGCATGTGTTGATAGGAACACTGTAGAGTTCAAGTTGGGTGATCGATGACCAAGAAACCGACACGCTCCCGCACACATCCTGCAGCCGAAGACGACGTAGAAGAGGGACATCCTGGAGGGCGAGGGGGGAATCGCATGGTCCGCCTATCGACAGGTATTCGAGCTGTGAGAAGTCGGACGAAATGGAAGATGCCCACTGCGCTGGTGCCCCGAGCAATTGAAGCGTTCGGATCTTCCTGGAATGCTCTCCGTTATAGACCAGCGCCCTGATCGGCTCAATGGCAGCTCGGAAGGTCCGTTTAGCACCTGAAGCTACAGTGTTGAGTTTGAGATCGAACGGGAGACGCCCAACATTTTGCAAGTAGAGGTCGAGAATATAAAGAATGCTCTCTACATTCTTATTCCTAACACAAACACTCATATTGGTCCACAGTTGGGGTGTCGACCAGGCGACCCGACGCCAATGCGAAGAAACTTGACCCAAAGTCAAGACTGTGTATATGAGCTTTCTTTTATATTGATGGCAGCCATTTGATGAGCAAAAGGAGACATCCTGCGGGCGGGCGTGCTCAAAAATGAGGGATAGTGTCTCGGGTGAGAGGGCTCGAATCGGGGCCTGTGCATCGTTAAGTTGCCGCAATAATAACGCGTGCTTTTCGCGGAGTTGGCACATCGCGTCTTCGACCTGGCGTATTTCTCGATGGATGGCGTCGAGTCGGTCTTTGGGAGTCTCCGCCATGTTGAGTATGGAGCTAAGATTTTTTGTTCGAGGGGCACTTTATATACGGTCATGTGACTACAGACGCACGTT
>JAECYV010000007.1:1088981-1132902 GCA_023014305.1 Lepiota subincarnata
CTATGGAGTACCACCGCGGGGCGGTGCGGTGAATAACGACGAGGGAAAACCACTACACTGCCGAAATTGCTTGGCTAAACATTCATATCCTGTCCTGTTGGTCTGCACGTTTCACTCTCACTGTGTCTGACCCTTTGATACAAACTTGCTCATGCCCACCTCCAAGATGCCGTCGCCCCTCTCCACAACCAGGGAGAGTCATTGCCAGCGAAATATCTTTCATCAGCCCCAACTTCGTGAAATCAGTTTGGGAACCCAAACACGAAGTTCTTGTGAACACACCTTACTTGAACCCCCAACGATCGTGTCGATATCGTCCGTATACCCGTTGGCCATTTAAATGATTTGTACTTGGTACAATCTGGCATGGCTCTTGGCATGCGCCTATTTTTCTTCCTGGCAGCGGCCGCACGCCATTCCCGAAATGCCTCAATTATATTTAAACCACGGGCCTAACAAGGTAGCATAAAGGAGCAGAGTTTTTAGGTGCCAAGCCCGCAAAGACACGAATTGCGTCTTACGTGGACWTCTCCCACTTACCCCTCGGTAATATCGGCTCTCGCATCAGAGATTGTTGGTAAAATTCGAGCTTAAGTACACTCTCCACTGAAAGATCGTGAATCTGGACTTACACAGACGACGAGCAAGGGAAAAAGGATATTCACCATCATGAAWAAGAGTCGCAGGGTAACACAACGCATGCGCATCGAGCTTAGGATTGTCCAGTTACCCACCCGCCCTCTGCAACCACCCTTCTCCACCCGTCAATTGACAGCCCCGGAAAAGCGTATGCACACCGCAACAGAAACTCCACCTCAATCGTGACCCTGGCTGAGAAATAAAATAATAGGAAAAGTCCCAGCTCAGTCCCAAGCTGAGTAAGGAGGCAATTGCCCACAAAACAAGGTCTCTGCCCCCTGTATTGCTTCTCTGCGATCAAGGATCAAGGTATCCCGAGGCCAACATGAATTATCAATGCCCTCCCGTACCTCGATTYTTGATGTCGCGGAGCCATCGCAAGGCCCCAACCACTCCAAGTTATTCCTGGGTCGAAGCTACGAAGTGCAGCCTCAACATTACCATAGATGGTYCAAGGATTATATGATGTAGATCTAGTGACCAATTGCATCGCTCTAAGAGGATCATCGTTACTGGAATTCGAACCCACCAAGTCTGCAAAGSCCCCCGGGTATACTGCATGCCTACCTATATATATTGCATATCTGCTTCCCATACTACAACCCAAGCTCTTGTATACTGTTCACCGCTATGAGCGTCCTCCCTCAGCAACAGAAAGCCTTSTTCGTAGACTCTGCACAAAACATCGTTCTCGGAACAAATACAGTACCCATTCCGAGCGCAGGCCAACTTCTTGTCAAGATCAAGTCAACTGCCCTCAACCCCATTGACTGGCAAATCCACAAGGGCAATGAATTCGAATTTGTTGAATCATTTCCCGCCATCGTAGGAGCAGACCTTGCCGGCGAGGTCGCCCACCTTGGGGAAGGAGTAACTAAGTTCAAGAAAGGCGACAGAGTGTAAGCATTCGATGTTCGGGTTSAAAGTTAAAAGCAAGATMCTGCGTTCACATTCAAACCAGGCTCTGCGAGGGACAGTTTCGCAACCAGTTCGCAACTTTCCAGGAGTACACGCTGGCGGACGAATATCACTTAGCCAAGGCATGTTGGTAATCGCTGACTTTTCGAAATGACGAAGCGTTAACGGCCGTCCGACCAAGATCCCCCCCAACRTTACCTACGATCAGGCTGCAACTGTACCCGTTGCGCTCACATGCGCATACTTAGGGCTCTATAATGGYACGCCACACGGAGCTGGGCTCGCCAACCCCGTCGAGGCACAGGCACAGGGGCAGTATAGTGGCATTCCCTTGGTCTTGCTTGGAGGAGCAACGTCCGTCGGTCAATTCGGTTCGTCCAAACCCCTCCCTCCCGACATCCAACCAACAAATTCGCAGTGCTTCAGCTCGCCAAACTTTCTGGCTTCTCTCCAATCGTCGCCACCGCCTCCCTTAAGCATACCGACTTTCTTAAATCTCTGGGAGCGACGCACGTATTGGACCGTAATCTCTCGGGCCTTGCCCTCAAATCGGAAATCAGCAAGATTACGTCAAAGCCTATTCYATATGTCTACGACGCTGTTTCGCTTCCAGACACGCAGCAAACTGGTCTTGACATTGTTGAGTCGGGTGGCACGTTACTCTTGGTACTCCCTCCTACAATCACCGTGCCGCCGGATAAAAATGTTGTGTTTTTCGTTGGACTGCGTGAGTTACCTCACAACRTTAAACCGCTCGCGGCTTTGTACAGCAGGCTGGAGGAGTGGTTAGGGGATGGGACAATTAAGGTGARGACCTCGCGAGTCGCAGGGGCCATTCACTTGTGCAAAATATAACAGATACTTGGTTGCTTTAGGCTAACCGAGTCGAACTTCTCTCCGRGGGATTGAATGGCATCGCTGAGGGCCTGAGGAAGCTAGAGGAAAACCGAGTTTCTGGGGTGAAATTGGTTGTTCGCCCAGAGGAGACCACAGGTTGAGGGGGTGAATTATTTGGCATAGCACACTGAAACAAATAAGAGTTGTCACTTGCTTCTTATTATGATGAGCACACTCACTGCCTCTCTCGAAAACCCGAATTCATTCCATCCCATCTCAAGAGTCTCACTTGACCTACCTCTGACCCCACCACTCCACCCCAACTGCTCCCTCCATCTCGCGTATCAGCTGGCGCCCTCTCTTTTTGTGGACCCTTACGAACTCGCACAGCGACAACACGCCTATACCTTCTTCAAGTGGGGTCCTTCAGATCTTGAAAAGCCTGTTCATGCCGTGGAGAGCTCAGAAACTACGGTCTTAGTCAATGTTTTGCTGCACGAAGGAGTTGAGCGACTAGACGTGGAAGTCCCTCTTCATGCCCGCTATGGAGTACCACTGCAAGGCGGTGCGGTGAATAACGGCGAGGGAAACTACTACACTGCCGAAATTGCTCGGCCAAGTGCGTTCATATCTTGTCCAGTTGGTCTGYATATTTTTCACTCTCGCCCCTTGATACGCACTTGCTCACGCCCACCTTCAAGATGCCGTAGCGCCTCTCCGCAGCCAGGGAGATTCATTACCACCGAAATATCTCTCTCAGCCCCAACTTCGTGAAATCGGTCTTGGACTTAACAYGAAGTTCTTGAACATACCTTACTCGAACTCCAACGACCGTGTCGATATCGTCCGCATACCCGTTGGCCATTTAAATGATCTGTACTTGGTGCAAKCTGGCACGGCTTTTGTCATTCTCCTATCATTCTTCTGGGTGGCGGCCGTTGCCGTTCAAACATCAGCTCGATTGAGCTSCAGGACCAACGCAGTGGGCAAAARGGATTAAARTGCTTTCTTCGGTTTCTTTTCCAGGGTCCGAGAGAAGGSCCTCCTCACACCCCTTGATGGTTATCGGAGAACGGATGCGCCCACAAAAGTTGGCCAGCTCTCAAACCCCGCACGRCATCCCCAAAATGCCTCAATYATACTTTTCGCTCTAGTTCTCTGRCGGRGTCATCGACGCCCGTCCTCTTGGCTTTGCATTTATTTTTGCTATCATTCCCATCGGCATGAAATGTCAATCGATAAAGATATATTCATCTCACCGAAGAATGCCTGCTTGCGTATATGTTTAGGCGTTTCTCCTAACAAAAGTACATTTGCCGAAGCATTGATCTCGAAGGCCTCAACACCCCACGTTTGACCCCCTGCGACTTATTCCATTTTCCGTATCGAGCGCTGAATTGAGTCAAAAAGAGAGCTTGAGGTTGAGCGTTTCAGCGGCGAAGATCATCCGATATATGCGATCGGTAGTCAAATATCTCCGTGAGTGATCCCTCCTATCCCTGTGTTTAACTAACCACGGACCTATGTAGCAGAGTAGCATAAAGGGGGAGTGTTATTGGGTGCCAAGCCCGCAAAGAAACGAATTGCGTCTTACGTGGACTTCTCCCACCCATCTCCCGGTAATATCGGCTCTCGCATTAGAGACTGTTGGGTTCAAGTAGCAACTCAATACCTTTCGACGCGTGTGGTAATTAAGGACACTTACGAGGCATTGGATCAAATGACCCAGTCATGGACTTATGCTGAGAATAAAACAGGGTCGATTCGTGACAATGGAAGAATGAATTAGAAGCCCCCAGATCTGGGGCTATGTACAACAGCGCCTTCGTTCCCCTCTCCGCATCTGATTATCGGGGCAATCGCCAAAAGCGTCTCACCCCGCATTCTCTTAAATACCCGCGTTTGAAGGCATGTATCTTACCCATCCGTCAGAACTGAGGCATATTAGCCTCGATATTCAAACCCTGAACAATGTCGCTCCACACTACAGTTGGTCCCACAGGTGGTGTTAAGAACCGACTTGATATCGTAGACTTTGTGCAGGACGAGAAGTTCTTCACTCTCTACGTCCGTGCCCTCCGTGAGTCAGGTCATTATCAGCTTAGACCTTCTGCATGCTAACACTCCTATTGCTCATGCACGTAGAGGCGATCCAAGACAGAAGTCAACAAACTTATGATTCTTTCTTCTCAGTTTGCGGTATTCATGGACTACCCTTCGCTGAATGGGCAAAAGCCCGACCTCAGCCAAACCCTCCTCAAGCTGGGTACTGTACACACGGAAGTGTTCTTTTCCCAACCTGGCACAGGACCTACGTTTCGGTTTACGAGGTATGGTTATTTATGTTTACAGCAATTGTCGGGTTGCCAACACTTTCTTGTGCAGCAAATCCTCCAGGCCGCTGCGACCGAAATTGCGAAGAAGTTTACCGTTGACCAAGCTGCATGGCTGCAAGCTGCCCAGGACCTACGCCAGCCATACTGGGACTGGGGTTTCCAGGCGCTCCCCCCCTCTCAGGTTGTGCAAGACGAACAARTCACGATCGTGGACTATAATGGAAAGAACGTCGCTGTGAAGAACCCCATCCTCCGATACCAATTCCACCCAATCGACGCTTCTTTCCGACCTTATGCCAATTTTAACACCTGGCCTACGACCGTCCGATGCCCTGACGCTTCCCGAAAGGAGAGCAAACCGACTTTAGTACGGTAAGTCGTGTATTATCTATGAACAAAGCAGTGAACCACACTGATGATCATTGTCATCTTGTAGAGGCTTGAATCTGAGGAGCCGGGAAATCCGTGACGACACATACAAGGCGTTGAAGGAGAACGGCACCTGGGAGCTGTTTAGCAACCACGGTATTGGCGATGACGCGCATGCAAATAGTTTGGAAGCGGTACACGACACGATCCATGTCATTGTTGGCGGACAACGTGGCGGACACATGACGCACCCGTACTTCGCTGGTGAGCATGACCTTGTGCATCCCGAGCACCAGCTTGACATGACACATGTTTGTGGTAGCATTTGACCCCATGTTCTGGTTGCACCATACCAATGTTGATCGTCTTCTGTCGCTCTGGTCCGCTATGAACCCCGGTGTCTGGACTACGCCAGGATCAAACCAGGATGAAACTATTGCTATTCAGGCTAATGCTCGGGTGAACAAAGATACTCGTGCGTACATTATAGCACTTTGTTCCCCGTACTGCGTGCTCATTGACTCGTCTCCATCTAGCTCTGGAGCCGTTCTACAGAACCTCAAGCACCGCGTGGACTTCAGCCGGCCTCATCGACACCACTAAGCTTGGGTACTCGTACCCCGATTTCGATGGTATCGCCGGAGGGAGCCCAGACCTCATCCGTGATACCATCGACGATCTCGTCGACAGACGCTACGGAACCACAAGGTCTCGAGATGCCAGCAACTCCGCCATAGATTTACTCTCCTCCTTCCAGGGTGTTACTGAAGAACATTCTGAGGAGATGCAGATGGTGGACTGGGTCGTCCATGTGCGCTTCAAGAAATTCGAGTTGAAGGAGAGTTTCACCATCGCCTTTTACTTCGCTAATACCGAAGGGGACTACGATTCTGATGAGAGTTATGTTGGGTCTGTTGATGCTTTCCGTGGTAGTGCGCCTGAGACTTGTGCCAACTGTGCCGTCAATGCGGACCTTGTACAAGAGGGCTTTGTTCACCTGAACCGGATCGTCGCTGAAGGTGTTCAGAGTTTCGACCCTGCGGATGTCATTCCCTACCTCAAAGACAGCAAGTTGTGCTACAAGATCATCGCTGTACGTTGTTCTCYCTTTATTTTCCCYATTATCTGGAGCTTGATTCATGGTTCATAGCGCGAGGAAAATGCCACTTTGACGTCGCTCACCGTTCAGTTGGAGGCTCGCACTTTGAGTCTTCCACCTGGTAAAACGCATCCGGCTCAGGTTGGAGAGGTCACTGTTTACCCTGACGTTATCGTTTCCGAGATGCCCGCAACTGCTTGAATAGCTTGTAAACATTAGTGTATTTTTTCCCTTGAAATTGAATCAGATCAAATCAGATGTTCTAATAAACGACTTGCCGTGGATTGAATTGACCATAGAGAAACTATATCGCGCGGTCAGATAAGGTTGACAGCATTTGTAGTGCTCGTCATTCCCATGGGTTGGTTCCACGTCACACATTCATTTGCGCCTTGGAATCCAACTTGCATCTCCTATGCACCCCCCAGCCCGGATACCCACCACCCAAGGCCTTCCACTCGACATATGGGAGCTCATTTCCCAATTCTTGACAGATGAACAGCTAAAAGAGATGTACTCGGTCAACAAAGCGTTTTTTCACATCGCTATGAAGTTACGATATCGCGAAATTTCACTCCGGGAGGTCTTTGGTTCACGCAGCTCCGGAGCCCAAAGGTGTTATCTCATGTCGTGAGTCGACCGGTATTCTTGGATTAATCACCGAAGAACACCTTTCTTATATGACCGTCGTCAGGATTGATTTCCCCGAGTCGACTAGATATATCCGATCACTGACATTTGAGCCGGTCCGATTCAACCTCGTGATCCCCGACTCCTCCGTGCTCAACCACAGCTCTGAACAATCAATACCTCCCGAACAACTCACCGTCGGGATTGAACGTTATTTTCTGGAGAGCTCGAGCGAAGGCGAGGCTCAGAGGCGACAACATGAAATAGTGCACCACATCCGTGAATTTATTGGTGCTCTTGACCATTTGACCGACCTAACGGTCGAATACGATGCCCCAGTGCCTATCGAGCCAAACAAAACATCCCTTACGCTTCTTTCCTCGGCTTGGGGCATTTTCAGCCATCGCTTGCAAAATCTTACTCTAAAAGGAAACATAACCTGCTGGAGTACCTTACCTTTTCTCTCCCTTCATCTGCAATGCCTCGGAAGTCTGAAGATTGAATTGGCTATATTCACGACAGCCCAAACGCCCGTGGCCCAGGCGATTCTCCTACCTTTTATCAAGCGACATTCGGGGACACTCGGAGCATTGACCCTGAAATCATGTCATTCTACGTGCCTCGACGCGATATATGGGGAAATTGGGCATCTTCCTCATTTACGACGGTTGGAAATCCACGAATCGCTGTCGAATGAAGCCCCCTATAAACCGGCACTCCTTCATTTTCTTTCTCAACACCTCGGCTCACTCGTTGATTTCGCTTGGGGTGTTCGTCGTGCATCGTGGCCCGGCAGGTATCTACCACGTCTAGAGTTCGCCCCCAACCAAATGCCTCCCAGTATCACACTGCCGAACCTTACAAAACTAAGTCTATCACTCTCGGGTTCGCCGCAACCTGATCGCCAGGGTAGCTTCATGTCTTGTATTGGTCGGCACAAGGCGAACCTAACATCACTTTCACTCAGTGGATGGATGCTCACCCCTGGACAATTCCATTCTCTAGTGAATGACCTACCCATGCCCAGCCTCACGCAGTTGGACATTTCCGTGCAAAACCTCACTCCATCCACATTCTCATACCTTGTTACGAGGTTTCCTGGGCTTAATGTGCTCAGACTTACTTACCAAGAGGTCGGAGCACTGATGCAACCCTCGAGCTTGCCCTCGAGAGATGTCCCGACTCCAGTGATGCCTATCTGGAAGCGTCAAGTGAATGATTTTGCTCGAGAATTGGAGAGGCTCGTTCTGGTTGATTGGCCCATCGATACGCTTCATCTGAAGCAATCAAAGGCTCGCCATTTACTCTACTATCAAGTCAAAACGGTTATTGAAGCGGTCTTGCGAAGTATGCCTCGCATTGGATTCATCAATGGAAAATATCGTGAAGATCTCCAGTAATTGCTACGGTGATCCTGTCGGGGCCCTGTTTTACCCCATTTTCAACTCGCACTTGATTCTTGTAGTTGACGCTGCTTAAGACCTGCATGTTAATCGATGATAAACCGTAAAGGTTCTTACTAGTAGGTTGGCTAGAATTGACTTAATTAGAGCTTCTATCTATCTTCATAAGAAGCAACAGTTCGAAAGACCTGCTTTGAATCATGTACAACAATAAAATGGCGATAAGGGAGTCTCGGGAATGTCATGGAAAACCTAGCTAAATCTGTCCGAATGCCGAGAAGCTATTGGACAGCAGGGGATGTATGTAAAGTCCAGTACAGTAGGTTACCAGAAGTTTTGGGAAATCTGATGAACAACTAACAAATGCATAGCCCTTCAACAACACGCTTCCTTGCCTAACAGTATAGGAGAGTTTTGTTTATATCTCGTTTGGTACAACCTTCTCTCAGAGACCAAGGCAATTATTTAAGAACTCAGTCCCGGAGACTTTTATGGAAACTTTGGTCAGAATGGCTGATTTTCAATGCAACCTCCAGAAGCAGCCCAATAATATAGATGACTCTAAAAGGCTTCTTATTATTTTGTGTCGACATTAAAGTAATCAGCCTTGTGGTTCATACTTATGATGAAATCAACCGAGCGGTATTGACAAACGTACTCAGCGTCACGCAAATATCGTGAACGACTGTTCTTATTTCGTACCTATTGACAAACGTACTGTAGTATCTACGGTAAGCTACAATGTTTTTGAATAGAAAAAATATAAGAGCTCACCTCAGCGTCACGCAAATATCGTGAACGACTGAGGCTCGCTATTGTTCTGTCTACGTTTTTATCYGTTGTGGAAAAAGTATAAACTGTATAGTTAGAAGAGCGGAACACCGGAATAAGGAAGTTGAGAAATGTTCCGGTGGGCGTCGTTACTTTCTTCCTTTTTTAGTAGTGAGGAAACAAATGGAAACATAATGTCCGAAGTTAATTTGTGATTGGTTCTGGGCTTTGGCCGTCGCACCTCACCAACAAGCGGCAATCCCAACTATACACTCGTAGGGGTGCACTTTATGGCCATCGTCCAGGTATGTCTGCAGCCGATCCTCGGCTCAATAATTCCAAACACGAACAACCATGCCCTATGAGCGCGGTAAATGCACGTCTACAAGGTATCCTGCTCTTAGCGGACCGGGAATCATGAGGTCCCAAAGAAACGGATTCACTGGCGGAATGCTTCCGAAACCTCCGAGTCCATTATCGTTTTCCAATATCTCAGGCGCACTCTCTGGCCCCTTGTACAGTACACACGTAGCGCTGCTCGTCCCATCATGGCGGTCTTCCCGAATCTCATTTGGACGAGGGCTAATATAACCTCAAGCACGTTGAAAACGCCAGGTCCATCCAACTCCAGRTGCATCTAACGCTTTCCCCCAGCTCGCTATCCTTTCCTCAGCATCCTTCGATATCCGCTACTCTGGTCATAGTTGATAACCATTCCTCAAGAATCTTCGCCGGCAGGATGTGCATAACCGACCGTGAACTGAATCTGGCGCCTCGAGCAGACGGCGTAGGCACTTCTCCAGAAGCGGGAGGACAGCCCGAGTTCAGTACCTCGTACATTTCTACTACTCTCACCAGTATAATTGCATGCTTAATGCCGATGGTGGCGCTAATGTTCTTGGCCGGACTTTCGTGGGCCTACCGATATTCTCTGCGAAACCCAAGGCCCATTAACAAGGCATCTGGGTATCAGCTCCAACGCTACGCTCCCCGTACGACTTATTTCCATTGTTGAAGTTCAGAAGGAGTACAGATCTTGCCTTCCTAGTGTTCTATATTTTCCTTGTTCTCATCAGCCTGGTTGAAGTAATACTCGATCCCCATAATGCGGCTTACACTCATCCTTTTCCCAGATTGCCATCGCTAGCTGGCTCTCGCTCCAGTACAATTATAATCGCAATTTCCCGAACATTGAAGCTCGCAACGGAGCGAGATTCTTGCTGTGAGTTTACCTCCTCATCTATACATCAAGCTAGCAAAGTAAACCCTCTCTCCAACATCAGATTCACCGCATGCTGGACGACAACTACCGCGGGCGTATATTCCTTCCTCTTCATCCACCCAACATGGTCTAGGCATCCCATTTCCTCTATTGGATCTCAAGCGATCTGGGTCTTCGTCACTTGGATCCTGTGGATCGTTGGCTCAGCAGTCGTAAATGCTGCGGTTCCTCTACTGTTCGTCAAGGGTATCTGCACGAACATCATCTATTGTGGGCAGCTCCGTTCGCTTTTCGGTTCGTTCTTGCGCTCGACTACATTCATCTTTCTGAGCTAACCTGCATTCCAGCAATTGCGGTGCTAGAGAGGTAAATCTTTCGCATGCCCTTCGCTATCACCTCCCGGGTCTCAGGACCGTCATTTTAACCCATCTGCAGTCTTGTGTTAACCTCCGGTATGCTCGTGGCCATGTGGCTGGCCTGGCAATCTGCACGCGATGCCTTGCACTCTGCCGATGTGTGCATGAAGTAGCGGTGCGTTTTGAAGAAGGGAGGGGGGGGGGGTGGGGGTTGATCTCATAGCAAGGACAACGTGGTGATTGGGTTTTCTTATTCTCGTCTGGGTTAGCGCATTATAGCATACACGGGTTCCGTAGCATTAAATATCGAATTCCAGCTGGAATCCAGCCGAGGCCCTGGTGTGAACTCGCGATATGAACATCATGTCGCTTCCGAGTTGGAAGCACGTAGCGTTGCGTCAGTCCGACTGACATGAGAACCGCGGTTCATACCCATGAGCACGACGATTCCTGTTCATGTACCTATTCTAATACTACCTGCACTCTCAAAGTTCGTACATAACCAAAAACGACGGCCGGATCGCCTCGTTCACGTACACGACCAGTTCATCATAGTTCAGACTCCCACCCTTTTCTGCAAGGACCTATAATTCTCAAGATATGAGCGCATCACTATTATGACATYAATGGGGGAAAGCGTACAGAGTCGAAACCGGGAGGAGGACAGTTGAGCATTGTGTTGTCATGGACCATCTTGCATCCCTTGCCCACAACGACTTTGTTAAGTAACATTGCCTTGAGATTCGATTTGCAATCGTTTTGCGAGTAATCGTTCGATCTATCATTTTGAACGTTAAGACTTTATATAATACAAATGGATATGCTCACTTGGATGATGTTGCGGAAGTATAAATGCCCCGGCCAAATCTACCATGGAGGTCAATCGAACGTTCCAATCATGCATATCCTTATCAAGGAGGGCTTTCCTTACCTCCCCCACCCAGTCTTCTTCCCGAAAAGGCTCAAATCGTAGGATGTCCGAACGATGCAACAAAGCGAACAAGTCGGCGACGAACAAAACTGAGTATGTCCTTTATCCCCGAGCTGACACTCGCGACGAGTTCCATGCCAGCGGCGGTTCTCGTTCCCAGCTGATCTACCCTGACTCGTGAATTGCCCGCGGGCCTCTACGGCTGCTCTGAAACCCAAAACGTTCGTACATGAATTCATCATCACGGAATGTTGGGTGCTCACCGATATGCATTGTACGCAGCAAGGGATGAAGCGGGTGAACATATCTTATATATCCGGCGGACCGGCGGACATGGGGTCGCATGCCTCCATGACGCCTTGAACTGATCAGCCACTACAAACGTCAGTTAATTATTATGTTTTAGGGCTTAGACTAATGCGTGCAACATACCGCTCTTGAAAGTGGTATGGCTGATGGGGACCTCAAGAATCATAGGACCCTTCTTCTCCGCTTCGTCAGCACACGCCTGGCTGCAAAAATGGGAGTTGGGCATCTTGGACGCTTGCATACACATCAGGCATAGAGTTTCGCCTAAGCTAGTGGCGCGCACGAATTCAGCAAACGAAGCAAAAAAAGAGTCCACGACCTCGAAATATCACTGACGTCTTATGAGCCATCGAACAGTAGTCACCGAGTGAACCATTGGCATTGGTGTGAACAACCTTTGGACAACCAGGCGCTTGACAGCTTCCTGCGGCTCGAGGACACTCAGCATATTGGCCGCCTTCATTGGTTGCAAAAAGGTAGAAAAAAACCTTTACCTTTAGAAACAGAACCATTCCCGTTCAACGTCTGCTTCCTCTGGGGTCCATTCGCATTTTTCGCACAGGCCTTGCTGCAAAAGGGGTGCGTCTTATTGCCATCAAAGTACTTTGGCCGATTGTGACAAAACTACTTTCCGGTAGTTGTTGAGTTACAACCAAAAATGCACGAAACAAGGATGAAGCAGACTTACATCACAATTAGCAATAGATGGTACCTTTGACTGTGAAGCTGCTTGGCCTTTACTTGCGCACGTTTTGCTACAGTAGGGGTGGATCTTAATGCCATCGGCGTGTTTAGGTCTCAACCCACAAAACTGGGGGTAATAGCCTATCAGTTGTGAAACCAGAGGAAATGAGCAAGTACTTACGTCGCACATCTTCGATCCATTATTAACGGCGGGACTCGTACTGATCGCGGATGGTCCACCGGAAACCTGGGAGGAAGGGGCCGAAGCGGGAACATTTACAGGCGCAGACGATGCAGGAGGAGGATTCGCAGTACTTTGCGGAGGTGGCGCAGGTAAAACTTGCTTCTGGACTGGAGGTGGTGGTGGCGGCGGTGGTGGTGGAGGAGGAGGGGCGGTTGGCGGGGGATTATTCGACGATGACACCTTCCCAGAAAGAACGGGATAGATAGACGCAGCAGTTTGAAGAAGAGACAAAGCCAGAGGAAGATGCGCCGCCATGATCACCAACAACGGGGGAGGGAAGGGGGGGGGGAGTCGGGATATATGCTAAGCTTAGCTCACCAGGAGCGGGATGCTTACTGATCTTGAACAAATCCTCCCCACAGGATCTGGAGTAAGTTGTTTATAAGCGGAAGGGGCGTGTTACATCGATGGAGGAGGGAAGCCACGCGGGCGACCAACATCAAACACTTACTGGGAACAACGAGGCTGCGGCGTGCCTTTCGTGAGGCAAGATAGTCCGAGAAGGACTAGAGAATTTCAAAAGATTTTCCCCGCGCCTTTCCCCCCAACTTTCATCCTTCCGTCCTTGTTGTTATGGTTTCCCTTGTGAAGAACGTCGTCAATTGGAACGCCAATCGCTCACAAATGCCCACCGCTCCCCAAGATCTCTGCGAGGTCAGCTTAGCTTTCCCCGATCTTTTTTTTTTATCAGAACAAACTCACGAATGTTTCAGATATGCGGGAAAAAACCCAAATTCATAGAAAAGGGCTTTAAACATCCATACTGCAGCAGGAGCTGCGCGAGGAGCGGGCAAGGTCCCAATCCGACGGTCTGTATACTTCGTGGGTGTCGGGCCACCGGTAAGCCAGCATATGCCAACTTCTGCTCAGAAGAGCACGCAAAGTGAGCTTATCCCACTTCCCTGAGTTTATGTCACGCATGTTGAACGACTAAAATGACTTCTTTGGTGGTGGTGGTGTGTGTGTATGTGCGCTAACACAGGGAAGGTGTCCGTCTGGGCCAGGTCGATGGTTGTGATCACTGCGGTTTGCAGCCTCGCCTCGTTCGTGAACTTTGCATTGCGTGCGATCGACGTGCTCGTGCAGGACCACGACTACGAGAATTAAACCCAGATGGTTCAACTTTCAAAAATCGTGAGTAACAAGGGCCTTCACCCCCTCTCCCTCCCTGCCCCCCGATCTTCTTCATATAATGCAAACCCTGATCTTTTTTTTTTTGCGCTATCTGCCACAAAGTGCGGGCTCAGTTCTTGAGTGAATGGGAAACACCTCGTGGCTCACCTTCGATGGAAAAAGCTTACGAAGTGATCTTGACTCGTGATGTACGCGTCCGCCATGATGCCTATCGGTKTGTATTGTTTCACATCCCACGGAATTCTTTTCCGAGGCACTTTGTTGATAACACGTGTGTTTGTATGTGCGGAATCCAGTGCTCGGATACCCGGATCAGAAGAGATCCGAACATTCCATAGTTCGCAGTGTATTTGCGACCTAGGGCACAAAGACAGTAATCTGTGCAATTTTCAATCATGCGGGATCTGTTGCATCGCCAAATCCGCTTTCAAGTCCTTCGCATTCGGCGAGACATCGTTGAACGGAAGGTGAGTGATTTCTGGAAAGATTTATAAGTTAATTAATTATTATATGGATAGATTCGGGGACGGGATCTACTCGTACCGAAATCCAGGCCTTGCCGACAAATTCGCCACTTCTTGCACCTCTTCTCCATATCGCGTGATGATCGCCTGTGATACTATTGCTGAGCCCGGGCAAATCCATACAGAAGACAGCGGAGTGAGTTGCATTTGCTTCGAAACCGCACAAATGCCATATATAGTGGTGATCATCCGCACACAGATCGACGAGGAATCCATCTTTACTCCAGTCGCGGATGGGATTCTTCCTGCGTACGTCATCATGTATACCAAGACATAAGAAAAAGTCAAAGAGTTTTGCCATTGGAGGTCGTTACAATGATTGAATAGATAATTTATACTGTCCGTATCGTAGTGTCCTGTCACGACGCTACCGGCGTCTTGAAGAGTGTCGCAATCACAGTGTGAAACTTATGTTTGGTTTTGGGCGGCGGTGGCGACTCTTCTATGCTCTCATCGTAGACAATGAGAAAGGCAGGTCGGATTGCGTCGTTCGAGTACACAACGGTTTCTTCATAGTTCAGATCCGCACCAGGTTCTCCGATAACCTGAGAAAAAAATTTCTTGAGTTCTCACCCAGCCGACTTGGGATGAAGGCCTTACAGAATGAAACCCAGGCGGTGCAGATGCAAGATTCAGGGCGTTGTACTTCCGTCTGTGTGCTTTTCCGACGATAACTCGATTTAGCAGGACAACTCGAGCAGTTGACTTTTGATGAATGTTCATGCAGTAGTCATCCGCTTCTGGAAGGACGAAGGAGAACTCAGTAGATGATTTTAAGACAGGGAGAGAAGCCTTACTGGAGGAAACGGCTGTGGTATATATACCAGTACCAAACCTAGTAAGCAATTAGTCCAGATCGAAGCCAAGGATGTGGAGTGTACATACCTGCGGAATTTATTCTTGATCCCTAGAGGGTATTGTGAGTACACAGTAGGGATTGTGAAGGGAAGTACTTACCACATTTACCAACGTCGAATGAGTGCCGGATAATGCAACACAGGTGACACTCAGGAAGCATACAAAGCTGTATGCGTGACCTGTCTTCTCCTAGGAGACATGTTCTGTTGGTTCCATGGAAGAGCAGATGCTCGTTTGCAGGGTTCAATGGCGGCGCGCGGGTGGCCAAACCAGCAGCAACCCGCGCACTGCTACAAGTCAGGACGATACACAAGTATCTATAAGAGTGTATGCACTGACCGGTGTTGGTGGTAAGGCGTCAGAAGGCTGTCTGGAGATATGATCTTGTAGACGGCCTTTATCCGTGGCTTGGGTTTGTGAGAATGTTTCCATCCCCTGTGGAACTGCTTTTCCACTGCGGCGTGTCAGAAATAGCTGAGGAGTGGAGACGGAACACTTACCAGCGACATAATCTGGATYAGCTGGGTCAAGTTGGTTCAATCGTTTCCACCGACCTCCTTGCTGGTTCTTCGGGTGTGCAGAGCTGAATTCGTCGATGAAATTCGCCATCTGGTATCGTCGTTGCCAGGAGTTGTGACCACAGGCGGTTTTCTATTATACTCGGCCAGGAGAGCGACTGAATTRAGGTGCACTGGTCATCCCCGCCGGGGAGGGTTAGGTCAATGCGAGAAGAGGCGGTGAGTCGGATGCGTTTCATGAACGGCATGCGGCACGCATGCTGTTTGCGCATTGCAGCTCTGGTTCACAAAAATCAAAGCCATGACAACGCCCAGGGGCTCGGTCTATTGCCCGAGACACGGCCGTTCGAGCTCGGGGGCGGTTGTTGGAATGTTGAGGATGAGATGGTGATATGTTTGTGACGAATGGACGTGACTTGGCCTCATGGAGCAGCTATATGCACGTTGTCGGCATGACGTGCGTCGAGCACTTACAGCCTGCAGTCCATCGGACAGTCCGCGACGATCTACGACCCGAACAGTTAAAGTCCAATAGTCCMCCCACTCCATAACGAGCTCTACCTGTCGTTTGCATCCATGCAGTCCCGCAAGACAATTATCCTCACCTCCCCTCCGCCTACATCCGCCGCCCTTCCCTCCTTTGGCTCCTGTGCATCTCCAACCGCCTCGAAGGCCCCCGTCAAATATCGCATCGAGGAACGCAGTCGCACCGTCTACATCACATCAGATATTGCGCCCACAGATTGGGATGCCCAGAGCATCGGCAACCTCTTTTCTCTGGCTGAGGATGAAGAAGGGGATCAAGTAGATCACAGCGCCCAGCCAATACGTCGGTCAAGGTCCAAGGTCGAGACACAATATATTATCACAGAAGAGTCCCCGGATCCCGCACCCCAGGAGACCCGCTCAGCTCCACCAAGACTCAGTATTTATCGGCCCCAACGGTCAAGTCCACCAACACCCCCTTTTCTCCAGCACAGCCGTAGTAGCCCTTTCCCGTCTGGTGACTCACCGCGGAAAACGATGTTTGTTCAGCCGAGCCAGCCCCGACCTCGTATTTTGTTTTATCACAAACATGACCCATACTACGGCTTCACCAACTTTTCGCCGCACCCCGTCCTGTACAAGGGCAAGAAGTATCCAACCAGTGAACATCTTTTCCAATCATTCAAGGTACAGCGCTTTATTCTCTCTTTACTATTATTTCCAACCAGTTGTTCTATAGTTCCAGGATCATCGTCCCAATCTTGCCGAACACATCAGGACTTGTTCGGAGAGGCCTAGCATGGCCTTCGCAGAAGCTCGCCGCTTCCATCCCGAAGCACGAAAAGATTGGATGCAAGTAAACATACAGAAGGTATGGGCAGCCCACCAACCGTTATTCCGTTATCTAAAACCCCCAAACAACCATTCTACATAGATGGATGAGGCATTATGGCATAAATTTACTCAACACGCCGATCTCAGAGCGGAACTACTCGGAACAGGGGACGCCGAGCTTGTAGAGGTAAGTCCTTGGGGTTCCATCCGATCACTTGGGCGGAGTTAATATAACTTTGCACAGGACTCGGATAAAGACGCGTTCTGGGGCGTAGGCGCCAATAAGCAAGGTCGCAACGAGCTCGGAAAAGCACTAGAGAGACTGAGGACCAAGCTTCGGAACGGGGGCTGGTAGAGATCAATATCCTTGCGCTTGCCTCGTTGTCTTTTTCGATTTTTTTTTTCGCTTTGTTTCGACCCACTGCTGCACAACACGTGTCCCTTGTTCCGCCTCCTCGTGATGACCTCCGATACGCAACGTGTTGTTGATGTGAAACGCGTCTGCAAGCTTCATGTGTTCCGCTGAAGCAAATAATATAAGTATGATTGTTTGGGAGGGTATTGGTTGTTCCACCCATCTCCATCATGACTACTCGTGCCCCAGCCAACAACCAAGCTCCCCAAGCTAACCAGGTTCCACAAGTTAACCCAATTCCCCAGCCCCTCGGGCTCTGCGACGTAAGCGTCCAACTGCCAATCTCATTTCGCTAGTGCCTCAGCTTAAGAGCCTTGTGTTGTTGTTTTTTTGGTTTTATAGTATTGCCATCAGAAACCCAGGTTTTCGAACCATCAGTACTGCTCCAAGACATGTGCCGCTCAGGCGGCCGCCCTCTGCAACGTCAGTAGCACTGTTATCGTTTGTCTCTTCAAAAAAGTTCTGACACCCATTACGATAGCATTGTCACAAGAAAGCCAAGTTCCAGAATTTCGATTATTGCGGAAAGAACTGCGCTGCCCTGGCGAGCGCGAGCGGCACYAAGCCTCGCACTGGCRACACCACCAACGGTATCCCAAAGAAGGCCAACGGCAACCAGCAACCTGCGACTGCTGCGGGTAACACCATCGATCCCCTTCAGATTGCGAGTGCGTGTTCTGTCCCTTTTTAGGAACCCCATCCATTAACCCACATTTCCAAACATAGAACTTGTCGTTCAACACATTCCCCAAGTCCAGGCGTTGCTAGCCACCGTCCAGGGCCAAGGGCTCAAGGGAGCACTAGCAGGCGCCGGTGGCCAAAACTCACACGCTGCCCACCACCAGCCCGGTATGACGCCTCAAGTCATCCCACCCTACAACCACCAACCTTCCAACAACCCCTTCATTAACCCCCCCGATCCAAACACAGTTACTGGTCAAGCTCCTGCTGCGTCTGCCGCCGCCGGCCAAGGTTCGGCACATTCCTCGCGCGGAACCCGTAACACTCAACAGCCACTTCTTAACATTAGCACCAAACCGGCTACCGATGATCTTAGGTGCCTTATCCCTGGCTGCAAGCAGCCTGTCCATGTTGACGAAGAAGGACTGAGGGTTAGTGATTATTGTTCGATGAGGCATCGCGAGTACGTACACCCCTTTTCTGTTTTTTTTTTTGTTGTGCCCCTGTGGGGTAATTAGTTGTCTCGATTTTGACTCTACGCGTTGTTTTTCTTTGGTTTTTTTTATAGGGAAGCTGTCACTTCYGGTCTTATATCCCCTTGTATCATGTGCCTCGTCCTTCCGCAGAGTGAGACAGATTATTTCTGCTCTCGAACTTGTCGAGAAGAATCTTTGACTAAACGGTATGATGATGACTCGGAGGAAGRGGATTGGAGCCCTGTAGAAACTCAGAGCCAGAATTGATTCAACCAATCGAGCTTCTTTTTCTTTTTCCTTTTTTTTTGTGTGACTTTCGTGTATGAATTGGTACAAGATTGAGTTGGTGTTTTGCGTACGCTCACTTATTTATCCTTTTACGTACTACCCATTCGTGTATTGCCCTCAATGTATCATTAGGGGTTTTTGTTTCAATTGGTCTTGAATAGAGGCCGATAGAAAACAGTTATTTTTGATAAAACCAACCTGGAAATGGTGCGCATTTTGCAACGTGGGGAGGAACGCAAGAATGGGCTTGGCTTTGACACTAATGTAAACAAATTACGCGTTTTCATTCAGGGAGACTCGGAGAGAGAGGAGGTGGAGGGGGGGGGGAAGGTAAAAGGTTTAATTAACGGACTTATGCCGTTAGTCAGATGGTTGTTAATTCATTGATGAAATCACTTCGCCCAGGCAAGGGGRAAGGCCAAGTATGACGAAAGCGACAGCACGAATACAATATGTTAACTCCTTGGTATTTAGAAATACCGTCCAAAAAGATAGAATTACARTGGAAGGACGAAGGATGAATGATATATATAAGAGAAGTTAATGATACAARGTGAGGGTTCAGACCCTTTTATGATGCAGAGTATGCTGTGTTGTATATCATGTTGATGCTATTTGGTACAATGAGTGGGGGGGCGAAGGCCGGTTAAAACGAATGATCGCCACGCAGTTGCAGTGTTGAAATGGGCGGTGGAAATAAATAGTAAGAAAACCAGGTAATGAGATGAATTACGTGTGGTGGGCGAACTTGGAGAGTAGGCGCGTCAAGATCGCTTCAGGAGGGTGACCATGATAAGCATATTTGAATTGAACCAATGAAAACACGACGTACACTTGAGAGGCGCAACAAATAACCGAACCCGCGCTCCAGTGCACTGGTGCATACCAAGATCCTGTTGGTTTTCATACAAATGATGGCAGCGAGAACAGGAGGCAAGGCTTTGGATTCGAGTAAGATTTCTCTGACGAAAATAAATAAATAAATCGAAATAAGCCTACCTGTCATGTATGTCATGWATGTGGAGGTGGAACATGAGATCGCTCGCACTCCGTAGCGTGTCTGAACATCCTGATCGCTGGCAACTAATCGAGTCGGCCTCCCGAAGACCATGTGTCTGCATAACTTGAAAGGCCTCTTCACGCTGGATTTTATGTGTGAACCAATATGCCAGATACTGGGGTYGACCCAACGTACGGTTCTTTGCAGGCCCTGGTGACACGATTGCCGATAAATGAGCTTGATCTCCGTACTGTCAACCTCGTTGACCTGCGTTTCAGTGGGGGCCTGCCGAGTATCTCCRGGACCCTCTACTACTGGGGTGTAGAAAGTTAATGAACCATCCTCTTCGCTCTCTTCATCGTCACTCGACAATTCCGATCGCGTTTCACTGCTGTCAAACCGGATCGGCATGCCCGCCCGATATCGAATCACTATTTCCTGTGCAGGACTGCTGGCCGTACTCGAGGAGCTATCCGAACAGCAGCTCTCCGTGGTGGATGGTGGTGAAATTGCGGCCGAGAATTCCCAGGTGCTCGCCGCCTCGGCCTCAGCTTCAGCGATGGCCTGACGGGCTTTTTCAAAGAAGCTTTGAGGAATGTATATCGCGTGCCGCTTGTTGTTGCGAAATGGCTTTTCAATAAGGGAGGGGAACTCGGAAGCGGAGTGTCGGGCGATGTCCCGGACTAAAGCCTGAGCATCCATGTCGGCTAAGAAGGTATGATGAGCACCCCGGGGTGAGGGGTAGGAGGGGCGAAATGTTGTGGGGAATCGAGGGCCAACTACTGAATGGCGTAGACTTATATGTGGGTCCGAAATCCTCAATCGTGTTCCGCAGTGATGAGAGTCTCTGACATGTTTCCAGTGCACTGAAGGTGTTCCCCTGGCCTGTAGGCTGGAATGAAAGAGAATGCGAGTTACCAAGGAAGACGGCGCGGGATTCTCCCTGGTGATAGCGCAGGCTGCGAACAAAGTAACTTGCCTTGTCTATCAGAAATGAAAGCTGGAATTGATTCGCACTTCTGGAAGGTCTTACCGGGTCAGCATGTACCCACGGCAGGTGCCGGGCCCGGTCGAGGCGGACTACGGGTTTGAATATTCTATTCGTCCCTTGACACTCCATCTGCAACATGCAGCGCCGAGCTATACCACCCAGCCTCAGGTCGCGATTGCAGTCGCATTTACGGCCTCCTTCCTCCTCATGGGCCCTCACGGCTCGGAGCGGAATGAGCCGTTTCTCCAACCCACATCATGAAATCAACACGCAGCCAGCATATGAAGGCCACATCCCCTTGAATTGGTTCGAGAACACATTTCTTGCTGTAGGTTCTGCCGTAATGTCTCTTGCAGACCCACGACGCGGAGGTGATTACCTATGCCCCGGATATGACGATGGGCTCTGACGCTTGTTCCCCAGACATGATCGCTGCTCTCGGCGAGACAACGGCCGGTTGTACCTTACCACGTTTGAGGGACATTATGCTTCAGGATTCCGAGGGACGCAGGGTTCTCAAAGATCGCCCGCGGGTCAATTCCCAAACGATTGATATGGATGAGTTGGCGCAGTACCCGGAAGGCTCCTTTGGCCGTGCTTATGTGACATGGCTAGAGCGTTGTGGGGTCACCCCGGATACCCGAGAGCCCGTATGTCTCCCGTCTCAATCGCTAGCACTGGGGGTGTTTGTTGAAATCAACGTCAGGTCCATTACATCGACGATCCAGAACTGGCCTAYGTCATGCAGAGATACCGGGAATGTCATGATTTTTATCATTGCATTTGCAATCTTCCCGTCAATGTCGAGTCGGAGCTCGCCCTCAAGTTTTTCGAATTCGCAAACCTTGGTCTTCCGATGACCGCCATATCGGCCGTGTTTGGTCCTTTACGCTTAACGGCTAAGAAGAGGGAAAGGCTATTTTCAGAATTTGTCCCTTGGGCATTGAGGTGTGGTGGGACTGCGAAGAGTCTAATTACCGTATATTGGGAGAAACGATGGGATCAGAATATCGAGGACATGAAGAAGGAGTTTGGTATATGGGATCCGCCTGAGGCTCGATGGAGCAAACCTCTCAGCGAAGCCAAGGCCGCTGCTGCCAAAAGGCAACGAAGAGTTTCCACACCCGACCCAGGTGGGCCGATTTTTTATTTTTTTTTTGCCAACGATACAAACTTTTGAAACGTTCAACTTTCCAACTAGGTCAGCACTGACGTTGTCCATGTCAGTGCCTCAGGTTTCATCCACCCCAGATAACAGCTGTCATCCTCATAAGAGATTACCTGTTTGATCAGGWACCCCATAAAGCTTCTTCAATATGCWGGCAAACCGCCACGACACCGCTGTTTGCTTAAATGCTGCTGTTCCGCAGTCGTGTATTCATTCGGTCCTGCAGTTCTCTTCGCATCTACAAATTCGGACCGTGAATTCATCCTGATGCCTACAAATATCGGGCCTGGAACCAACCAGCCACTGCCAACGACCGGGCTAGACCCCTCACATTTTTCTTGTCAGGGAGCTATAGTCCTCCATTGCATTTGTTATAAACTCAAGCTTGTGCTTGGGTTCTTGGAATTTGGTACAACCATCTTCCCCTACTCGGCTCTGCTAACAAGTGATCGAAGTCTCTATATTTGGATGTATGAGCTGCTCTTCAAACTGAATGTCGTTATGACTTTGGGCAACAATTGAGTCAGGTGGCAGGTTCGATTGAACGCTCGTCGGAAAAACGTCAGCGATGCATCATAAGAGGCTTAGCGATTATCTTGGGGATGATCACAGGTTCCGCAACGAGGCGCCTTCCCAGGATTCCGTGCCTAACAATTTTTTTTGAGGACGTCATGAAAGAGCATTCTTCATTTGCGAACCTGACCAGTTCAAGTTGATATCACTTGTCCCCGAGGGTCGGTCCCCAGTGGTGTCCAATCACGATGGTAACGCACAAATTTGGCTAAAAGCGAACGACTGAAAAGACTTAGGGATGAATATACTTGGATCGAAATGCTCCACGCCCGAGCCCAGCGATTGATTGGGTCGGATTGCTCCGCAACCGAAGATTCGGAAAATGGGAGATGTCGGGGAGAGGCCGACTTCACCGAATCGTTTTCACTACCAAGCAGACGCCCAGAAAAAAGCGGGAAACCCTCTCCACCACCGCCCCTACACACAACCCCGGCCCCCCCCCTCCCCCCCTCTTCCCATTAGTTCTAGCACGCGGTCGGCATACGGCGGCAAAAGGAAGCCCACACAACGTTTAGTAATGAATCCACTACTCTTTTTTCGCGTCAGGGACTTTTGACAGTGCCGCCTGCGTCGTCTCCGAACAACCTGTCACTCAGGTAAAAATGAGAACACATGTTTCGTGGCTTCTGTTCACACAGAAACCGATTAAGCTAGGGCCGGTTGTAAACCCTTCAAATCGAGACACAATCTGCAACTCGGGACTTGAAATGAACACTTCCCTCCCCCCCCCTCCCAGAGAGGGCTGGCCTCGTGCCCTGGTTGCAATATATCCGCGAAAGYTCGGGGTTGTTGCTTTCCCTTGTGGTCCACCGCGGAACGCTCACCGGCTCCCCCGACTTTATCCTATGCGGAGGACAGTGGGACGAGGACCCGTTCRRTTGAAAAGCTGTTGAGACGGCGCGGGAGGGACTTATCGGTGAGGGGGTTGCCAGTAACGGCCCCAAAAAACGTGAAGTAACTGATCGTGGTCCTCAATCTATCCCTTTTTTAATGTTGCACGTCGCCATTCGGGTTGCCAGGACTAGCGCAAATCATCAGCGGATACACACTGAATTACCTGACAATCCAAGAATCGGGCATTCCAGACCCCAAACAGGGCATACAATGGTCCGTTGATCTCAGCTTGTGTTGTATTCAATCCGATCGGTGCAAAGATCTGCTAAGCGCACTAGCCCTCAAGCCACGCCTCGAGATTTGTCAAATCTATTTTCGTACCTTGAAACCAGTTGGCCTATAAAAGAAGTTGAAAATGGGACCCCACATTTCCTTAAGAAAAAAACCTTCTTTTCATCTCGAGACGTCCTCCTTTGCCTTTACCATGAACGAATCCAAGGACCTCCTTAATTCTTACGTCGGTGGTACTACTACCGTGCCGTCACCCACGGATAGAGGCATGACGATGGTACCGCTTCCCCAACCTTGTATGTGTCTCTGTTACAACCCACTAATCATGCAAATGAAAGGTGTACTTCTCCGCCGCGGCAGTAGTGTGCTTCATCATTGTCCAGCTTAGTCTGTCTTGGATATATGCCAACGCCAAAATCATCTGGTTGTTCATTGCCACCGTCGTCTCCACCCCTACCAAGTTCATCACCTTTATCTTGCTGGGCCAAGCACCGCTCCGATATTTTGGTTATYTGGATGATTTCCCAGTCTCAAGCGTCATCAGGATGGCTTGCATTGGAGGTTTTTTCTTTGTTATTCCGCATTTCATCTATGATGCGCGCACTTCCCCCGCCGTGGATGAATCAGAACCTCCTTTGACCGAGGAAGAAGAATTCAACAGGAGGAAGCAAGGAATCCGGCTGGACCGGGCTCTGCAAGAGAAGGTTACTGTTCTGCTTGTTCGCGAGATTAATCAGACCGCGCTCGTCGTTTTGGTTGGTGTGTTGGTTATGCGGCTTATGCGTTATCATTATTCCATCGATGGTCAGCTCTTCGAATTGCTCATGGCCACTGCGCTGTTCGGCCCGACTATATTCTTCGTCTCGTTCATCTCGTTGACGGCGATGCTGTTTGGGGTTAGGTGGGGTCTTCAGAGGTTTCGCAATTGGTGGCATGGATGGGCTTCAAGTTGGTAAATTCGACCCTTTGCCCTGACCCCCCCAAGCCATTGAACGAACATTTGGATATCTATCGAATAATACACGCAGGTTTTTCCAAACCCACATTTAATTTACTATAATGTGATATATCTCTCTCTCTCGCTTTGTCCATCGTGCTTTTTTATTGTTCCCGCGTCGTTCTCATTTTACGTCTACACAATACGCATTAATCGAAGTAATGACTCGTCGTATATTTACAGCATTTTTTGTCACAAAGTAGTTTGTATGCCGCGGGTGCGGGAATCAATAGAGCAGAAAACGAGTGCAAGTAGCTTCACACTCACTTCTGAGATACAAAAGTTCTTTATCGGAATTAGTAGTGAGTAACATGGGGAAGCAGGAAGATTCACAAGTAACACACCACACTCACTCGAAAACAAATAATAAAATAAAAATAAAAATAAAAAAGGGAGTAATAAATACAGCATTTTGTATGTCATCTTTTACAAGATCTAGTCAGGTACGAATTAGGTGGAGGACCTGCCCAGTGTCAATTCACTAACCAGTATGTGAAAGAAGAAATAACAACAACAACAAAAAAAAAACTCACGCTAAGGGATCGTGTTTTGACATGATCGTCCAAGTTGGGTAATATATTCAGCAAAACGCCCTCAGCCACCCCGCAGACCAAGTTCCTTTGTTCCCGATGACCCTTTGCCGCTAGTGATCGGAGAGGGGAAGGGGAAGGGAGGGGGGAGGGGGGAAGAAAAGGGGAGAGAGAGGGGGGGAAGGGAGGGAGGTTGGAGTGGACGAAGGAGGAAAAGGGTTGTGCAAGTGACTCACTCCTGATGATCCCTTAACTCGTCATTCCGCCCACCCCTTCCCCCCAGGGTTTCTGCGAAATGCCCTGAGGGGAAAGGGAAGCTCTCTTGGCGGCCTCGTGAAAAAAAGTTGGTCAATTTATTTTTATTTTATTTTTGCTTTGATTGTTCGGCTTCTGCTGAAGCTTGAATTTTTATCCTCTTATCAATGGTTTGCTTCCCTGAAATAAATTTGTCCGGAGCTTGTAAGGCCCTTATCGTGCGCGCCAAGGTCCACGGCAAAGAGGTTTCATCAAGCACCCCCCCCCTCTCTCTTTCTTCAAGGAGGTTTTGTGCGTCTGATGACAAAATGTTTTTTTTGTGGACAATACATTGTCCGTTTATGGTGGGGGGCTACCACTTTCGACATCGTTTGAAAAAAGTATATGGCGACCACATACAACATGACAGACAGAGTTCATTTCCGCCAATGATCAATCGGTCACGAGGGGGGAGACGATTACTCAGTTATGAAACTAGCGCGGACGCCAAGCTATGTATGGATGACCGGACCACTTGAAGGTCAAGCCCCGGGATGCACGCTCCCAAAGTCGAGTTAGTGTTTATGTATACATTATTATGATATATTTCCCAGATGTAAAACGCCGTCCTTCCCCGCTTGATCAGCCCGTTGTTGTTGTTTTATTTTGATTCTTGCTAGTTTTTGTGAAGCCTCTCATGRGCTCTTACGGTGTTTGTGGGCCCTGAAAAAGAGAAGAAACCGTCAAACCTTAGTGTCAACARGTCCGGCAAGGAACACCGACCTCCACACTCGACATCGGAAGAACCAACCGAGGGTCTGCGGCCCTTCGCAGTGTGACTGGCAGCTTGCTCAATGGCATCGAGTCCAGGAATAGGTTTACTGCTGCCATGTAACGGCGTGGACTCTATATAGCTCCGGAGCTTTCTGGCAAGGACCTCCTGATCAAATGGCATGTCCAACGGTGTGTTTGAGTTGGTGGTGCTAGACAGCACTACGGCTCCAGTCGGCGATTTGAGACAGGGCCAGGGTGTGCGGTGGTCGTACAAATTGTATAGACCAACGTCTTCCTGTTCCCTGTTTGGATCGGAGGAGTTAGTGACGGGGAGGTGGGGAGGGGGGTATGTTATGTGAAATAGCGCTAACTCGATAGTACTTGCTGCGTCAGATTTCTCGACGCCGAGGTAGAATTGATCGACAAAGTCGGCAGCTTCGTCTACCTCCGATGGATGGATGGAGCTGCTGGACATGGGGGGTTTCTTTTTGAGTCCGAGCGGCGGTGGATATCGAGGGATGCTGCCGTGTTCAGAATGTCCGCCTTTGTACTGGTGGGCCGTCTCGAAAGAAGAGGTGGGGTCCCAGGCTCATTTCCGCCCCCCGTCAGCGAGAGTCTCCGGATAGTTATAAGCATTAGAGAAGCCCGTGCACGTGTGATGAAGCTCTATCAGATATGTTGTGCGGCTGGCGCTTCTTGGCCGGYGATTGGAAATAAAAACATGGGTGCTGCCAAACAGCGCCAAACAGCGGCCAAGGAAGGAGGGAGACGCCCGGACGTAGCCCGGCTGTGATGCTTCCTCCCTCGGCTGTCCTCCGCCGCGCCCTCCTGTCCCGCAGAAACATTCCATGGCCACGCAGACTCTCCACGGCCCGCCTCGACCCAGTCCTCCGGGACTTCGCGTCCGCGATGGCCGCCACCCAGCCCGCGTTCTCCCTCGCGCCCCGCCACATCCGGATACTGGGGCAGCCGCCAGAATTCCGTTCCCTGCTGCTCGTAAGCTCGTCRTGAACATGCTCCAGTGCGCCTCTCATTTATTTATTTATTTTTTGCTAGGAAATGATTAGACGCGCAGAGCGCCGAATATTTCTGTCTTCTCTCTATATTGGATCAGCGGAGAGCGAACTCGTGCGTTATCCCGTTCCCCCCGCCGGGATGGAAATGGGCCGTTGATATCCTGATTAGCTAGACACTATCACGGAGGCACTCGCCACCAAGCCGTCGCTGCAAGTGTTCTTCCAACTCGACTTTAACCGCTCCACGCGTCCAGGGGCATCGTCGACCGCAAAACTTTTACTTCCGCTGCTGGAGGCATATCCCTYTCGAGTTCGGGTCTCGATGTTTAGAAGCCCAAGCCTTCGCGGTTTAATGGCCAGRATTGTTCCACCGCGCTTTAACGAGGGGTGGGGGACATGGCATGCCAAAGTCTATGGTGTGGATGATGAGGTCATCATCAGTGGGTGAGTTTATTTCTCCTTATCAAATCATCAAGTCTCAACTTGATATCACTGTAGTGCCAACCTCAACAAATCCTACTTTACGGATCGTCAAGACCGATATCTCCATTTCAACGACCAGCCATTCTTTGCACAATATTGTTTCGACTTTCTCCAGGTCATCGCCAGGCTATCATTCCGTCTACTGCCCCGAGCAACCCCTGATGCTGTCACACCTCACTCATGCGTCCGAGACGATTACATCCTCCAGTGGTCGGATCCAGAAGTACACCCGCACCACATTCACGACAAAGCGCGAAAAGCGCTATCGGCATTCCAGTCTTCTCGTTCAATGGCATCCAAAATCCAGCTTGAGACAAGTCTAGATAGTCTCAAGCAAGCCCAGCAAGTTATGATTTTCCCAATCATCCAGGCTGGGCAGTTTGGTATTCACGAGGAAGAGACAACCCTGCGGTTGCTATTCCGCCATGTTAATACCGCTGCGAAGCAAGGGACTCGTAAGCGACCCCTCTTCGACTTGACGAGCGGGTACTTTAGCCTGTTTGATCCCTACCAGAAGCTTATCTTGGAGAGTCGGCATGTGGACTGTAGGATAGTTGCTGCGGGTCCCAAGGTAACTTTTTCGTATCACCTTGTCGACCCGTGCATTGATGGGATAAGTGCAGGCGAACGGMTTCTTTGGTTCCAATGGAATATCTGGTCGGATACCGGAGGGATACACATATTTCGAGAAGCGCTTTATGCGCGCTGTCAGAAAAGCCGGTCGGCTATGGCAAGAAGCCGCGACAGAGGGGTTCAAAGGCATTCAGCTATCAGAGTGGAACAAACCAGGCTGGACGTACCATGCCAAAGGTAGGGGGGCTTTACCCCATTGCTCATTCTCATAAACTCATCACCGGGTTACTAGGAATTTGGCTCTCACCGACTTCGACATCGTTACCGATCTTGACACTATTCGGGTCGACCAACCTAAACTCTCGTTCTGCACACTTAGACACCGAACTCTCATTTGTCATGGTGATCCCTTCCCGCGCCCTCAACCCTGTCGAGGGTGGGGAAAAACACGACAACATGGGTTCGCACGAACAGGATGGCCAAAATAATGATAATAATAAAAAGGCTTTTCCACGCGACGAAGATCATCATGGTGACGACAGCGATCTCGCCACAAGTCTCAACGATGACGCTTTGCTGCGTTTACGGGAACGACTCCGATGTGAAATCGATAACATACGTGCACATGTGTCGTCTTGGAAGGGCGCTAATCGGCCTGTTCGTTTCACGACCAAGATCATTGTATGGCTTGTCAAAGGCATGCTGTGATATCCACGTCAAAAAAGTAGCTCTATCTTTTTTTTTCTACTAGTAAAAGTTTAGGGTACAAGTTTCTCTGTCTAAATCCTTATCACGGGTCTACGGGTTCTTAAGATGTCGGATAAAATGTTTCAATAGAGATCGAGTGGCGGGGGAGGAGGAAGCCGAATTGTACCCCGCTCGCCTCTCTCCCTCCTCCTTCCTATGTAGTTACGATCYTTTCGGACGGTTTTCGAAGGTCGACGCCAGCTTATACATACATACAATAAATCATTGGTTTAAGTTAATTACGTTACATTGGGGTTGTTTCCTCGGCCACACTAGTTATTCTAATTGATAGGGGTGGTGGGGTTTTTTTGAATGTTTTCTTAGTATCTGCTTAAGGGATGGTCCGGGTGAGACCTTTTTCCCCGACGCCGTCGCGATGTGCGGGAACATTTACCCATTGCCCGGCTGTTGTGAGTGATATATGACGACTGCGGACGCGTACAAAGAAACAATCTAGTGTCACCAACATACATACATATATATAAAAGGTCCCGACCCGACGTCGTGGGTCTGAAGATGGTTAGATTATCCATCATCATCGTGAATTGGCCGCATTTTTTATACTGTGCCGACAACAAACAACACCAGCGATAAGTGAACGAAGGCTGAGAAGATCGAGGGCGGGGCTTGGACTAGAACCCTCCCGGCCCGTCATCGTCATTTCACTCCCATACCAAGGCGGATTGGAATTACCGAGAGCAAGGGGGATCAAGATCGATGTCTAGCAAAAAGATCATGAATGCGCCGCTATGGTGGAGAATAAAATGACAGTTTGTCTCCTCCTGGTGGTGGTGGGGGCGTATGTATACAGTACTCTGCAGCAGTAGACTAAATTCATATGTTACTTGGTATGTAGTTCGCGGTAGGTAAGTATTGCCGTCGGACCTGGCCTGTCACTATATATCAATGCGTCATGATCGACCTCATCCGTGTCTGTACGGTCAGTGCCACTTCAAAAAAGCTTCTCGCAGATCCCTTCTCTCTACCCACATGGGCAAGTAGGGGGGCGGGAGGTAATATCAGGTACAGAAAACAATTCAATTGGAACGGGACCATTTCAAAACTAGTTATGTATTTCGCAGATCTTATTTTACAAGGGAAGAACGCGGCGGCCACCCCCCCCCCTCCCATCTCCCATCCCTTCCTCGAYAACACATACCCGATATGTGTGAATGAGGTCATGACATGGAATTACCACTCCCCTCGACAGCGTGTCATTCGTCACTTCGTCAATTCATACATTCTCAATTCCATCCTCCAAAAACAACAACGACAGAACTCTCGCCAATCGCACCAATAAATAAACAAAATAAAATACAACTCTTTTTAAAAACGCCGCTCGACACCGCTCAGGGCCACACACCCGTCAATCATACAACCAACGATCAAGTGTAAAAGGGGCGGGGAGAGGGGGGCCGCCATCGATCGACAATCGATCCATCTACGCGCTCACGATCGTGCGCTACTTGCTGGAGCGGGGGTGGGGTGGGGTTGGGTTGGGGGCGATAACACTGCACCATCGTGTCGGGGTCCAGTAACAAAGTGACCGCCCCTCCGGAACCGAAGTGTCCAAGTTGATTGACTCAGTCCAGGGTCCCCCCAGCTCCTCTCCCCTCGCCAACCCCCCCACCCCCCTTCTTACCCTCTTTCCACCCCCTTTCTGTCATTCAGCCAGATTTGTCGTTGTGTGGAGTGACATTGCCCGTCGTACCCGTAGCACTGAGTCTTGACAATGTCGGTGGTTTCAGAATGGGCTCTCCCGAGTCACATAGATTTAGGAATTGAGGAAATAGTTGTCGACTCGTCTCTAATAGCCGCAAGGCGTTAAGTGAGGGGGCGCGTAATAGCGTAACTATACGAACAAAAAAAAAACACAAATAAGTTATCCGATCCCACTAATCCACTTACAAGCCCCCTAGTTGACCAAATCCTCTCCTCTGACCTCCCCAAAGCTCTCAGTCAAAGCCTGCTGCTGCCACATCGACCAATAGGCACCCCCAACATGCCTCAACAACTCTTCATGCGTCCCCTGCTCCACAACTTGCCCATCCTTCATCACAATAATCAGGTCCGCCTCGACAATGGTGCGCAGCCTATGTGCGATGAAGATGCTCGTGCGAGATTTATCGAGCAAAGTTTCGTTGATGTTTTTCATCAACTCAGCCTCAGTCTGGGCATCCAGTGCCGAAGTCTAGTGAATAACAAGCGGTAGTAAGCGCGGGTGAGCGGCTGTGAAGCTGGCAACCTAGATACCGACCGCTTCGTCAAAGAAGAGAATGTCGGGATCCTTCAACAGCACCCTGGCAACGGCCAACCTCTGCTTCTCACCGCCGCTAATCATCAACCCACGTTCACCAACAGTCGTCTCGTACTTCTCTGGGAGCCGTATTATGGTGTTATGCACATTTGCCTTCCTTGCAGCGTCCACTACCTCCTCGTCGCTCGCGTCTAAACGGCCATACCGCACATTGTGCATGATAGTACTATGGAACAATGGCGTATCTTGCGGAACTACACCAATTGCTTTGCGCAGCGATGCAAGCTGTACAGCGTGGATGTCTTGTCCATCAACGTATATTTTCCCAGAGGAAGGGCTGTAAAATCGGAAAAGCAGACGGAAAACGGTGCTCTTGCCGCATCCTGAGGGACCGACGATTGCAACCTTCTTTCCAGCGGGGACCTCAAAACTCAAGTTCCGAAATATGGGCCGATCAGGGTGATAGCCAAAGTTGACATTTTCGAAGCGGATGGATCCGCCGCGAAGGACGAGAGGCGGAGCATTGGGCACATCTTTTGGAGGTTGGTTTTGGGACACCAGATTCACGAGAATCTCCATGTCGAGAAGGTTCTGCCGCATTTCGCGGTAGATGGTGCCGAGGAAATTGAGGGGGAGTGAGAGTTGGAAGATGAGCTGGTTAACCATCACAAGGTCACCGATGGTCATTGTACCTATGAAAGATGTTTAGATAAAGGAACTATCTAGCGGACGAAAAAAAGGCACTATACCGGCAACGACGCCTTGCGCGGCGAGGAACATTGCTGCCGTCAATGCACTTGTGAAAATCACATTCTGACCCGAATTGAGGAATGCAAGGGATGTCGTGATTTTCACAGACGATTTTTCGTATTCTGCGAGGTGTTTATCGTATTGTGCGATCTCATACTTTTCGTTGTTGAATGTCTACTAGGGATAGAATTAGATCACTTGAGGGCCCAGTGCAATGATAGCACGTACCTTGACGGCTTCAAAATTGATAAGGGAGTCGACGGCGACGGTAGCGGCCTTGTTGTCTGCTTTGTTTGCTTCGCGACGGAAATGGGTCCTGGTGAAGAGATGGAAACGCTTGTATCAACAGCTAGGAACTAAGACACCAAATGGAATTATCGCTGAACCCCATATCCGTATGCGGAAATACCATCAAGGGTCCTAACACGCGACCCTGGCTCATTTGTTTACAGGCCAGGGAATATGCTCGCGGGACAGAGAGGGAGCTTACCTCCAGGACGTGGTATGAACAGTAAACCATGTATAGGTAGCCAAGGCTAGGACAGTGATCGCGGCAAAATCCCAGCCAAATTTATAGGTCTAGAAGCAAGGGTTACTTGACTGGAGAAAGCGCCCAACGGAGAGGGAAACATACCAAGATGCCACAGACGAGGGATATCTCCAAGGCCGTAGGAACAATGCGGAAGAGGATCGCCTGCATGAGAAATGCAATACCTTTCGTCCCCCGGTCAATTGCCCGTGTAAGTCCACCTGTTTGGCGGGAAAGATGGAACTTGAGGTCGAGGTTGAGGAGGTGCTCGAATGTCTCTCGTGCGACCTTCCGGATCGCGCGCTGGCCGATATTGGCAAAAACCGCGTTGAGAAGTTCACCAGAGAGAGTTGCGCCAATGCGCGCGGCGCCATCTGTCAGGGATTGGAGGAGGGAATGAGGACAGGATTGGGATACGCACAGCCAAGAATGACTGAGCCTGCTATTATCCACGCTGTCGAGGCTGCGGTGATATCGACATTGAGAGAGTCGATGACGTTCTTGAAGAGAGCAGGAACTTGGACGTTGAGTAGCTAGGAGTATGTGAATCATACGAAATCAGGGGAATTGACGAAATGCTCGACCTTGGCTGAAATCAGTAGAACGAAACCAAGAAGGACGGTCCCCCTCGTACGCCAGTCATTCCTGGGCCAGACATTTGCGAAAAGCTGCTTGACAATGATCCAGTCGCTCTTGCGTTGCTCCGCCTTGGTTGGATGTTTGTCCTCATTCGGCGGAGGATTTTGAACGATTTTGGTCTCCTGCTTCTCCTGCTGCTGCGACTTGTCAGAGGCGAGGCGCTGGAACAAACGGGGACGGGAGCTCGAGAAGGGAGCGGATAATCTCGGAGGCCAGGACCGAGCAAGGAGCGAGGATGAATGACAGGGTGGGAGGAGGGCCCGGGTGCAAGTGCTCAGGGAGGTGGTGGTATTTCGGAGTGAAGTTATCGGTGGAAACGACTTGGAACGTCGCGCACGGGGCAGTTCTGCAAGCCGGATATGCAGTGTCCGCGGGATGCGAGCCCCGACGACGAGCATCGTGGGGGACAGCAGAGAGCGGGTGAGGTTGTATTAAGTGGATTAGGTATGACGTGCTATGATATTTGCATTACACCAGGTAGTGCTTTTGTTTGGCAGCCCACCCACTTGAGCAACGCCTCCGCGTGTTTATTATCTGAACATCGCCTGCACAATTAAGAGGCTGATGTAATTTATTGGGAGCCATCGGGGCTATCTATGTATGTTTCAACGCATCTACATCAATCGCAACCGACCAAACCCGCAGCAGTATCAACCCCTGTTTACAGAGTAAGCTCACAGTCCGATCAGGATAGGGGGTCATTGGCTCACCAGGGTAAAACCAGAACATGACACCCAGAATGAAGTAGAGGCCTGAGGGACTGGTCATCAGAGCACAGCCTATCACCGAAAGCAGGACTTACTTATTAATATAAAACCCTTCAGCCAGTTGGCCTTTCCATCTTGAGCAATGTAGTTGACCACTATAACTATCATGCACTGTCAAATAGCTTTATTGTGTCGTCATAAGGGCCTCATACCCGATAAAAAAGGACGCTGGATTCATACACATCAAAAAAGAGGGTCATGGGTTTGCCCAACATCCATCCGAGGATTACAATCAACCTGGGAAGAATTCGTGGGTCAGGGTATTCACAATCTCAAATGGGGGCTCACGGTGTCATACAAAGAGCAATTTGCTACCATAGGTGAATTGAGTACTAGCCCGGACTTGAGTGGCATGACATACAAGACTAGACCCAACTGCATCATTGATCCCCACTGTCAATTTGTCCTCCACAGAAGCATTGGCAGTAGTAAAATACTCTGAAACCCCTCGGTCAAACGTCTTCATAGCAACTAGTTAAGATAGAGCCCACCAGCTGCATTCCCAACGATTGGGAGTAGAATAACACCAACAAATTCCTGACTGAGAACCTGTTGTTGGGTCATCCCATCTACTGAGCCTACGAGCCACTGTGCTGTGACCGCCACCAGCTGTAGAAATTAGAAGGATAAGCTGAATATTTTCCCGAAATAGCGTCCCTACTGACCACGGCAACGACTACAAGAAGAACCCATATCAAGGGAGCGCTCATCTGAGGTTCTTCGGTTGCCACCTCATCGTCCATTGGTCCTTGTTCTTCATCTCTCTTRGTGCTCRGGAGTGGGGCAAAGGTGACTAAACGGGTGGGTGGGCTAGTGGGCTCCGATTCTTTGTCAAACACCCTATCTGAGATCACACGTTGAGACGTTTCTGCCTCCCGTGGCTCTTGAATTGTTCTCCCCTTTGCTTCCCTCTTCTTGACCTTGTACTCGTATGTTTTAGTCTTAACGACATTTGCACCGTCACCATCGTAGAGTGTAGCATGAGACCATAATTGGAAAAACAGGTACGCGCCATAGACTATGGGTCAAATGATTTGTGCATGTAGAATGATATGTCCAAAATCCGCTTACTGAGTAGAAGCATCACTGCTACCTTGGTAAATATCAACAACACTGTACATACTAGACATAATGTACATACTTACCAAACGGCTGAGAAACAGGATATCTCGGCTTTCCGTAGCATCGCTCAGTTGTACGGAGGAAAAGTGGAACATCGTTGGCAATAATACAGCAATAACGCCGATACTCAACAATGACGAATTCACTTGAGATGCATCTGTTGTCGTGTACGGCACTTCAGATCGAAAACGATAGAGTAGGTGTCGCGATCGATACCCACTGGCGTTGAAGCCTTGTTCCTGATATTTCAGCCCTCCAGAGAAAAAGCATATTCCCAACGCCATTACTAATGTATCAGTGAGTGATGCCCATAGGGTGGCATACGGACGCACGTATATTATTAAGGATTGATCCTACTACTGCAGTGGGGCCAATGAGTCAGTAAATGAGCTTCTCAGGCAGGACAAATCCGATAGAAAAAAAAACACATGACTTACGGGAGGCCTGAACGATGCGTAGGTTACATTGCACGAGGGCAATGACCTAATGGAGTGTTAAATGTACTGTAATCATAGACGACAGGGTGCGTCACCACGCACCGCGACAATAAATTCGATTCTGTATCAACAGCAGAAAGGGGTCAATAAKTCAAGGTCARGAGAATGGAGCGGATAAGTCGTACGAATTTCCCTATAGGGTGCGAAAATCAGATTCAAGGCCACCAGGAAGATAAATAAATTCCTTACCAATGTCACAGTCAATAAACTAGCAAGGGTTTGGCCCACCCGTAAAGACATTTCCTCAGTTGCGAAGGCGAGTAACTAAGAATTAATTTAGCTGACAGCTAGCGCTTCTATTCCTCTCCGGTGAGAGCGCGAACCTTGGCCAAAGGAATGATTGCAAGCGATGAAGCTGTCAGGCAGTCTCAATAGTATTTGGCTGCACTGTATCTTGCCTACTTACATATGAAAACCAAAATAGGGCCATCTGTGCTCCGGGTCGACTTTGAGAGGGTGAAGTTCAATGCCCACTATTACCAAACACGAATCACAATCCCACTTCGTGTTATTCTGGCATTTTGTGCTGTGATACTCACCGAGATGGGTATAAACACCAGTAAGAGGTTAAGCCCTAAAGAGAAATGTCAGGATCGTATCAGCTGCTGTTTATCTCATCCATAGGGTCGGATATGACATACACGAAGCAAAGAGTATGGCCTTTAAAGTTTTGCACGCATTGAGTGAGTTGCCCAACTTCCTCCGAGGGACCAACATCGCGACCGCAGCATGATGTATAGCTCCCCACGAAGGGGCTCTCCTCCGATTGCGCGGAGCCGATTCCGTAGACACCTTATTACTCCGGGTCCCTGCGGCCTGTATCCATTGGCGGGTGGGTTGTTCCTTTGATCGGGTAGTTTGGGTCCTCCTACTCAGACCGTGTTGATTTGCGGCGGCCGGGCTGCTATCTGGAGTGATAGCGTGGGGGAGCTCATCGTTTTCTGTGTCTTGGCGATGTGTGGACTTTGAGTTGTGCGATGTACCCGGTGTAGTAGTCCTGGGTGTGGGTGAAACTGTTTCTTCGAYCGCTGTAGCGCTATCCAGAGAATGGAATGATGCTGGCATGAGAATTGGTCGAATAGAGGGTAGCCAAAGGGAAGGTGCAAATTGCTAGGGGTTGTTCAACGGAAACACCGAAGCCCCGTACGCTAGATCGAGTATGTGCGGTTGCATTCAAGGCAGTGTCCCACAGAAAATGGAACATTCAACAGCACTTGCCACGTGGGGTGCTACCCGCCTTTCGTAGCGCACTGTGAAAGTTGGAACGTCCTGGGCTTGCGCCGATGCAATCTTTGGGCTATCCTTCCTAATTTACCACGCCTACAATATTCGTTACTCCAGGGGACCAGGCTAGGCCAGGTATGCTCTGTAACTCCTGTTGCAATGACCATGCGAATCTGAAAAGAATATCCAAGGTTTCACCGGCGAGAACATATGACGTTGGGTCATGTACGTGTCCCGGCTGTGTGGGTTGCCGGGATGAATTATATCAGTCAGATAAGCGAGCAGAGAAGCATAATAAGTCGGTATATTTAGAGCCTTTCACCTTTAAATATAAATATTGAGTTTCATTTTCTGACCCCACTGGTCTTGCAGTGAGTTGAAAAAGAAATCACACTTGGGGCATTTCTGGTTGTAGCCTGAGATCCACATAGGAGTTGGGGGCTTCAAATAACGCTAGAAATAGTAGAGAAATCATAAGAGTGAGTATTTGTAATAGTGGATGCCAGTATCCGCACCTTCGGCTGTCTGTCCCAGAGGTACCCGAGTCGATCAAGCTTAATTTCCTTGCAGATTACAAGTCCCTGACTTGCTGTGCGTTCCCCCACGCTGTCTAGCTGATTTGATAATGCTTCCTATGTTGAGAATTGGGTGGGCCGAGCCAGAGCAAGATGTTATATATTTTTAAATAACAACGGAGCAATCGAACATTAATGCATGCCAACCTCGATTGAGAACGTTCAGTTTTTGCTATTTTTGTAGGCAGTACAACCTATCAGTCTTGAGGTTGCTGCCATTGATTTTGGAGTGTACCATGTTGTGTTATTGCTGGGAGATCTAGTTACCAAGAACCAAGAGTTTATATCGGTGGGAAAAACAGACCACCAAAAGTCACTTGCGTCGTCCACAACATTGATCCCATGCGCAGAGCTGATGTTCTGCATATCATTGGTTGTAGATCTTGTTTTTTCTAGAAGCAGAGAGTGCATGATCACAGCAGCGCTCATGTCTTGGTATATGGTCGCCTAGGCCGGAAGCTGGAGATAGTGTTCCGTTATTGAACTCTAAGGAGTCTGTCAAAGTAATTGCGGCTCCAGTCTGCTCACGTGCTTATTGGCATTCACGTGAACAACTACTTCCCTCTTGGGTCCTGGACTCCTGAGTGCTTTTCATTTGTTCTCCTTGAGAGGTCAATTCCCTCATATTCGATGGCCTCAGGCTGCTAAAATGTGCACGAATGAGTAATTATCGTCCTGAATGTCCGTCCGGTCAAGATCTAACCAATCCTCCTTCCAGCACTCACTTCGCATCGGCCCACCTGCTGCGGGATGCGGCTGGCTTTTCTCCAACTCAAGCCTTTTACCGCATATTTGGCCACAACACCCAACGGGGCGGTAAATAAAAAGCTATACCACCACGTGTTCTATAGCGCGCCTCGTAATTACATGCTCCCGGAGTTGCATCCTGATGGAGGGGGGTGTACTACCTTGACACCGCTTGGAGTCATCCGAAGCACAGCAGCTTGTGGTATGTGATACGAGCCTCCATCTTTAGTGATTCACTCACTTTCTCACAAGAAGTAAAGAAGAATAGGCGGAGCGTTTCATTTTTTATGTTTGCGTCGGGATGGCGCTTCTCAAACAAAACCAACAGTTTCTCTGGGCCTGCAGTCATGAGGGGGGTCAACACAAGCGGGACATTTGCGCATTTCTTGACTGCCCCCTGACCGCACAGGCTGCTTCGTCGTCGACTAGAAGTGAATTGCCACCGAAATACCAACTTGGGAAACTAGCGCCCAAGCGAAGTAAACAAGATTGTTCGAACATGTGGGCTAGCTACTTGCTACGTTGAAACGTGAGTGAGCCTTGGATATGTCAAAACGAGGCACTTACGATTACCCTAGAGTGTGCGCCAGCTATATCACCACCTCAGGACATCACAAATAAGCATCTATATTCATCAAGTGCGGCTCCCACTGTCCCTGTCCATCTCAAGGCAACTTGACAACGACCGCTTCCAGTCACTACCGGGCCTGAGTCTAGTCTCTGTCAGCGTGTTGTTCAGCCACGTAACAGCTCCGCCGTCAAATTCTTGATGACCCTTGGTTGCTTTTTTTATTATTATCGTCGTCGCCAGATTGTTGCCAATATGACAACGTCCTCATCTTCATTGGACCTGTTGTTCTCGGATGTTTGTCGAACAACATCCTCAAATTCCTGCTTGTGAACGGCCATGCGCAGCCCTGGTTGCCTCACAGGTGTCCTATTCGACTTCACGCAATGTATTTGAATCGAAAGATTTACGTCCCACCGAAGCCAGCATTTCAACAGTTGGCTACCTCTCGGGTTGTTTTTTGGATCTCATGAACGGCCCCTGGCTCATATAAGGCCATGCTGGATGGACGGCTAGCAACATGATCTTGTCCCTTCCAACACTTTGCTATGCTTAGCACCCTGTTCAGGTCTTTGTTCGACATTAGAAGTTCCGTGGTTGTGGTGCAGGTTTAGGGCACTGCAGATAGCCCTTCAGAAAATGCCTATGGGATGAAGTTGGAATGGGCTGGGGATCTGTAGAGTTGAGAAGGGATAGGAAATAGTGTCAGATCGCGTTCTCCACATGCACCACCTTTCGAATTCCTGCTAACATCCGTTCTCTTCAGTGTCCCAATAAGTTTCACCACGGCCTGGATGAGAAACACCACTTGGGAAGTTGGCGTCGCGTTCGCAGTCCAAGCAGAGTCGCGATAGGAAAATTTCTCTCTGGGCGCTAATAGTGCCACTCATCACCTGTACCCCAACTTTCTTTTGCCCCTGCTGCCTCTCCTATGACCACCCACAAGAACTCGTCACAATAATGACAAACAATACCTGTCCTTGGGCCGTCTGATTGATATGCATGTTTGGGTGTTGGATAGCGGTTTTTCGATTCTCACCCCTCTCAACATATTTTCACTTGGCATCTGTTTTTCAGGCTCCTTTGGCTGTCTTGCGTTGTTCCTCAATTTTGTGTTTTCTCCCGCCTCTATTCTTCTGAATCGTGACGCGTAGATCCTGATATTGGTCTGAGATCGCGGTAGCATCCTGGTTGTCCTTTCCCCATTATTGTCTTCAGAGCTCACACTGCTTGCAACCTTCATCTTTCCTTCATCTTCGTCTCTATGCGACTTAAAAGAGAAGCAAGGACGCGTTACCTTCCAACAAACTTTCTCCCCCTTCCCTCCATGTACCTCATCCTTGTTCTGGGTCCCTTTGGGTTCCCTTTGGAACCCCCAGTCACTCCCTTTGCCTTTTATCAGCGCATTTTTTGGTTCGCTGTTGGACCTTGTCTAGGTTGGGCCCGCGGGTTGAGCACCTGCCACCTTGACTTTCAACTTGGCGAAACCTCAATCACTCGAACCCCTGCGCCCGGCACTCTGTCTTCTACCCAATAACGCGTCAATTGTGGGCAGAGAAGTGCCAGGTCAAAGATAGCGATGGGTCAAAGAAAATGCTCAGAAATACGCGTCACTGTCTACTGAATAGATATATATATATTTCAGGTACACTTGTGAACCAGCATGGACCACTGCTGCTTTGGCCCTGCTTGTCGTCATCACCCGACTATTTGGGAATACAAATATTTTTCCTTTGTGCTTGTGCATTTTCTTAGTGATCCTTGAACGTATTATTACCCATGATATTGTATTTTGAGGTGCAAGAGCTCGAGTCATACTCGGGGTCTTCTCTGAACAATAATGGCCGTCACGTGTTCATTGTCCTCTGGCGCAAACAAGCGCAAACAGGAGGCAGGAGGAGGGTTCATTGTGAAATTCCCATTCTCCTTGTGTTAAAAAACAAATGGTATAACAGACCTCTATGGTGCGTCATTGTCGTTGTTGTCGTCGTCGTCGTTGACAATGTTCCAGGCATCACACTCCGATATCGAACGCGAACTTTACTCCATCTTCAATGAACACCCAAACTCCCATGTTAATGAGTCTGGAGAACCTGTCATCCCTGCGGATGCCCTCGTCGACGTCTTTCGCTCCTTCTCCGACGTCTTCAACGACCCTCTCCTCTCAGATGAGGAGACGGACATGCTCAAGACCCTTCTCGCCAACAATCCTGGTCTAGAAGTTACACCAAGCATTCTCCTTCAGTTCATCGCAGAGAAGACGCGACATTCTCCCAGTCCAGATCACCCCGACGATGAATCCATTGCCCGCGGCCGTCACCAAGAACGCAATGCCCCTTCCGACCACTATCGCTCATCCAGCAATGAATCCACAGGTGCACCCTATTATCAACCCTCGTCAGGAAGCAGGCCTCCCTCCCGTGGACCACCTCAAACACCCTTTGGCAAATCTCCATTTGACCTAGAGCGTCGACAGCGCTCGACCCCACTAGTCAATGCTCCTTCAAGCTGGGCAGGTAAACGACCCGCACCAGCGGCCCGCAGGAGAAGCGTCGACGGCAACAGAAGTGACTCTGAGGTATGCTCCTTTGCGTTTTGTTCCGCTCCGATGTTGAACACTTTCTTTGTCACCCGTTCCCAATAGTACTCTATTAGTCCGTCCGCATTTACAAGATCTACCAGCGGACGTGTTCGCACCCCATCCAATCCTACCTCACCCTCCTCCATGTCCGCTGATCTCAACAACTTTTCTCCTATAGGCTCGCCCACCTTTTCCAACTCCTTCTCCCGTCCCCGGTCCCGCACAGGCTCCCAGTCGGCTTCTGCCTACACCCAGACCTTCGGCATCTTTGGCTCTCCGGGGCCTGGCGATCATGACCCTAATGACGACACTACCATCAACACCAGTGGTAATTTTGACTATCGGAACGAAGATTCTTTCGGTAACACGATTTCGAATTTACCAATGCCTACATCCGCTCTCGATTCAGACTCGGACGACGAAGAGGATTCTTCGCTTGGCTTGGTTCTTGACCGGAATTTTGCAAGTTCAACGGCATCGCTCGAGCCTCTGGAACGACTGGAAGCACTTCAACGAGTCAATACCGATCTTGGCAGAAAACTTATGGAAGCTGAGAGGACGCTACAAAATAAACTGGGGGAGCATGAGTCTGAGCTCGAGGAGATGCAGAGCAAATTGGAAGAAATGCGGAGTGAGCTTAGTGCAACTAAACGTGAAGAAAAGGAGCTCCGTTCCAAAGAGGTGTGTTGGGCTCACACACTTGGAATTTACAACTACTGTAACTCTTTTTGTTTGGTGTAGCGACAAAACATAACGCAGATAAGCGCGCTAGAACTCGAGGTTGCCAAAGTCACCAAGGCACTTGAACATGCCAAATCGACTTATGCTTCCCTGCAGCGGCAGTATCAAGAACAATGCACCGCATCAGAAAAGTATCGTGACGATCTGCGGCATCGGGAAGAAATTATTCGGTCTCTCCGGGAAGCTGCGTCTCTGCACGAGGTTGAAATGGGCAAGTGGTCCAAGGAGCAGCAAGGCTATGAAGATAGGATTATGCACCTTGAGGGAGAGCTGAACGTGGCACAGCAGGCGCATGCGCAATTGGATGAGCAGAAGCAGGAGAACCTTTTGTTGAAGGAAACAATAGATCGGATGAGGTTTGAGATGGATGAGATGAGGAGCACTGCGACGCTGGGTTCGGTGGCGGGTGGGAGTGGTGGAGGGAGTGGTGCGAATACATTTAGTAAGAGCTTAGGTGCTGAGTTGATGGGGAAGATGAAGTGGAATGAGGAAGAGGAAGAAATGGATGGTGGGGATGACACGGAGAGGGATGAGGACGAGGAAAGTACTGCTACTGTTGTTGAGCATGAGGGCGAAGATATGGATAGCGAGGAAGACGTCATTCAGACCATCATCACCAGAAAACGGGTTCGTACTGTTGATATCCTTATTCTTTGCCTTTACTCACGTCCAGTTTACCCGAGCAGAAAGTTGCAAGCAGGGCCAAGACAATCGAAACACGCACGTTTGAAGAGGTCAAGGAATATTCAGATAGTGCGGTCCAATACGACCCTACACTCTTCTGTGTCTCCAACGGAATCCAAACCATGCCCCCACCCCAAATTCCCACCGCTACGCACGCCACGCAAACTGAATCCTCTCCCACCCGGACATATGCTATTCAAACTGATACCGAGCCAAAAGCGCCCCCCAAGGTGACTTTGGAAATGGAGATTCAAACAGATACGCCCCTCGAGGAGGATAACAATAGTGTGGCGGGTTCAGGAACTGTATCGCCTCTCCATGTCGAGGGTGAAGAAAGCCTTGCATCGTCGTCATCTACTATCATTCCGCCCACGCCGAAAGCGCACCTGCGTGTGTTGTCAGTGGACGAACATGGATTGCCGACGGATTCGCCGCCGACGTATCATCAGGCTGCGGCGCAGCGGAGGGAAGAAGAGGAGAAGGAGAAGGAGTTGAGGGTAGCTAGAGAGACGTTGAAGAGGTGGCATTGGGGTGCCCGGCTGCGGTCGTTGCGTGGCCAGGGAGGAGCGCACTCGCATGCAGGCTTGGGCAGCAGAGCGGCGGGATCTTCCTCTACTGATACCGACGGGGAGGTGGAGGGAGGAGACAAGGAGTTGCTCCTTGATGTTGATGTTGATCCCGTCGAGGGTGGTGTCTCAGAGSACCTTGTGGAGGAGTGGAAAGGGTTCAAGGAGGAACTTGGAGTCGAGTGTCTTGTCATTGACAAGATCCTTGAAAGCTCTGAAAAGATCTCCTCGACCTCCCCCCGAACTGATTCATCCACATCCTCTAGCAAAGCTTCTGGGAAAAGCCGTGGTGGTCGGTTCTACAACATTTATAACACCTACGTCTATGGCTCCTCTTCGTCGACGAAAGGTATCAGCGCCAATCTTACGCAGCTCGCGACCCAAACGCTCATTTTCGCCTCGGCATCTGCGGTCGTCTTTGTCGCACTGGCGCCGTATTTGCCTTATCTACAACATCAAACCGTGCCTGGCGGTGCGACTTTGTATGACCGTGCTGCGTGG
>JAECYV010000007.1:1133017-1155457 GCA_023014305.1 Lepiota subincarnata
CGGCTGGGATCGGAGGTGCGGGTGCGGGTGCTGTCGGTGGGGGTTTTAACGTTGGGTTGAGCGCGGATGGACAGACGACTGAAGCGGTGTGGAGGGTTCTGGGGCGTGTTGGGGGTGGGGCTGCCAGGATTGCGAGGGGGTGGCCGACATAGGCGTCGTCTTTGGAGGGCCACTTGTTTGTTTTGGACTGAACGCAGCTGAGCCTTGTGTTTTGCATCTGTGCGTGTCCGGCTGTCACTTGGCTGCTGTGTTATCGTTGTTGCTCGGCTTCTCTCCATGGTCTCATAGCTTCATTTGCGACTTTGCTTTCATGATATGCATATGCTCCTTTTTTTTTCATTGTCCCACTGCCTAACGCTCCTTCCATGTCTTTACATTCTATGCACCTTCTTTATGCCATTTCAAGCTTCCTTCCTTTTGTGGCACACCCCCTCATCCCCAGTCCTTCAATGCTCTTCATATTCAGTTTTCAGTCCCTTCCTCTCGCCATGTGCAGAACATTACCGATCTCCTCAAGCAACTCACATGCCCCCCAATCCAGATACAAACCAATACTCACGGCCGCTGATACCATCTCATCTTGATCCCATTCGATATCCCCAACACCCCAACTCAATACCCAAATCTTCCTTTATTCCTTTCCCTTTCTTCACTCACTCTTAGACCAACGGAGGGTGAAGGTAACTTATCCCCAACGCTTCATTTCGCTTCAACATTACATCCATCCCTCGTCGGTCTGATATTATATGCTATTTTACTGCGCCGTATCTCTTTTTTTCTTTTTTACGGTTACAAATTCATCATATTTCCCACAAACCCCATGGTTTTTTTCTTTGTAGTAACGAAACTGTCATGATTCCCCAATTCTTTCTCTGCTTTTTTCTTCTTCTTATATCTAGGTTATATCAGTTTTACAGGGGGAATCTGGTTCGGTCAGCGAAACGAGTTCCCAAAAAGTACACTGCTTTTTTTGTTAGCTGTGGGCTGTTGTAACCTGTGTATTTATAATGTATGCATCTTTTTTCTCTTTGTGCCTTTGGAAGATTTCGGGAATCAAACGAGAGCAAGTGGTCATTGCGCGTAAAATACTGTAAAAGATGCCCGTGACGCTTGCCAAGTCTGATACAAATCATTCTCAATTTGAACCAAATGCCTAAACCACTTGCTAAAAAGAAACCGTCTCAGATGGGGGGCATACCCTCCAAAGTTTAGGTGACAGAAATGCCAAGTCAAGGGTTAGGGCAATAACGACAAAGAGGTTCCATGTACTCGGAAGAAAGCCCACCATAATAACGCGTCTTTTTGCTCTTTTTCTTTTTCTTTTCTGAAATTATGCATCGACCGCTACCGGTTCTTATCTCCTGGCCCCGGAGTTGCCTTCGGTTCGTGATTAGACGCGTCGTTGGATTTGATTCGGCCATAACAGCGAATTCCAAGCGCTTTCAAGGGTAAATGAAATTTGAATTCAAGGCCAAGCCCCAAGACGCGGAACCAAACCAGACATGGAGGACCAAACAGGAGATCTTAGGGCTAGCGTGGTCGGGCGGAAACGATAAAGGGAACGGTAGTGTCCAGGGAGATCAAAGGGATGGAGTACCAGATCAAAGGGCGCACAGCATGGGGAGAGGAAGAAGGGAAAGAAATCAGATTGCCGCAACGAAAAGTCGCGTTTTTTTTATTCTTTTAAGGTTCCAGAGATGAAGGAGGATACGTGAAAAAGTGATCTGAGTGGCACATCCAACAAAGAACGGAAGGCAATGGGGTCCCGACAACAAAAAAAAACCGAATACCACAGCCGCGTAGATCACGACCATGGGTCCACATATGAGGAATCAAAAACTAGAGATGAAGGACAATAAAGGGCGGAAAATAACACGGGGGCAGGCAAAGTTGATGAGAAGTAAACGCCAATTAAAAAAAAAAAGGGTGAAAAGGGGCGAGAACAAGAAAAACACCACCCATCGCCCAAACACGCGTCGTTCAAGATAGTCGCGTGGCCCAAGAACAAGATATCATTCGTCAATCTTGTGACAAACTTTTGTGTGTGATCAGAAGCAAGAGAGAGCGGGAATGAAAAAAAGTTGGAGGCCCTGGTGACGCGGGGCACGATTAGCGCCCGTTGAGAAAAAACCCTCGTCGCGGTTTTTCTCGCGTTCAAAACGCGATGATAGCTTCATAAGTGGCCCACTCCAGCAAGAAAAGGATGAATATGGTTGGGACACTGCATAAATCAAACATTAGCTTGGGTTGAATAAAAAACAAAAAAGGCACATGCGAAAGGCCACCACGGGGTCTGCAATATCCTAGCTGCGCTTAGGTTCATGGATACTCAGCCCGCTCGAATTGCTCCTTCAGGCGTACTGTGAGAACTGTTGTGCATTGCTCTATGGCAAGAGAAGGAAAAGTARTTCGCTAGTCGCTCATCAAGTACGGCCTTATATGAGAGRAAATACTTCTGCTTACGAGATCYCGTTAACATATTCCGTCGAAAYACTGGTTCCGYCGTACGTAAATTTGCCGATTAAAATATGGTGCAGGAGTCGATGAGGCCATCAGGGCTGTACATGACTATGCGTGTRAGSAGGAATTTAAGCGTTTGCTGACGTATCCTGTTCAGTGACGACGAAAAAAMMKSCCSKKGRARGGSYKSCMAAAAWTWARGGGTAGAGCTGTTGGGSAGCTAGGTCTGCTAGTGGCTGAGAGCGACCCTCGYAARGATRGCGACACAGGACAAATTTGGGCACCGGCTCATCGCCCTATCTTGAAGACCATGGCGATTTAGSTCGGTGGACTTTTCATCTGTAGGGTAATGGTAAACACTTATCTCGACATATGTGGATTCAAGGCTCACTCAGAATTCTGGAACTGTGAGCGTCACGCTTCAATCCCACCCATCATTCAAGTCAATCCCAATTTCAATCCGTGGGGGGGACGTGAATTCAGTTGGTCTCAGTTTAGAGGTAATGGAGCAACCCGTACCGGATGTAATTTCTCTCTCCACCCCGACTGCCGGAATATTAGGGAAAGCCTCCAGATCCACAGGCGTCTTGGGCCTGTATATTGGACAGCATTCTCCCCCAGGCCAAACTTCTTCGCCGAAACACCCTATGGCTGCCCCTGAAATTAAGCCCGAGCGCCATGTCCTCAAATCCAGTCAAATCCACCACTTCAAGAAATCCCGTATCCCTTCTTGCGCGTAAAACCACCCGTCCCAGGACAACGCTAACGCACAATCAATTCCACAACCCACTTGTCATCAAACTCGGCCAGCACAGGATGCGCCATTGCTCGAGAGGAAGCAACTTCGCCACGAAGCCGGTGATACTGCTGTAATCGATGGTATGCAGCAGCAGCAGCAATATATATGTTCTTCAACATAGGAAGAGCTCAGCATGGGCCGACGGAGCGTATACCGCGTCGCTATTCTTGGTTTCCGCGATCCAACCCGAACCGACAGGTAATCGCGAACACACCCAAGAGGGCTAGGATTCAACAAAACAAGAGCTCAACAAGCGTCTTGCTCACAAATCCCCTTCACTCCGTCCATTTCGAATTCGAATGCCGCCCGAAAKATCATTTGTAGATTTTCCGCCAGGATGACAATMGGGTGATACCCACACAGYACGAGGAGTATAACAGAACTTTGTAACAGCAGATACAACGTCTCGTTTTTGCCCCTCCTCCCGTCTGGGTGACGAGGCACGCCTCTTCAATTAATCCTCCATGTAGAGAGGTATGTTTGGCCGTGGGAGAGTGAAAATCATGGACGAAAAGAACGGCAACACCAATGACAAGAAAAAGCTTGAAAGATTCGGAAGTCGACAGGGCTCCTTGTGGCCGATAAGCAGAGGACGATATCAGCGTCTGAGGTGGCCGAAGGGTTCTGGCGCCATGAATGGTGGACCTGAGGTCGTTCGTGGTCGTCGTCCAAGGTTTGGACGCCGGTTACAGGATTTCGGGGCCATCACGTGGAGGGTCCTCCTGAAAGAATACAGTTTTTTCGGAAAAAACCTCCAGTAGGGAGGAGAACGGAATTCTGAAGGACGCGTGGCGATGATGACAAGCATGGTCAAACGAGATGTACAAATTATGTCTACAATTCGATGATGTACGATCAAATGCGATGATGCCCAGTTGTGGAAAATATCTAAGAACGGGCCGTATAGATGTCATGATACCTCCTTTTTAACATCGACAGTAATGGTGGCATCAGAACCACTCGACAACACCGTTTCAACCCTAGTCATAGCTCTACCTTCGTCCTCGCTCTCCTCCGCCCGCGATCGTTTTCGAGGCACCAGTTTTGCAATAGAGGGCGGTGAATTGCGACCAGGGCAGGCAGAGACGCAAGTATTTACAGTTGGGGTTGTACCCCCTAAATTTGGCTCGGAGACGAGAAAGGTCAATTGAGACGTTGGTCCAGGCATATTTTGAGGTGAGGCCGTCTCCATGGTTCGCATGACAACTCTACAATACCACTACTCAGTGTCTCTTTTTTCCTGCCGAGGTAAAAAGGGAGACGCACCGTTGTTGCTGGTAAGCTTTATAAATCCTATCTCGCTCTCCCGCAACCTGAAGCGTCTGCTCCTGTGCCATTTGCGACAGCCGCAGGAGCCCAAGCGTCATCGCCGAATGAGCTTCAGCCCTCCTGCGCCACAAGAAACAATTATATCGCAAGGCCTCATTCTCCGCGCGGAGGCGAGCAATCTCGGCTGATGGATAAGGTGGTGGTGATTTCGATGCGTTTGCTATTTGGGTTTTCGATGGCGGCAAGTCGATATATATTTTGCGAATGCTGGGGGCTAAATGTGGTTGCAAATGATGGGGCACAACAGACACGTCGAGAGGGGCTTGATTAACATCGAGGGTCAGTAACAACGTGCTTCCTAGCGAGGGTTCTTTAACGAACTACCGAGATGATAATGAGAACGGCAAGTTGGGCATGCGTGTAGAGTTGAATAGGGTTGAACTGCTTCGACCGCTCTTTTGAGGCATTCATGGCAGAACACATGTCCTAAAAGAGAAAAATGAGACGTAGGACCACTGAGGTGGTATTCGGGACATACCACAGGGTAGCGATACTGGGATGTTCAAGTCTTCCAAGCAAATATGACACGACATAGCGTTATAGATGTCTGCAGGGAGAGTATGGGCTCAAGGGAGGAAAGAAGCCAGTAGTTTTATAGCCCGCAATGTATAATGAGCTCGTCCATAAGGTGGAACCTCGGTTATGTTGATTTGAGAACCTTCGCTTAGGCACAAGGCCGAACACCCCAGGCCGAGCACATGCTAAGCGAACTATTCCGCAATTGGCATGTCCGACATGCTCTCAGGACCGAACTATGGTGCACGACACCATGACGATGCAACGGTGACTGACTTGTTGGACTAAATCAGGGTTGAGGATATCGGAGGCAATGAAAGACCGTGCAAGACCTTGCTTCTGCATCTAGTGGGGATGAAGCATTTTTGGTTGTGAAATCCGGTGTCAGTCCCAGAAAGGAGCCATGAGTGGGTCAAAGCTTAAGACTGGAGAACCCGCAACACACCCAATACATCGGCGTCAGATTGGTCCAATGCGCCTCACAAATCGCAGTACTCACCATCAAACCTTCTGGCTCATATGTATAGGCTGAAGCTCCCTGATTCAGTGACTCCGAGGGTGCGGCGAATGTTTGCAACCGACGTTGTAGATGGTGAGAAAAGATATGTTGTAGAGATATGCTGATTTAGAGGATCAAATGGCCGTATTGCTTCGCCATTGGCTGGACGACAAGTGTTTGGTATAATGTTCTTTGTTTGCTGGCCGACTGGCGCTTACAAATAGCGCAGTTGCTCCGATACTTAGCGAAAGTGGCATCAGGGATCTCATGGACCCACAACGGCGCGGAGCTCGTGGCTTGGGCCATGGACAGCTGTCTGACAACTCCTTCCGGGTTTATCAACGGGCACAAAGAATAAGTAGGCGACAGCAAGCGAAGCGAATCGTCCGCCATCGTACAAGCCGCGATAAACCACACCCCGTGGGTGGAGATGTACCATCCCCGATACTCAGGCGGTTGCTGACGCAGCTGCCGCGGGAGCTAGGCGGACCAAAAGACTGACGATGACCTCCCAACCCCACGAAGGAGCTCCGGGTCGCTACAACGCAAGAGCTTTTCGGGTACCGGATGGACTCTGTCACGAAGAGCCCGCGTAGAGACCGCTTACATATTGCTTTCAGAAGTAAAATATCCTGTATTTGGTGGAATTAAGGGCGCCCAAGTTTGAGAGGAAAGCGACAAACCACAAGGAAATATTAACAGGTCGGCTATTTCGCGGTCCGATTCGAGATATTTTGCATTTTCCGTGTGCTGAGACTTCAGAAGACATGGATGCAGAGGACTTGGGGGGGTTCGCGTATCTTGCTCACGTGGCACAAGCTTCTACTGCCTATCAGTTACCGCTAATGAAAGATTACATTAAATATAGCGCAACCAACCCTCACCTCCCCCCGGCAAAGAACCGGACGCCCTCTCCATCTGCAATACTGATGATCTGTGCCTTCCCACTCTTAGCCAAGATGGAGATCGCCTGTTTCAACAAAGGAATCGGTATGCCAGAGAGGGGTGACCCTACAGGCGGATCCGTAATGTCGTAGAATGTCAAGATTGTGTTGAGCTGGCCTGTTTCAAATGCCTGAACAGTATGTCAGTGAAGCACTGAAAAATGCCAGCAGTGGAGGGCTACCCAATTGTGAAGAACTTCGGCCCACTCTTCCGGCAAACGCCAATACACCAGGACCGACCTTGTTTGTCGGGGCGGCTCATAGGCGGCGACGTCATCTTGCACCATCGTTGAAAGGATAGCTGATAGATATGACGGCAAAAGCTTCCCTATTCAGAAAAGGCGACATGAGTTTCCAGCGTCATAGGAGAGTGGCGATGAAACAGACGGTTGATGCGTTCGTTCCGTAGGATTTCATCCCAATCGCTGCCAGGAGCCTCTGCATCTTCTACCCGCAGAACGAACAGCTTGCGATGCCTTGCATACGCCAAGATGAGCTTGATCCATTGGTCTGTGATGGTAGATTGCGAAACTGGGTTGGGTTGCTGACTGTCGGAGCGTGAACGGGGCTGCTAAGCATAGATAAGGCTGGGGTGACTGACGTGAAGAACGGTGCTGCAGAGTGGACTGACGGCAGCAGGAATCCTGTAGCGAGTGTCAGCCTCCGACTGTGCTTGAAGCTGGGCTGTTGCTCGTACCAGAGGGTGTGTTGTGTGTCGCAAGTTCCATTCAGAGCCGGGTCAAACTGCCCATCAGCCCAATCAAATTCCCAGACCGTCCCTCTCATGCAATTTCCCTGCATCTCGCGTCACCTGAATACTGTCTCATGGCCCACATGGCGCTTCTCTATCCCACTGCTCACTGCCAATTACCCCCGCCACGGCTGCAAACGGGCCGCGTCTACAATGCTGCACGCATGGCATATATCTACCAACTGCCACCACCCGCGCCGGAGCGCATATAAGGAGTGTATACGCAAAAATATCGGCGCATCCCTTGGCAGACATGCTCTTGCTCTTGTTCAGCGTCGTGCTCCTAGCACTTTCATGCGCCTCCTCGAAAATTCTGCCAAGAAACTCAACTGGCCTGACGGATACTGTGACTTGGGATTCACACTCACTCTCTATCCACGGGCAGCGCGTTTTCATCCTTTCTGCGGAATTTCATCCATGGAGATTACCTGGTAACCCGGACTTGTGGGCGGATATATTCCAAAAAATCAAGGCCAACGGGTTCAATACCGTATCGTTCTATGTCAACTGGGCCGTGCATTATCCGACACCTACAACCAACAATGGACAAGGCGATTTTCAGCAAGGGACGTACAGGGATATTCAACGCTTCATCGATGAGGCTAAGAAAGCAGGCTTGTGGTTGGTTGCAAGGCAAGCTCCGTCTCCGTGTCAATCATATAGGTTGAAGCTGATTGTTTGGCTAATCCAATAGGCCTGGCCCATACGTTAGTGAGTTTACAACTATGTTTCCAATATCTATCATTGACACCTTGCGGCTAGACGGGGAAACTACTGGCGGCGGTTTCCCGGGCTGGGTCGGTAATATAGCTGGGAGTCTGCGGACTAACAATCCAAGCTATCAGCAAGGCAAGTGCCTCGCAGCGAAAACCGTTCTCATAGTATTTAACACCCATAAAAGCTTGGACGCCTTACATGACCGCAATCTCAAAAATTATCGCGAAAAACCAGATCTCAAATGGCGGACCTAGTGCGTCAAAGCAGTAGACTCACGATTACGGTCCCGGCTGAGAAATTGGCGTACAGTCATACTTGTGCAAGCCGAGAACGAATTTAGTGCCAGTGCGAGTAACAACATATATATGCAAGCCATCATCGACTTATATCGCGCAAATGGTATCGTTGTTCGTAAGTAGCATACTAAATCAGTGGATGACCCTATACTGAAGGGCCCCAAAGCTATTATACACAATGACCAGCACGCTGGTCAGGCGGGCAACTTTTCACCAGACAGACCTGGAACACACGTGGACATTTACTGGTTTGTAACCCTCCGTTGCGACCTCGCACTTCCTAATCATGGTCTCTATAGTGGAGATTCATACCCCCAGGGGGCAAACAGTTGGGCGCAAGTTCAGTCGATCTACTACTCTGCTCATAAGGCGGTTGCACCGAACAACCCACTTTGTCTGGCTGAAGTGAGTGGTTATGTCTCGGTATTCCTAGGGCCGTGGTGACACAATATGGTAGTTCGGCGGGGGTTTCTTGCTAGGATGGGGTGCTGTCGCTAGTCGCAGTGGGACAGGTTATGAAAAGTTCTGTAAGACTATATTTGCTGTTGAAACTATTGCTAGCTTTGACGCGCTTTATAGCTCTTGATCTTACCGATGCGAATTATGGTGCGTTGATTCTAGCTTAACGGACGATTGTCACTTAAGACTAGGACAGAGAATGTCTTTTACAAGGAAAATTAGTGAGCAGTTCTGATCATAACGGCGCCTCTTTCCGTATTAATGTTGGGAAGTGCCCAAACGGCCACCATACTAAGTCGGTATCTGCTGCTGTTATTCTCATTCTCGATTAACGTTGACCCCTCCAAATAGACATCTATAGTACGTCTGCTCTGGGATCATTGCCCGTCAGTGCTGATATCTCCGGCAGTGCTCTTTGGTGGCACAAATTGGGGCCAAACTCTTGAACCCACAGTCTACTCTTCATATGACTATGGAGGCGGCATCAACGAAAACAGAGTAGCCACGTCAAAGATGAATGAGATGAGACTTCAGGGGCTGTTCCTCAGAGTGTCTCGCGACCTACTCGGTGCAGACCTGATTGCCAATGGAACAAATTACACCACCTCGTCGCTCATACATACAGCCGAATTGCGTAATTCTATTACTGGTGCAGGGTTTTACTATGTTCGCCATGATGCCTCAACGTGAGTGTGCTTTCACGATATGGTCTTGTGCACGAATCGTCTCTAATATGCCTCTCAAAGCTCCACCGCCTTGACAACAACTCAACTTACTGTTCGTACCTCGGCTGGGACATTACTCATTCCAAAAACTGGGGTCATAACGCTGAACGGTCGCGAGAGTAAGTTTATTGTAACAGACTATGTCTTCGGGCAGACGAAGACAAGAGTTTTATACTCGACTGCTGAGTACGTGAACTTCTCAAATCCTATACGGGTCTGGTCGTGCTTACTCAACTAACCGACTGCAGAGTAATGACGTGGACAACGTACGTATCATAATACCGTGACTGATTTAATCAACTGAACCTTTTCTCAGGATCGACAATGTCGACTACCTACTTTTGTACGCGCCCAACAATCAAGTAGGGGAAACAGCGATCGTGTTCTCTACTGCTCCCGGAGTCTCGGCGGCTCCAAACGTGGCATCTAGCTTTGCAAATGGGGTCTTAACACTACATTATACTTTGAGCGCCATTCAAACTGTCACCATTACCTCGGGAAGCAACAAAATGGTCATCGTGCTCATGGATAAGCCGACAGCTAATACTTGGCATGCCCCCACCATCGCGCAGAGTGGGACATTTGGCAACTTTTTCTCTGTCGGAACGAACGCAACGGTCCTAGTTGGAGGTCCATATGTCCTCAGAAACGCTAGCATTTCTGGAAACACTTTGGCTATGGTAAGAATCTCGAATTCATGCACTAGTTATCTCCGGTGACTCTAATAACTGTCTCGGAGTTTGGTGATTTGAATGGCACAACCACAATCGAGTTTATTGCCCCTGCTGCAGTCACTACATTGGTTTGGAATGGCGTGACCCATAGCACCGCTCGAACCTCTCGTGGCAGCTTGACTGCAACCATCAACGGAGCCCCATCAGTTCCAGCCCTCCCTACGCTGCAGAACTGGAAGGTAATGGGAGGGTGAGTCAACCACACCGTCGTAAATATTAGCTTTATCTGAATCCTGCAGATTACCTGAGGTTAATCCCGCCTTTGACGACTCGGGCTTCGTCACTGCAACCCTTACTACGACCAATGTGAAGCTGAATTTAGTCAATTGTAAAAGCTTATACTGACAACCTCTTAGTATACCAACTTACCACCACTCGCCGGAGGTCTGGTGCTCTATTCTCAGCAATACGGGTATGTTATCTACCTTTCGTGAACCTTGATTTTTTTTTACGCGAGGGCATTCAGGTTCTATGGAGGAAACCTCATCTTCCGCGGCCACTTCACTGCCAGTGGGCAAGAGACTGCGGTTGTTACGACTGTGCAGTTTGGGTTTGCAGGGGGCTACTCTGCGTGGTTCAATGGGGTGTTTTTGGGTTCTGCACAGGGAAGTCCTACGGTGAGTATGACGACGAATACATGGAACATTCCGCGTGGTTCCCTGCGTGTTGGGCAAGATAATGTCTTTGTTATCCTCCAAGGTATGGTCTACTATACGTAATCGTCCATGCCATTAAGTTGTGTGCGTCAGATCACATGGGGTACGAGTCTATGATAATTTTATGTCCAATAAGCTCAACGATGCTAACCCTGAGGGTCTCAGAATCGTAGAAACGAGCAGTAGGCATTGGTTACTGCTTGTGTAAAGTCTCTATTGCTAACCTTGGCTCCAGCGAATGGCGGCAAAGAGCCACGGGGCATCCGAGGTTATTCCATCACCGGCGGAAATACAAGCTTCAGATTGTGGAAGTTGCAAGGGAATCAGGTATAGTCTGGGATACAACCCAGTGTTTGGCCCTTCTGGTTTACCTTTGAACATCAGGGGGGTGCAGCAAAGGCGCCAGATACGTTCCGCGGGTATCTTAATGAGGGAGGACTCTATGTTGAGAGAATCGGAGCGCATTTACCAGGCTTCCCAGATTCGGCTTGGGCTACTGGAAGCCCGATCACGGGTGGAGTATCTGGTGCTGGTGTTAATTTCTACAGAACGACATTTAACTTGGTACCCATTTCAACCATGTCTGTCGGGCTGTTACTAAAAAACCAGCGATTGTAGAACATTCCCGACGGAGTTGATATGCCTGTTCGACTTTCGATAACTCCAGGCGCAATTTCGTCCAATTACCGCGTCCAGATCTATTTGAACGGATGGCAAATTGGCAAGTATATCAACAATATCGGGTAAGCTGTGTGACTCTGGCCTTCGGGGACTCGGATTTGCTAACTGTCAATGCAGCCCGCAAACACTCTATGTTCTCCCGGCAGGCATTCTGAGAAGGCGCTCGACCAATACTTTAGCGCTTTCTCTCTGGTCCTTGGATGGGTCTGGAGCCAAGCTGGCCGGCTTACAACTTGTCACGGATGGCACGTTTTCGACATCATTACAGTTCCAGGATTATGTGACGCCAGACTACGCGGAGCAACAGAGTCTGCGCCCCGCACCAATAGTTGTTCCAGCAATGTGAAGAGATTAAGAATACACAGTTGTCTTTGTATGAATAATAAGTATGAAAGGATTCCCAAATGTTGATAAGACCCTATTGATTCGAGCCGTTTCGGGCTCAGTCATCGCCTGAACTCTGGTCGCCCAAGAACGCCATTATACTCTGCCGGGCATTCATCTGAACATAAACCAAGGTACGCGTTGACTTAATGCGAAAAAAAAACAGGTAGAGAGGCTACGTACCCTTTTTCTCACTGGTTTGGGGTCCTCATCATCGTCGTCGTCATCATCATTATCMGCTTCAGCACTGCCCTCTTTATCGCTCTCCTCTTTGCTCGCGTCAGTCCGAGAGGATCTCATAATCGACTTCTCAAAGTCTTTGACATCCCCTGTGATTCGTGAAACTTAAGAGATGAGAACAAGGTCAACAAGCAAAACAACCTACGTAACTCCTGTTCCAACTCGCGCTTCGCCCTTATCGCCTTGGCTTGCTCCATGCTCATGCGCCCTGTCATCCCAAGTTCTTGCAGAATTTCCTTGAGTTTCTTGATCTGCTGGGAGGGGGAATCGAGTCCCTGGAAGACTTTTGACCATACTTTGCGGACCCCGCAAGCCAAGACCAACGACTGTCGGTGATTAATTTCACAAGTGTCATCAAACCAACTACGGGATGCTACATACCTTGAGTCTTTTGATTGTTTCGTCGTCTTTGCTAAGGCTTCCAGATGATTTACTTCTCGGCTTACGTTTCTTTMCAGATTCATCACCCTCCTGTGGCGCGCGGAAGGATTGCTCGTGAACATTAGATTCGGACGGAAATGTGCTCCACTTGCCTTCTCTGCTTTTGCCTTTCTCTTTCGTTTCGGGGGCTCATCTATGAGAACGGAGAGTTCTGATTCACTCTGGTGGTGAAGCTAGGCCGGACGGCCGTTAATGTCCTCTGTGAAATCTCGATGCTGGTAATTCTCACCATATCTTCTTCCTGAGTGTTACCACCGAGCGTGGGCGAGGTGTCTGCATTGGACTCTGGATTGAGAGTATCGTTGCTCGCTGTTTCGGTATGGTTGGCCTTGGATGCGGGTTTCTGGGAAGGTTCTTGCTCCCGCTCGCTCTCCGACTCTGCAATGCGCGCCTGAGTTACTTTTCTCCGCTTTGCCGGTTTGTTAGGCTTGGTGATTTCATCCTTGTCAAGCAAAGCTTTTCAGACCTATTCAATACTTCTGAGTCAGATATACGTACCTTGTTATCAGTCTCGGCTTTGGCTGTTGTAGAGCCACGCTAAAGAACAATATATCAGTAATTTTACAAAGGTCACAGGTAGAATGCCTACCGACGGTGATGTAGACTTCTTTGCAGGCCCCTTGGTTTTCCCTTCTGCTCGTTTCTGCAATTCTTCAGTGCACTGACTAACGAACTCCCGTCATGTGTAACGAGCATACCTTTGTCCTAGCACCATCACTTTCAGGTCTGGTACTCGCACCTGCTTTATCCTCATTCTTTGAATCCACTTTTCGTTTTTTCCTTTTGGCCGAGTCTGACTGTGTTTTCGGTTTCTTGACTTTGGGCTCTTCCTTTTCCTCCTGGGTATCCTGACCAGATTGTAATTCCTCCTAAGGGTGTGAAGTAAYCACACCGTGAGCAATTATCCAACCGTGCGYCCGAGAAAKYAAARCCGACCATTGCATTTTGAATAGCCTCCTTGACYGCATCTCTACATTCTACCGTATCAAGATCTCCTTCTCCCAATCCCAATTGCCTTTCTAGATCTCGGCGCAATAGCTTTGGAGTAAGGGTGCTGTGGTGTATGAAAGTAAAAGGCAATGGGTCAAAAACTAGTAGATTTCTTTCTTACTTTAGCTTCCCCTCTTTATCTGATTTCAATACACATGCGCGCGTGAGTTTTTGCAGTTCGGTGATACTAGGAAGCGCCATAAGTCTACCACGAGTGCTAGTGAGGGCCAAAGGGGAAATGTAACGCYCRGTGTGACATGCGAGCTCATGCTATGACGTCACGCGTCTAATGTTCGTTCTACAGGCATGTTCCAGTGGATCATTCATTGTATTGAACACATGCAAATCTGACTGCTTCACAGACTTTCGGAAAACCTCAGCTACTTCATCCTCATTACCTGATTCGTCACCGCTAGTAATACCGTACAACTCCTTCATACTCGAAAGATCACTCTCCTCYATAGCTTCATTGTTTACTCCATTGCACCATGTAGTCTCTTCGAGATCTTGATTATGGCTTTTATTTCCAGGTCGAGCATTTGTAGCCACACACAACTTCCGGGAGCTTGATCCTTCCCCTTATGAGGCTGGCCAGGAGACATTAGGCTTCGCAGAGGTAACAGAACGCGGAAAATGTCTTTTTTCATTTCAAAAAAAGTGAACAAAACTATGTTTGAAACATTGTCTCGGAATTACCCTCGCCAATTGTGCTTCTGCCATATTCGGTGGTGTTTACGCTTGTTGGATCATAGAAACCCACTTTAGACCACAATTTGAGGCATCAAACTAGGGGGGTGTGGTGTAACGGCGATTATGACGCTCAAGAGATGGAAATGTAGAGGTCATAATGCTTAAAACATGGGAGGACAAAAAAAAAACGCGTCTATGGGACCAAAAATGAGTGAGGATCAAAGGGTGTACTCGGGAGGGATGAAGAAAAAGAAAAAAACTCACCACTCGGAAAAGAGGGACCGTGAACGCATTTCTTGGCTCTCCCTAGGCCGCAGGGGATGGAAAGACGCGTGGAAATTAGATTGGAAGGCAATTCCGAAGGACAATGAAGGAAATATGATCCAGCAATAGAAAAAGGTTGACCATGTTATCGGAACGAAAACATCGCGACCACGAGCGTGGATCCACACGTGGAGGGGCCGACAAAACCTGAGATGAAATGAAATAAAAGATAGAGAGTGACACGGGGCCAAAAAGGTCGAATGAAAAGGAAATGCCGAGTGCAAAATGGGTGAAGAGGGGTAGGAACRGCGAAAAAAATATCACCCATGGTCCAAACACGCGTCTTTCAAGTCAATCACGCGACCAAAGAACAAGATACCATTCGTCATTCTTGTGACAAACTTTTGTGGGTGACCAGAAGTAAGAGACAACGAGATCACGTCCAAAATGGGTAGCGAGGGGTAAAAACAGGGAAAAAAATCATCCATCGTCTAAACACGCGTCGGTCGGGACAACCACGCGGCCCAAGAACAAGGTGCCATTCATTATCCTTGTGACAAACTCTTGTGGGTGATCAAAAGTAAGAGACGACGAGAATGGAGGCAAGTTCGAGGTCTTGATGGTGAGTGGCGTGATTAGCGCCCGTYGAGAAAAATACCTCGCCGCGCGTTTTCTCGCGTTCAAAACGCGATATCGGCCCCCCAAGTGGTACATCTCGGAAAGACAAGGCTGGAGATGGTTGGGACGCTGCATAGACGAGGCTTTAGTAGGGGCTTAAAAGATGGCATGTGCGAAAACCATCACCTTGCGTACACCGAGATCTCACCATCTACACTCCAACTTATGGACCCTCAGCCCACTCGAATCTGTTCCAACAGGTGCTCCTTCCAGGGTTACATTGCTACAGGGTTGTTCGTAKCACGGACCCAACATTGAGAAAAATAAGGTCGAACCGGGCGCTATTCACGAGAGGGGAGGAAAGCAGAACGGGAAGCAAAACCTATTCGCTCGTCGCTCGTCGAGCGCGGTCCTATATATGCAGATTATCCCTCTTTACGAGATCCCGATAACACCCCAAACATAATATTCCGTTGAAGTTCTCGGTTTCTCGGTACGTAAATCCGTCGATTCAAAAATTGCGCCGAAGGTCGATGTAAAAGCCATCCAGGGGTGCCCCATGGCAGTTGGTCATAAACAAAAAGCTTTGGACATGTCCCTAGAACATAATGGGGCCGGTTAGGATAAATAGGGACATCGTGATGCTTCCACTAACAATTTGGTAGTGACGAAAAAAAAATCGCCTGGGGAAGGGTTGCCAGGGGTTCAAGGGTAGGATCATAACCAGGCTGACATGCAGGTACGCTGACTTCTGGGAGCGGGGCTTGTTGGGGGCGGAAGGGGGATACGAGGGCGAGGGACGGTGGGAATCGACACCAGCGCCTATTCGTAGCGTTGTGAAAAACACATGCGGCAGAATTTGTCGCCTCTGGGACGATGGTAAGTACTTCCTCACTCGACAYAACTTGAAAGCTCCACCCACAATCCCAGAGAAGACATCGCTTCCTTCGTGTGGCGCAAATTTCCCGCAAGTTGGTGGTTCCGGCAGCAGGAATTGGAAAAACCCTTCCAGGCAGGGCAGCCAAGTCCCATAGGTCGTCGAGGGCAAGGACAGAGTGGGAAGTAAGCACAGGACTACCCGCCTACACACCAAATCCCCCTTCCAACTGCAGCTGCTAAGAGCGCCAGCTCTATGTGGGCCATGCTAAGCAAAACGCGCCCAAGTTTTTTATCTGCTCCTCTTTAAGTTCCATTCCAGTGAGAAAATAGGCAACCAAATGGACATGAATGAATGCTCACATCAGCTATAACCAACCAACCACAGCACTCTAGAATACTCCAGGCGGAGCGGGGCTGAGGCCGGCGCTTGGGCCCTCCCATGAGGATTAGGGATACGGATCCAGGGAACCGACAGGTACAAGCCAGGRCATAAAATCAGCGCAGTAGAGGTCTTAATGGACTGCCCCCCTCGCATGGTGTGTTTRAAAGTCCCCCTCTGTCGTAGGGTTTTGGCGATGAACAGGAAGTCCGTAGCGCTAATTTGCGCAATGAAAGTCAGAGCTCAGTTCGACCATTGTGCCAGTTGAAAAGGAGACCTCGTCCGTGTGCATTTGAGCTGCGTAATTCGGAGGACCTGTCGGCTCCTGGAGTAGCAGAAAAGATGGAAAATACACGAGGAAGAGGGAAGGAATCCTGTTCTGATCACGTGATGATGAATACTTCCCAAACAAAACCGCAGAGTGCTGCGAAGCATGTCACCTCAGCGCTCCGAGCTTGACATGCATACATAGTTGTCTGACGGCACTTTTAAACGATATGCTGATTGTCATCCAACGTTCGGAATCATGTTCTCTATAGGCGTTATACAAAGGTAACCAAACAGCAATGCAAAAGATCCATTATCTACGGCCCACTATCGCTAGCACCACTGCAAGGACAAGCACCAACGAACAAACCAACACCAGCGAGAAACGACGCTTAGGCCTCGGGTCTCGCAATTCCTTCACCGGAGTCTGAGGCGTTCCCAGCAACTCTTCCAGCCTTTGCACCAACGCTACCTCCCTCGCCTTGGCCTCTGCCTCTGCCTCTGCCTCTGCCTCCGCGAGCATCGCATCCAAATCCAAAGGGGTTCGGGTACGATCGATCGCAGAAACAAGTGCAGAATACCTCCTGTACGGATCCCCAAACTTGGTAATCGCATCCGGCGAAACGACATAACTATCGATTGCCTCCACCACATTTTGCTTGGACGAAAAAACCAAGCACCCATTATGCGGCACATTGAGCAAAATGACGTTGTTGAGATTTTTAGTCTGCCTTTCGGTGAGTTTGGTAACCCGATAGGAATAYGTGTCCTTTTGCGCAGCAGGCGTCGTACGATAAGCCGCCAGAGCTTCCGCAGAACGTAAACCGCTGCGACAGTATTTCGTGACAGGAGGGGGGGTATGAATATCAGCAAGGCTGCTCGTAACCATGAACCGAGTCTTCCCTTCCGAYAACCCCCTGAGCRCATTATTCCTCAGAACAAGAACCAATCTCGGACTGATCACGWAAATCCGRTGGACAKWYGGCGACCCAAAAACCAACCCCTCCCAAAGCCCAAAYCCATTAYTCCCCARCACAAACTCATGTCCCGGCGCYGCTTCCCAAACACCAAAATAATGCSMRTTCGCGAGGGCCTCATAGTCYGCCGCGAACCAATTCCCAAYGTCCGGGTYGACTCGGGTCGAAAACATCCGGGCCCACTGSYCGGCAGTRTATTGAGCGTGAATCCGCTCGCCTTCTGCGACGATGGCTGAATGGGGRKTGTCGAGGTARTAYGTGAGCGCATGTAGCCATATCTCCTGCCACRTCTGGATWTGATGTGTCCGCATATACTGGCGTATCCAATCCGCCATACAATCGTCCAGYATCGGGTTAAAGTAGATGTTTCGCTTCTGTGGCTCCCGCAACTGCATGACAAACACAAATTTGCGCAATACCTCCAGATCTCTCCTCGTCAAGGTGAAAGTACCCCTGTTAAGGGAGTTTTGGATAGTCATGATGACCTGCGCGGCATCGTTTTCCAACCGCGAGAGCTTTACTTCCACATGCTGAGAGTGGATACCGTCTGTGATGTCGGTGTAGAGATTATTCCCCCCAAAACTCGTTGCAATCGGACGTGACTCCAAAGTTTTGGTTGAGAGGTCATAGACATTAAGGGGCTCAAGCTCGACGCCCTTCTTTCGTGCCTTCCAGTTCTCTTTGCTCCGCTGCTTCCTCGTTCTTGCCAAGAGAGCGCTTTGTAAGCAATGGGTAGCGGGGTAGTCACCGTGACTTACTTTGGCGAATCTTGCGCTTCTAGAAAAGTGCGCAGGATGAATCGTGGAATATAGTGCTGGTATTGAACATTAACCTCGGGAGCTGGACTGGCCTGTGTCGCAGAAGCCACCATCATTAATGGAAGCTCACAAACAAGCCCATTCACACAATTGAACGAAAGTGGTACCTGTTTGCAGGGTTTACCGTTTAACTTCCCATCCATTACCCACGTGGACATGTGACTTAGTTCGGCTTGATCGTTTCTTTTTTCGCTTTACGACTTACTTTGTGGCGCCATTCCCCCTAACTGGCAACAAATGAACAACACGGTTTTCGGTCGGTTGTGTAGGGTGTGCGCGTGTGTGTATGTATATATATATAGATGAAAGGAGTAAAATGAGAAAGAGCCCGAAATTTGCAATTTAAACAAAGACGTAACAATCCCTCTCTCCCCTCGGACCATTCTCAAAGTTTCATCGCAAACTCCCAAATAAAGAAGAAAAAAATGACTCGCTAGCTCAGGGACGATGTTTTGATTTTTTTTTGGGAAAATCGTGGGCCACGATCTGGTCTCAACTGAGTTTCAGGAAATTCTTTAGAACCGACACCACACCCGCTAGACAGCTCTCTTCTCCCGACGCAGGCGTTGTAATTTTTCCGGACATTTTTAGTAATGTATCGTATCGCATCGTATCTTGATCAAAGCAAAGAAAACAGATCCCAAGAAAAAAAAATACAGATCGTGCAACAGAGGTGGGTAAGCTGGTTTAGTTCGATCCGGTACTCCGCCGGTGAGAATTCCCCCCCAACTTTGCGATCGCCATGCTTCAAACAAGTTTGGAGATTTTCAGAGTGCCTCCCTCTCGCCCCCCCCCCCCCCCTACGACCCAACCCCCCTCCCCCCCAGTCGGCAGTTGATCGGTAAGGCGCACCCGTCTGCCCCAACTCGACCYTCCCTCCTTCCTTCCCTCCTTTCTTCCTTCCTTCGCGCATCGTTCCTCGCCTAGGACTGGATGAACACACACCGGACGCAAGGCTGTAGAGGACACCACTGCATAGACYCATCCACTTACCGTACGGCTTTCCTCTTGCCCTGCCAAAGGACGACGAAAACCAACATGAACATCGGTCGGGAGTGTGTGAGCGAGTAATGCGCAAAACCGACTCAAGGCAGAGGGCCCGGTGGGGTCGGATTGACAAGACCACAAATTATGTATGCACTTGGGGGGGGGAGGTGGATTTGTTGATGGTGACGGAAAAGTACATAGAGACTGTGTTTCCCGATGTTGGGGTCCACCTTGGGGCGCCCCCCGCCATTTGGAGGGAGACAGTACATATGAGCTAGGCATAGAGACAACCGGGCGAGAGCAGATATATTGTCCGAGCTCGTGAATATAGAGTTTCTGRCGGCCATCGACATAAGGGCTGTGCAAAGTTAGATTGAAGACGGCCCTTCCCCCCCCCCTCAATCCGTTAACAGCTTCCCCTCTCACAGAGTCAGCTCTATAGCTGTTCCCTAACTCGCAGTCCGGGGGGAGGAGCGAGAGCAGGGAACGAAAAAGGTGGAATGCGGATACGGATTCACCGAGTCATTCTTTTTTTTTTGGTTTTCCGGAAAAGTAATCAAGATCTGTACGCCGTGGACTTGGGCCCCTTGAGCTGACGGTTCGACTGGACTTCCGAACACCATGGCAACACGAGCCGGGAGGAGAGCAAGGACTGGCTCGGGACAAATGTATGGTGCGACCCAAAAAAGCAAAGACCAACAGATAACGGTGGCGTCTTGCACAATGGAACACATGCAGGCGCCATCCACGGAAAACCAGGGCTGGGTCAGGGACAACAGGATAGCCGACCCCAAAGTAAGAACGTTTTTGCAGCAAATGGACTAATTTTCCGCCCTGCCGGGCTCTGTGCCGGGGAGGGAGAGAGAGATTCACTCGGGAAAGATTGTGTGCGGTGTCCAAGCACGCACAGGGATGCGGGGCAGATGGCGCCTAGAAGCACTCTAAATGCTGCGGGCGCTTTGAAATGGGAGACTAAGGCAATGATTACGTGCGGACACAAGGGAAGGGTTACGAGAGCTGTGGCCCACGAACCCAAACGACGCAGGAAAGTGCCTCGGGGAGACGTAAGTGAGAAGGAAAAAATAAAAAAGTTAGCGTGAACGGAAGATCTCGATGGCACGTGGGGAGAGGCGACTGCAGCTTTGCGAACACACCCAACCCAACCCAACTCACGATCTCCCTTTTCCAGATGGCCAGTCGCTCCTGGGCCCCCATAAAAACCCCCCAGTCTGCCGCTCCTTCCTTCCCCACCCCCCCCCAACCTTGAACACTATGCTCTACATTCCTGCTCAACGACTCTCTTACGTTCCCCCTCAGCTGCCCCGCCAGGTCTGGAACAACATCGCAGACCACGTCCCCAACGCTGAGCTTGCCGAGCTCTACTCTGTCAACTCTGCCTTCCTTCAGCGCTATCTTCGGACGAAGTACTCCTACCTCCGCATCTGCAAGTGGGGGGACGAGGCCACCTGCAAGCTGTTGGACCACCTGAGGTCAGTCTCTCTCAGCTCGCCACCCGCTATTGCCCACTCACTTACACACCTTTTCAGGTCACCCTATTGTGCTCAGTTCGTCCGCCACCTCGATATCAGGTTGGTTGAAATGGGCAGTCTCAGCAGCCACGGGAGGCCCGGCATCATTGCGACCCGCGGCAGCACCACCAACTACATTAAGGAGAACGTAGGTTCCTGTTTCGCGGTCGTCTTCGGCCTCTTCAGGAAGGCCCCCTCCCCTTTCATGCGGGCCATGGAGCTGCTCCTCCTTGTTATGCCCAATTTCACCGGCGTTACTCGTTTGTCTATAGACTGTTGGGATCTTGATCCCAGGTACGACCTTTACCCACTGTTCGCCACGGCGTGGAGGTCTTTTGGGTCCACCGTGATCGAGTTCTCCTTCGAGGGCAACCTCGACAACTTCCAGACCATGTCTGTTAATTTTCCATTCCTCCCCAACCTCCTCGCACTCGAGCTTGCGATCACGTTCAACCCCCACCGCCGCTTCTTTTCCAGGGACTGCGCGCTCGCCGTGGCCCGCCTCATGGCCTTTTTCGCGGTGCACGCTTCTCAGCTCGAATGTCTCTCCTTTAGCTTCTTGACCAACCTGGACCTGTCCTCCCCCTTCGCTCGCATGCCCATGTTCCCGAAATTGCTTCGCTTGAACACCCGTATGCCGTTTATAAGGCGTTCCCAGGACTCCACCTCTCTCGTTAGGTTAATTACCACCTCCACGCCTCGCCTCGGAGACTCCCAAATCTGGCTCAACCCTTCCAGCGCCGACTCGATCGCGCAAGACGAAAACCCCCTTGCGCAGTTCCTTGTCCAGCTTGCCTTTCAGGAGGGTATGCGGGCCCTTTCCGAAGCCATCGGCCACGCTTTGCCTTCCCTCACCAAACTTAGTGTTTGCGACCACTCTTTGCAGCCTGCGGAACTCGTTGTCCTCGTCCGCGCCCTTGCCATGTGTGAGGATCTCGAGATGCTTCGTATCAATGTCACTAGCTTCAGTTTCGAGGTTGTGGCCGCCATTGCCGCGGGATTACCAAAGCTGAAGCGGTTGTTCATCTATATCGACGCGTCGCGCGGCTTTGAGACTTCGATCACCACTGTAAGCACCACCTCCCCATCTCCCTCCACCCGTAATACTGACAGTCTTGTTTTGTGTAGAATACGATATCGGGACTTGCGGCTCAMAGCYTKTCCAATTGCTTGTTGCAAGATATCGGTCTCTGGGAAGCAGACTCGCGCGTCGACATCGGTCTCATGCGCGCYCTCGCTCGTAACATTCCCAGCCTCGTTAGCTTCTGGGGCGATGGGCATATGGGTGCAGGCTGCCGTCGTCTTACCCAGGGTTTGGGCTTGTGAACATCACGGTCGGTTTCGCGGACTTCATTGTCACCTGCTCATTCCGTCTACTTGGAGGTTGTCAGTTTTAATCGTCGTCTTGTTT
>JAECYV010000007.1:1164027-1202781 GCA_023014305.1 Lepiota subincarnata
TTCAGTTTAACACCTGAAGGGAAGGAAGCTGGTTGACATGACTTCGTTCCCCGTCTGGAAATTATCATTCGGGTTGGTTGAGTCAGCTTGTGTTTATGTACTCCTAATTTCAATTTGTCAAGATTTGTGTACGTGGGATAGAATCGGGGCAAGATCATCTGACCAAAGTGTTCTCGAATGCGGAAGGCCCGAAAGTTACGAGTTACAAAAACGAACAATGGGGGGGGGGGTTGGGGGGAGGGGGCCTGTGAAGGGAGAGGCGGGTTGTCGGGATTGTTTGAACAAAGTGATACTTAGGTAAGATGGGAAGACTCCGGGTCGAGAACTCGGAGAGGACTGGATGGGTGAGATGATGGGCGAAAGAAGTTGTGCCACTGTGGGAGAGAGAAGAAGTACAAATTGGGAAGAGGGAGATGTGCCAAGATTGCGTTCTTGTCTCTTTCCAGGTCGGAACACTCAAAGGCGAGTAGTGTGTCTTGTGTATATTGTGGCGGATCTGARCGGGGGGGGGGCGTTTTTTTTTTCTTTACCTAAAGTTGCCAGAGATCTTCTTGTGAGTAAAAAGTATTCAGCAACCCTAACATCGTGCCTGCGATCGGAGCGTCATCGTTGTCCCCATTTGCTGATGGCGGGCTGCTGCCTTCCCACCTCAGTTCCACGATAAACAATGATGAACGTGGCGAGCGTTGCTGTGGATGCGTGCTACAGGGTGAAATGCAACAAGTGCGGCAAGACGACGTGGGGGGTGAGTGCGCTGGTAGTTTGTTCGACTAGGATGGATGGGCTGATGGCTATCTACATACAGGGATGTGGGGCACATGCTGAATCGGTGTGGACTGAGATCTATCTGGACGGGGGGATGCTTCTGGTGCTAACGCCTAGCTACAGGTGCTGCAGGGGCTGCCGGAGGAGGCGCTATGCAGGTGTGGTGAACAGGAGCCGAAAGGGGAAGCGAGTAAATAAATAGATAGAGTAATTGAAATGGCACGGGCTCTTGCTTCTTTAGGCAGGAGCCTCACATCTTCAAAAGCTCGTCTCTTTCGTCTCTCCATGTTCCCTCCATGCATGGGCTCTCCTCCTCCCAGCCGCATCCCATATACGACCCTCCCCCGGGCGTAGTCCTCACCCACAAGCTCACCACCTACATCGACCGTGGCCAGCCCATGCTCAACAACTACACCCGCTATGCCAAGATCGGCACCGGCCACCATGGCGAGGTCTTCCTCTGCTTCAGAATAAACCCAAAGTTTCCAGAGGGCGACCCAAGGAGGTTCTTCCCCGTCGTACGTCCTCATCCTCCCATCACGCGTTCTTCCTCCGAACTCACAGCTTCCCTCCTTCCGTTACACACCTCCCCTCCCCTTCCCCTTCCCCCCCCCCCCCCACCCCATCTCGCCCCAACTCACCTCTCACCCTACTCCCGATAGGCTATGAAGTCGGTCAGACGGGACACTGTCCTCGACAAGTACTCCCGACTCAAGGTCAACCGTCTTGCCCTCCTCAACTCTCCAGCCCCGGCCACCCCCGCTGTCGTCGATAAACTCAATACTACAGAGATTAAAATTAAGAAAGAAATCGCTATTATGAAAAAGCTCCGGCACCCCAACGTCGTCCGTCTCTATGAGGTCATAGACGATCGTATGAAAGAAAAGATCTACATGGGTTAGTGCCACACATCCCTATGTTCCACATGCACCACCCTCGGTTTATTCTTATGTCTCATGAACCCTAATTACTAACCCGCATCTCTTTTTACAGTCATGGAATACCTTGGTGGAGGCGAGATCAAATGGAGAACCGACCAAGACGAACCCACTCTCACCACCTCTCAGACAGGCCGTATCCTGCGTGACGCTATTCTTGGCCTCGAATACTGTCCGTCCAGTCTACATCTTCTCTCACATCCTTCCATCTAACCTAGAACCAGTGCACCACCAGGGGATCATTCATCGTGACATCAAACCTGCCAACTTGCTTTGGACAGAGGACCGTCACCATGTCAAAATTGCCGATTTCGGCGTGTCTCATTTCTCTTATGCTCAGCGGCTCGCTGGCGCTGGCGAAGAAGGTATCAAGGAAGATGAACTCGACGAGCTCCTCATGGACGAGTCCGACTTGACTAAGCGCGCAGGGACTCCTGCTTTCCTTGCCCCAGAGCTCATTTTCGAGCATTTCGAGGAGAAGAATAAGCATTTCATCATGTCATCTCTCGTACCCAAGTTCTCTAACAAACACCCTGGAAAAATGTCTCGCCCACGCATCACCAAGGCGATCGATGTTTGGGCTCTCGGTGTCACGCTCTATTGCCTTCTTTTCGGAAAAACTCCCTTTTTGACCATCACCGAGGGCGGTACCACGGAGTTTGCTCTCTACAGGGCCATCTGTAACAAGGACTGGGACGTCAGCGAGTTCATGGGGAGGGAACAAGTACCCACGGGCGGTCGTCATCCGAAGAAGAGTGGCAAGTACAAGAACACTGTAGGTCCAACTGTCGTCGGCCTCCTAGACCGCTTTCTCCAAAAGGACCAAACCAAGCGCATTACCCTCGATGAGGTCAAGGTTAGTACTATAATTTCTATCCCCAATCATTCGACTTGTCTTTTGTTTTTTTTTTTGCCTGGTCCCCATTTTCCTTTTTGAGATCCATCAGTGGCTGACAAGATGTACCCTCTTTTTCATAGCGCCATGTGTGGATTACCAAGGACCTCGATGGCCCCGAGGAATGGCTCAACCTGACCTCCCCTAATCAACGCCGCATCGAGGTGACCAGGACCGAACTCTTCATGGCCATGACAAGCGTGCATTTCCGATGGGGCATTGGAGGCCTCGGTAGGGGGGTCTCTGCCCTTTTCCGCCCTCTCAAAACTAGGAACAGAACTTTGCCGCAACCTGTCGAATACGTTCGGGCGCCCGGTGTCAGGTCGGACCCACAAGGGGGGCTATTCGTAGCTGGCGGGAAGAGTCCGGCAACCTCGGGTGTCCAAGGTGTACACGTTTACACACGGACTGGCCAGAGTGGTAAATTGGACAAGGGCAAGGGTAAGGCGACTCAGGAGCTCCCACAGCTCCAGGTCCCCAAATCGGCTCAAGGTTCCGCTGGAGGTCGCAGCCCTGTTTCTGCTGGGTCCAGCAGCGGCGGGCTTGAAGTTTCGAGGAGGCAAGGCTTCGAGATAGGAGTGATGGACAGACCCCAATGGAACGGATCTTCGCAACAACCCAGTCCCACCTCTGAGCCTTCGAAAACCCGGTGGAAGGATATTCTTTCCATTGTCTACTGGCGCCCTACCAAATACCCCACTACCACGACTTCTTTGACTCCACTTCTCCCCGGTCTCCATGCAGAGAACCCCTCGGCTTTGCAGGGCGATCATGCGAGAATACTTGGCCCCCCGCGTACGGTCAGCACTTTGGAGGGCGGGTTGCGCCAGGCGGATGATATGTTGGGGATCTACGGAGCCGAGGGGGAGTTGACGCCGAATGAGACGATTGCTGCATTCAAGAGGGCCTCGAGCTGGGGACTTGGCGACCCGGTGATGGAGGTTGCTGACGTGGTGAGCGTGATGAGTATTGGGCAGGAGTTGAATGATAGGGTCAAGTTGGTTGGCGCGGGTGGTGTGGAGCTGCCTACCCAACCACCGTCCGCGATACCGTGTCGTGCGCCGTTTATTGGGCAGGTGCCTATGAATGGGCAGCATCTTCAGGGGATGTTGGCGCATACGCTGAGCCCGGGTAATCATGTCCAGGCTGAAGGGTCTGGCTCTGGCTCTGGGTCCGGCTCCGGGTCTTGGTCTGGCGGAGATGCTCGGCAGGATAATGGTGTTGGTGGTGGTGACGGCGGTGGTGCGAATGGTGGTGGGAATACTCGAGGCTCATTGTCGATGGAGTGGCAGGATGATGATGTTTATGGGCATCCTGGGGGTTATTACGGGTTGCCGATGGGACCTAGCACGCAAACCTTGAAGGATGGACTGCCTACGTGGGACGCTACGTCTACTTTGAGCCTTGATGACGACGATGAGAGGGAGCCGCAGGTGGTGCGCAGGCAGGTTGGGTGGTCTGGCGTGCTTATGGACGATGACTGGGACAGGAATCGGCACTTGGAGGAAGAAGTGGCGGGCGCGACGGCCAGGAGTTATGTGGTGAGGGAGGATGTTGGGTGGCATATGGAAAACAGGAATCGAGAGCGGGAGCGGCAGGCGAGATGTGGGGGTGCTGGCGCAGCCCGGAGCCGGGACGAGGATCGCGAGAGTGAAGAAGAAGACGACGAGGATGAGGATGAGGAACAGGAGGAGGAGGATGAGAACAGTGACGATGAAGATGACCAAATCCAGCCGATTACGATTAGATCCAGGGGCAAGAATTCTGGTGTCGGTCGTCCGTAAAGCTTCCCCACTCGATTAAAACGCCTTTCCTCATAGGCACCCCAGTTTTCTCGCCGTCTCCAACCCCCTGGTTCGCCCCTTCCCCCTTTTATGCATTGGCTAGAACTGGGCTCGTGTCTTCCCGTTGGCCGCTGTCTCCGCGTTCTCTTTTGGTCTCCCATCTGCCCTCTCGCCAGTAAATCCCCGGCGCCAATTTGATATTCACAAAGTATAAATGCAACAAAACAACCCCAACTGCCATATACAGCCTATTATTTGTTTTGTTTTTTTTTCGTCATGCATAGTTTCCGTTTCGCTTGTCGCTCCTTTTTATATGCTCTCGCCATCATACCGCTCGCTTTGTGTTGTCTTGACGTCGCCGTTGTGCATTTGCGCTGTCTTTTTTTATTTTTGTCGCATAGTTGTCGCTGTTGATTGTCGCTTTGATTGTTATTTCCGCTCCTTTCTTTCCCCTCCCGTCCCTGTTTCGTCTCGTTTTATTTAGTACATACTAGCATTACAATTCCCTTAGATCGTGCATATTGTGTTCGAGGACAGGATCATGCAAGCATCTACTTCGAATCATTTTTTTGGTTATATTTTCTTTTTACCCCATTTATTTCGCTTTGCTATCTCTTTTTTTGCACTTTCGTTGATAGCTCAGAAAAAAAAAAGTGAAATTGAGGAAAAGGAGGGGTTGGAGGGGTTGGAACTGAAGTATTTGTCGATGTCGAGTAAAGTAGTAGTAGAATAGTTGGATATGGTGTGTAGTAGGCCATTTAGTGAGATAGGAGAAAAATTAATTAGTTGTTGTGAGGTGGAATAATCCCTGGGAATGAGGTCTTTTTGAGTTCACATACAATGATACGGGTCGAGAACGTGTGAATAGCTGGATTTGGATATATATGTAGTGGTGGGTTGGGGTCGATGATGCAGGGAGGTTGTAGGGTAGGAACGGGGGAGGGAGAAGTTAGTGGCGCTCATAAGTTACTACCTCGGGTGGGCGGAGGGAAGGAAAGGAAAGTGGGCGGGGGGGGGGAGCTGAAGCTCTTGTCGGCCAAGTACAGGGATGAGAACTGTTGGGCCTTAATTCCGAACCCGTAACTTTGAGTCATAATTTCCTGTGAGAGAGAAGTGGTGGTGATTTTTTGATTATTTTGATTTTGGGGTGGTGATTTCGCACCGCACGTGCGTCATTCCGAGCTTCTTTTTAACCACGCAACTTTTGGGTTTGACTTGTTGTGGGTGGACAGCTGGTTCCTCCCTTCTGCGCTCGGCAATCAACGGAACTAAACACTACTTGCCACGAAATGTCAATACGTTTCCCCCCCTGCCTAGAAACAGGCTTACAGTTATTTCCCCCCTATCCTCCCTTCCTCCCTTGACATTTTATTTTTTTTATTTACTTCTGCGATCATCTCGCGGGAGGGGGAATGAGGCTGACCGGAGCTGTTAGGTTTCTTGTACGCGGTCGTGTGCTTTTTTTGGTTAGCGACTCCGAGTAAAATTGGGATGGGGGAGGTTCGGTGAGTTGTGGGGTTTGACCGACCCAAGTAGGTTTGTTTTACATGCTCATCATCCTTCTTCTTTCTCCCTCTCTGCTTTAGGACTCCTTGACTTGTTACTTCCTGGCGTCTCGTGCAGTTATCCCGTCCTTCCCTCGTTTCCTCTCCCTTGGCCCAGCGTGCTCACTCATCTGCGCCCGCGTGCGCCTTGGGGTCTACCGCCGTCACATTGGGGCTATACCCGGCTATCCTCTTCACGCGAGGTTTTTTTTATACACGTTCCCCCTCACCGCGGGTCGGTTCGCTTGGTAACCACCTCAAGATGGTTTTAGTAGTGGAGTAACCGACGCTAGCACGTACGCTGCGTCTCAGCAGATTGGGGGTAGAGTGGAAAAAAAACGAAGAGATGGGCGCGATCGATGGTGAGCATTTTTTTTTTCTTTCTCTTGAATGTGCAAGGGTTCCTGACCCGCGGACATTTCAGGAGGAATGTAAAGTAGCGTTTCAATAACCTTGAACCCGAAACTCGAATTCAGAACTCGGAGACTGCTTTTTCTGTTTGCCAAAATGCCCCTCAATGACCCCTTTTCGAATAATATCGACGGTTGTAGGCTATGGCGGATACGATCGGACTCCTGCTCTCCCCTCTGCTTTTTGCAGGACTTTCGGAGGAGGGCCTTGCGGACCTGTGGAGAACGTCCATAGACACATGCGTTCCGCTCGCGTTCATATACTCGTCTTTCGCTTTGCGGTTTCAGGTTTTTCAATTTTCCGTGTGGTTGCCGTCAGTGTTCCATCTGCAAGCGAGCCCCCAGCCCCACGATCCTCCACATCTGCTCGCCGGCCCTACATCATTCTCGTATCAGTCTCAGGATATCCCCGCCTTTTTACAGCGGATGTATCCACTCTGTGTGGATTTTTGGGACCGCGTCTTCCTGTCTTTTTTTGGGTGGCAATTTCCTCTCCCATTAACGCGTCCAAACAGGCACTGCGACGTTGCTTATGCGGAACGAAGGTGCAAACGCGTCGATAACGCCAAAGGCGACGTTCGAGTCGCGCCCTTGCGATGTGTGGTGGGGTTTCGAAATCGTCGTCACCCTTACACGGCGTTGATGCTTCATCCCAAGCATTTTATCGTCACTTTGGAACTTTTACCTACTGGTGTAATCTTCCTGCCCGCCCGGAGGAGAGGGGTTATGGGTCGTTGTCGGGAATGCCCTGACAGCGCCGTATTTTTCATCATACTGTTCAAGCTGCATGCTACGACAGGAATGAACGGTTTGGTCGGGCTGTCTTGCCCGTTGGGTCGTTTTCTCTTCCCCCCCCCCTTCCCCCCCTTCCCCTCCCTTCGACACGCTCTATCAACCTTTTTATAACCTACCTCGACATTACTCACGCCTAGGGAGGGCCCCAAACGCGTCGATACCACTACGACGGTGTTCAAGCAATGTCGTGTCACGTCAATCCTGACTTTTCCTCCCTCTATCAACGCGTCCCCACATTCTCGCACCTACCTTGTGCATCGTTCACTCAGAGAGCAGGGCATAGACGCGTCGATGCGTCAAGCCGGAGGATGTTCAAGCTTGTCAGGTGAGACCGCGACATACGATCTCCTCGACACGCACTACCCCGCCCCGAATCCTCTTTTGTTAAGTTATGATATTGTCGCTCTTGACACCTACCTAGATGGGGGCCGGTGTCTTCCCCTGCTCGCTTAATGAGTCGTACGGGGGAGCGTGGGTGCTACTCGAAATACCTTGCCAACACCTACCTTTCTCTTTGCTGTTCAGCTGTTAGCTGCGACAGAAATGCTAGAACATTGGCGTGCCTCCCAGCTGCGGCGATGTGATGTGGGAGAGAAGCAGCAGCAGTGACGAGAAGGGGAAGAGGAGCTGGGGTGCTTTATAGGCGGGGGGGTCTTGGATTCGAGATCAAACATTCGCGTCCAGCCACTCCTCTTGGTCTATCGTTGCGCTATCCCCTGGATGCTCTAAAGATATAGGGTGCCTTGGTCGATTGTCTTTGTGGCACAGAAGCGTGACGGTGGTTGCTTGGACGCGATGATGTACTTTCTACCCCATCACACCCAGCGCTTTACCCCTCAAAAGTCCATTTTGTCTGTCCCGGCACCTGCTTTGTGAATTGTTCGTGAACCTGTGCCCGAGAGGGCTATATGGACTCTCCCCGGATCTATATTCAGGATGTCCTTTCTGTTGGTGGTTTCGAACCCGAGTCCCCCACTCAAGGACTATTCTACCCGATTTTCCACCCACCCTTCTGGTGACTCACGACGCGCAGACGCGTTCAAGTGGCGTCCCAATGACCGCTACAACGAGCTTTATGAAATATACACGAGTTGTGGGTGTCATCGCGTCCACGACGCGTAAAAAGTTTGAATGTGTTAGTGGGTCCCTGCATGGGCGTCCCACCTGACCCCCTGTGATTCGCTTGTTTGCTTCCTTTTTGCACTTTTACTGGGGGTTGCTGTCTGTGTGGGTGTGCTTGTGTGCTTGATAGCGTGAGTGGGGTCTCGGTTACGATGGGCTTTTTCCCGCCATGGCTCAATTTTTGTGGCCGACCGAGTTTGGGGAGGGTGGACTTGGTGTTGTGCCCTCTTGTGTAGGGCGGGGCCACTGTGGGTTCTTTGGAGGGGGTTGTCCAATGGTGGCTAATATTTGCGTCGATGAATGGGGTAAGAATGTCCCTTCCTTCATTGCTAGTGGCCATTCTAAGCGCAAATTCGTGTCCTGATCTCTTGGAACCCTTTTTAGTTCCGTCTGGTGGAGGAGCAGCGTGTTCTACTTCGTGGTCGTTGATTCACTGTGCTCAAGGAGGACTCCCAAGTAGACGTTCTCTGGGATCAGGGATGTTTGTAGAGCCTTTGGCGGAACCCTCGATCGGGGTAGGATGGTGTGCACGGCGGGAACAGTTGTGGTGGGTACCACTATCAGTATGGCTAGTCGATTACATTGACTTGCTAAGGGCTTGTGAGCTTTGATTTGTATGCCTCTATTGTATCTCTGTCAGAGCCTCATCTATTATCTCCCATTGTCTTTTCCAAACTCATGCGAACATGCTGGGCCGTGGGAACGGTTGGTTCATACAAGGCCCACCACAAATTCATTGCGGTTCTCCAACATCGACACGTCTGCGCACAAGGTACAACACGAAATCAACCTCATCCACAACCAAATCGATCGGATCGATGAGCATGTTCGCTTGCTCAGGCTCGAGCGCACCGAGCTGCTGCGAAAGCTAAACACTCTACAGACTGCTTCCATGAGAGACACTCTCCCTCATCTTTGAGTACACCATCGATTCTACCCAATTTTTCTTGGGATCCGACCGAAAATGGTGGCTGCATTTTAGCTCTCAGCCATGTTTCGGCTCACTGGAGGCAAGTCGCATGGTCAATGCCCCGACTCTGGAATCATATCAATCTCATGTTCAAAGCCAACTGTGCTGGAGATGGCATCGCCAAGATCCTTGAACTTCATTTGAGGAATTCCCAGCATTTTCCTTTCAGTCTCGAATTTGTCTCGCAACAACCGGTGCAGAACGTACATTCAGTGCAGTCGATCCTTTTCAATCCAGAGTACTCCCGCAAGATCGAAATGCTCAAGATGACCCAAGCACCCATGAGTTGGTTGGATCGAATCCCGATGAGGTTTCCCCGGCTCAAGTGCATCTCCCTTAAATGCCCTTGCTCGGACTATCGTCGGCATTCTCTTGCAGCCCTTCCGCAACTGCGTCATGTTTCCCCTATTTCAGCAGATTGATTGGAACATCGAGCTCCCTTGGTTATCGCTCACCAAGCTTGAGCTCACCGATGTTCTAATCAATGCTTGTGCTCAGATGTTCGTTCAATGTTCCAATCTCATAGAATTCCGATCGATATCAACCCCCTGTTGCTATCAGTGATGGACCATACATTGGCTTTTCCAACCGCGTCATCTTCCACAACCTTCAACATCTTTCCTGGGCGTATTATTGGAGTGACTGGTGCCTTTATCCAGTTCATCACGCTCGTTTTCCAGCACTCCGCACGCTTACTTGGCAAAATGATCGTGTCAGCGGCGAGCAGGTCAAAACCGTTGTAATGGCCCCTATTTCGCACCCTGAGCGATACCTTGCATGTTCTCCATCTTGACGGGCTTACGGAATGGACGATTACTTTGATCAGGCGTGTTCTTGATCAGTGCCCTTTTTGTACGGGAGCTGTGTTTGTCTCGCTGCGATGAGATCAGCGTGGACGCCATCCTGACTGTGCTTTGTCCCGATATGGATGGTAGTGGGATTATTTACCTTCCCTGCCTCGAATCTTTAACGATAAAATCATATGGAGGATCCAGCGACCTTGGATGGGAGATGTCGAACTCGCTTTGCAGGTATTAGGCGCCATCAAATTGAGACTCACTGGCCCCGGATCCGCGTTCGCCCCTCATTCTGATTCACCCAGTATCTATTCAGTTCCTGAAGTGGGGAGGGAGCGATGAGATGGTTTGGAATGGATTTCGGTTGGAGCTGGTATATAGGTATGGGAGGGTAAACCAAGAGTCGTGAAACGTCACATTGGGGTTGGTTGCGGTACAATGCAGGGATCTGTTTTTCCCTAGATACAGTGAGGGAAAGAGAGGATGGAAGATGAGAGGTAGCGGCGATGAAGTGTGAGTTGGAAATTCCACATTTGATAAATCACCCCTCTGACGGTAGTTGGCTGTACTTACCGCCTAGAGTCAGTGGAAAGTCGGTAAGGTTTATTCAGCGTATCTCCATTGATGCTTCCCGCCCAATTGATTGCCATTTAAGAAATTTATCGGGATAAAAATCTGAAAATGTTTACTTCCCCTTATCTGGCGGAGCGGGCGGTGTTGACCAAGCATAGCTGCAAGCTGTGGGAACCGGTGCATACGCGTTTACAAGGAGCCCAAAAGGTGTCTCGAGATTCATTGACATCGACATGTTATCTGGGCACCAGGCTCAGGACGACACCGACCTCGTTCAAAACCGAATCATACAGATCGACGAGCAAGCTCATCACCTGCAGCTCGAACAACATCTTGCACTCTTGGGAAGGCTGAACAATCTGCGCGCGTCGACCCAATCGCTTCCATCGGAGACGTTCTCCCTCATCTTCGAACACTCCCTTGGCTCTGATTGGGACTTGATTAACAATGGTACTTGGGGTCTTTACTCTCAGCCCCATCTCGTCGCATTGGCGTCAGGTTGCACGGTCGGCTCCTCAATTTATGGACCCATGTTGGTCTCCATTTTGAGGGCCAGGGGGACTATAAGTGGGCATGGCCAGGATCCTCGACCTTCACTTGAGTAATTCCGGGGGCCATTCCTTTCAGCTTCGAATTCGTCTCAAAATATGAAGCACAGGGGGTAGATTCATTAAATTTGGTACTTTTTTAACCCATAGTATTCCCACAAGATCCAAACCCTCAAGGTGACCCGAGTACCAACGAAGATGGTGGACAGAATCTCAAAGAGGATTTCCTCAGCTCAAACATGTCTCGATGGAATTGGACCCTCATGGCTCTTCGTTTTTGCTTCAGTTCGTGGACACACCTGGTCACCCCTCCCAAGGGGTGCTTCAACAGATTGCTTGGAAAATCACTCACCAAGCTTGATCTCAATCGTACTCCAATCGATGTTTGCGTCAAGATGTTCACTCGGTGTTCCAGCCTCATCGGGCTCCGATCGATATACCCCAGACCCGGCGCCATAATTCTCACGCCAGGAGCTGACTTCAATCAGCGCACTATCTTCCACAGTCTGCAGCACTTACGTTGGTTGTTCAACGAGAGAGAACGGTCTCTCGCTACATTTCAACATGTTTGCCTTCCAGCACTCCGCACAGTCACTGTGCAAAGCCGAGATGTGTCTGACGTAGGGGTTCAGGACCTGGTTATAGCGCTGTTTCGCAACTAAACAGCGCTTTAGGTGTCCTTCATATCGAAAGATTTTCCCTTTGAACGTCTCCATTGGCTGAACACGTTTTTAGTCAATGCCCTTCTGTGCAGAAACTGCACCTGATTTACTGCGACGGGAGCAACGTGGCTAACATTCCTCTGTCCTCTCTCCTGTTAGGGGCGATTGCCCCGGGATGACATACCTTCCCTTCCGCTTTTACGGTCCATTTTGATCCATTCGATATCACTCCGGTTCTTGACGTGAGAAGGGAGTTGTATGAAATGGTCCGGGATGGGGTTTAGTTGGAGCCGATGGATAAGCATGGGGAGGTGAACTGGGAGTAAAAAGACTTTTTTTCTCTCGAATAGAAACGGTTAAACAAGTGATTTGGTATGCATTGAATGATGTGGACATCCTTACGTGAAATCGCGGTGAAGTTCATTATGTGCTCGGCAATCAACGGACAGTTCACGAACCGGACAAATTCGTTGCGCAAACTGTGATGCTCTACGTGACTCTTAAGCTTAAGAGACTTCCCATTATTTACTTCTCGACCAAGTCTCGGCTCCCGGTCGCAGTATGCGCGTGTCCTGGCTAGCAATTTGTGGACTTGTTGGTTAGAATCTGATCGAGCAGAGGATGGTCTCAGAAGGTGGGTGGCCAGTGTGGCTAGTCCAAGCTTGACGAGCGATTTGTTTATTATTCCAACATCTGGAACTTCTCGACCTATCTCATCCTGATCAAGTCGCCCCTCCAACCGCTACTTGCTCTCCACCACCCTTTCGACTGGTGCCTTTTAACCTTTATGGAGTGGGCATCTAAGCCTTCCGGCTACTGCATAATACACTGTAAGAGGATGGCGGATAGCAGTGAAATGGACGCGCAGTTGCTCATAATGGTGAGTACCTCTCTCCCTTGCTTTGGGCTGAACACCGAGGGGCGATTTTTCAGTGGAAGAGCGCCGTCGAACCCACTAGATGAGTCACTCAACACATCCAACTCACGACTCACGGTCTTCGAGTTCCAGAGCAACACGGTGTCTCTACCTTCCTGCTCTTCCGGAGCTTCCTTTCTGTTTCTGCCATCCCGGAGATTCCATGGCTTGTACTTAGGGTCGCCCACCATCGAATCCAGCAACGTTAAGATAAGTACGAGCGCCTATTTATATGCAAACAACATCCGTCTGATTCTTTATTGTTAGAATCACTCGGTCCTTCAAAGAGGGGGGGATCTTCACCCATTCCTTTTAGTTGCCGCCCGCCTATCGCTCTTGTACCAAACCTGAACACTCTTCCTCGTGAATGAACCTCTCTGCGCACAACTGTGATCGTGTCTTGGGCCGCAGTCTCCCGACGTGGCCTAACAATCCTGAGGCCTCAGGCCTCATTCGCATTTCGTTCACATGACTAAGGACAAAACGCGTCGATAACATTCCAGCAGTGTCTTGTGTTGCATAATATACGATCTAAATCCTACGCGGTTCCCGGAGGCAGCGCTTTGAACACTACATCGTCGTTCTTGCCGTTTACCACCCACCTCAGGGACTGGCTACCAGGCACCCACCAACGCTATCTAGCTTGTTCTACTGTGAATTTCGAAAAGAGGAGCACCCGTGGATCAACTCTGAGCGTGCGATGACCATAGGCGGAGGAGTAAGAGCAGCTGGCCCGGGTAGAACGCGCTTAAATCATGGTCTCGCCTAAAACTCCCGCGTCCTGGCTTCCTAGCTGTTTGGCTCACTACAGAGGCTGTACTGGGCTCTCACGTTGTATATAATGATTTAATGGCTATTGTCGTGGCATGGAAACACGGACATGATGGATGGGTACGACTAACTGTTCCTTCGCCCAATGAATCATTTCTCCTTCTCCCGATTTTGGGTCTCTTCGTCTCATGATTGGCACAGTGAATTATTCGTGTATTTGCTCATAGAAGGCTCCGTGTAGATCTCCCGACGACGCTGCCGATCAGGCACAACCAACCACCGACGATCACCCTCCCCCCTAACTTCCATCTCCTATTATACCCTGGTACACTCCAGATGCGCACAACTATGTTCCAATGATCACGGCAAGGCGGTCCACATAGCGCATTCGCGATATATGCACCATCGCGTCTATGACACGAGAAAACGCGTGAAGAGGGTTTCACTGCTTAGTTGGTCCCGGGCGAAGCGCTCCGTCCCGAGTGATTTTCTGGCGCTTTTCCTGCGGGTTCTTCTGCGGACCTTCGTCTCCGCCTGATTACTCGATCCCAGTGAAGTACGGAGTACCGGGAAAGCACTCGGCGGCGTCTTTGTCTCCCTATCTCGCGGTACAGCAGGGTACCACAGCTGTGGTCCACATGTCAATCTTATGGTGAATACTTATGGCTTTCTTCGGACGCCTTCCGAATTCTTTGGGTTCAAGACCAAGGCATTTTGGACTGTAACCGACAAACCCAAAGATGGGGCACATGTCGTGCTAATGCGCGCCGAATGCAGAATTGGTTTCAGCCCTAATGTACTAGGAAGAGAAATGTAAGGTGGATATGGGGCTCATGACCTTAAAAGCCTTAGCCCCTTGATGGTCGGCGTACCCTCGCCAATAGTTCTATCATCTCACATTCTCATGGTTCGCGTTCAAGGTCATCCGCCCGCTAATAGCGCTAATAATCGACAAGCCTTTGTCGCCGGTGGTAACACGCTCCTACCTCAGTGCCAGAATCACTTGGCCCTCGAGTCCAGTTAATGTTACCATATCCACTGGTCGCCTTTACTTTAATGTAACGCCCCTGTTAGTCTGAACTTTTTCCCTGTTCCACCCATGTGTCGGGCTTTATTCAATATGAGCCTGTTTGCTAAATCATCTGCTATGGCTCCGCTGGTCCTTGCCTACACTCTGTGTTCCCAGAGCTTCATCCTGTATCAGAGTCGCATGTGATCTTTGGCGTTGGACTATTTGTTCCCGATTTAGGTAGATGTGGAGGGAATTGCAGAGGGCCAAGAGTTGAGACACAGAATACCATATTTGCTTGCCGCACTTATGAAACGGCATATGGCGTTTTTTATTTTAGGCACAATCACTGAGCAAGTTACACCTTTCCTCACAGCGAATCAGAACCGGGTTTCGAGCGGCTTTATATAGAGGTCTGTGACAGCATCTACTTTATAACCGTTCTAGATCATACTCTGAAGAGCGACCGACTCTTCCACAATACAATGAAGGCAGGGCGAGCGCGATTTACTCCGACAATCCCGAGGCTTCGTAACCGTGTGTACGGTGGCAAGTYGTGCGTACGACCAGGGGGCGGGGAGCGGTAGAGAGGGAGAGAGGGAGAGAACTTCGAAGAAATTTTTGATTTTTGGGGGCTAGCTTTTCCTTGCCTACGGTTCATCGGAGGTTCATCTTTTTAAACTACTGTGGTCACCACTAAACGGACTGGTGCGCAGTGAAATGATGAGCGAGGTCAAAATAGGGAGAAATCAGTCTTAAAAACATTCAAAATCAGCATACGGCGAGGTAGAGAAATGTACTACGGTCACCATAGAATGCGCTAACTAGCCAGAAATTTTTTGGAGCCCGTTTTGTGAGGTGGGACGCATATGAGCCAATTCTGAAAGGTCTGTTTTCTTCTTCGACTACGGCCGGGGCGTCGTGCGCGAACCACGCCTGCCATTCACAGGAAGGTGCCCAGCAATCTCTACAACTGGGAGGCGCCTACATACGAACCTGAGGCCCTTGTGGAGACGCAAAGCTCCGGATGAGAGGTCATTTGTGTGTGATTGGAATGGTGAAATAATGCGCAGGTAGCCGTGGAATTACAGCTTGGTTGTCATCTTTTGCTTTTTGGTCGTGGATTTGCCCAAGACATGGGTTTGTATGTTGTTGAAGTCGTTCACTAGGGAGCACGGCTGATCATAAACCTGTGTGATGCTAGTGCTAATTGCGAGCTGGCAGGATCATTGGTTTTGCATGGTGTCTCTGGCCTCTCCACTTGGCACTTCGATGCCCCAGGTGTCCAGGCTGTTACTTCGACAACGGAGGAGTAGTAAGATTAATAGCTATCACAATCTCTTTCCCCAAGATGGTATTTTGACAGCATTATATAGTGTCCAATATCATTTAAGACATGTATTACTACCCAATGACAGTGGAAACATGGTCGCTGGGATGGTGTGGCGCTGAGCGCTACGTCGAGCTTTTCTTTGAGCAATCAATGTCCCACGATTCATTAGACGCCGTCCATACAGCATCGGTCCAGTCTACCCTGTGATCCCCCCTCCGCCGTCATGTTGTTGGATCTTCAAGCATTGACCTCAACCCATCCCGTCGGCGAAATGCAAGCCGCGGCTTCAGTCTTCGATCCTATTTCGACCCCGCAGCCCAACACCGCTAATGCAGCACATCTTGACATCTCTGCACAGATGTCCGGTACGCATCTGAGTCGAGCTCTGGTGTCGCATAGGTCATCAGCTGCATTCTTTAGGGCAACAACACCAAGGCCAAGCTGCCAGTTTTTTTGCGGGTGCTCACCACTTCGTGATCAACAATCCTACTATGACCGAATACCTGATTGAGACTGGGAGGCAAGGTGCGTGGACGATGACCTACAATGCTCAAGGGTGCTAACGGATTCGTAATAGCGATACGACTTCTTGAACTTCAAAGAATATCTGGCGCAGAGGTCGATTCCTTTGCTCGGCACCCTCCACCTACGTGCCATCCCGATACCCGCAAGGAACTCAGGGGAAAAATTATGACGTGGGTTAACGACACCCAGCGGCACTGGCGTATGCTTTGGCTCTTGGGCCCCGCCGGTGTCGGCAAGTCCGCAGTTGCGCAGACTATTGCCGAGGGCAGCAGAGACATCGGTCGACTGGGTGCCGCTTTCTTCTTCTCTCGGCTGAACAAACGGAACGATCCCCTCCGTGTCATTCCCACTCTCGCACATCAACTTGCTGTCAATTTCCCCGAGTATAAGCGCCTAATTACACAGCTACTTGCAGAAGACTCTACCATTCTCGAGAAGAACCTGCGCTCCCAGTTCAAGAAGCTCCTTATTGAGCCTTTTGCCAGTTTGAAGGCTCGCGAGTTAATTAGTGTCGACCAACCATTGCTGATCATCTTGGATGGATTAGACGAGTGCGAGGGAGAGGAGGGTCAATGCGAATTCATCGAGCTCATCAGTGAACATGTCCATCTCATGGACGCATTTCCCCTTCTTTGGATGATCTGCAGTCGGCCAGAATGGCACCTGAAACGCTTACTTCGGAGGGCAGATTTCGAAATAAAATGCAGGCGCGAGGAGCTGTTTGTTGACGACCCCGAAGCCCAAGAGGACGTCCGTCATGTTCTTCGAGGTGGTTTCAATGATATTCGTAGGCGATACTGGGACATCATCGATGTTGAGGAGGACAAGCCGTGGCCTCCGGAAACAGAGCTGCTTCGTCTAGCTGCTGCGGCATCCGGACTTTTCATTTTTGCTTCGACTGTTCTCAAATTCATTGGTGATGAGGATCGCGGCGACCCTCCTGCACAGCTGGAAGTTTGTTTGAGGTTTGTGAGTGGATCGCAGATGCTCGGAGCTATTAATCCGCTGCATGCCTTAGACCTCCTTTACCGACGAATCCTTTCTGATATCCCTTCCCACGCACTTCCAACTGCGATGCGCATTCTGGGCTTCTGCCTTCTCAACGCCCTATCCTTGCCTGCGCAGATGCTCTCGAACTTCTATGGCTTAACCCAGAGCACATTCTACAGCTCTCTTCGAAAATTGCACTCTGTTATGTACATTCCCCCACCTACTGAAGCTCTTCATCAAGGCTTGCGGTTTTATCATGCTTCATTCGGTGATTTTCTCAAGGAACCAAGTCGCTCTGGGCAGTTTACACTGAACATTGGGGATGTCCGCAACGATGTTGCTGCCTTGTTGCTCCAGTGGCATGACCGTTTCAATGAGCCTCACTGCATAGTTCCATCGGACGGTAAGTCATGTCTGTGTTTACCAAATCGGCTTCAGATTTCACCTTGCTGTAGGCAGAAGCTTGTGCTGCAACTCATCCCTGGAGATAAAATGGAACACATCTGATCCTCGGAAAAGAGACGATTGGTTTGCTGAATCGTTGCACGCCCGCCTTGGGAAAATTGTTTGGGATTCTTGCATCCGTGGCAGGGATGAAGCCACTGCAGATGTGATAGCTAAGCTCTGTCGATTTCACTTCTGCCACTTGGTCCCCATGTTACCATCAATTTTCTCGAAATTCGCCAACTGGCTATATTTTCTGGTCAGGCTTGTGCTGATCTTGGGGATGCATCTTGGTTTAACGAACAATTTATCTCATAGGGAAGCCGCAATGAAGGGCTAATCAGACTCTCTCCTAATTGTGACACAGACCATGCTCTCCTTGAGAAATCTGGGTGGCCGCTAGTACCTGCGGCGTTTCCCCTTGTGAGTTTATACACGTGTTTCGGATCCCAATGATGAAGCCTAACATACCCCTAGCCTGACTACGGCATCAAGCTCAGCTTCGTCTCATTGCACCGCGACCACCCTTCATTCCACCGGCCTACCTCCGGCATGTTTTTCCTAGGCAATGGCATGCGATCATGCTTAGTTACAATCACCCATTCGATGGAATATATTCACTATCAGTTTGGAGACCTCGATCTTATTAGTCAGTTCTGCTCACGAATTCTAATCTTACTTCAACCACTCACTGAATATAAGCTGCTACGCCGGAAACTGCCATCGAAATGGACACAACAAATGAAATGGACGAGACAGGTGATGCCTCCCAGCACAAATGGCTGGCCAGTGGGACCCCCTAGGGTGGTCATAACGCCCTTTCGCACTTAGTTTTATTCTTGTTCTCGTCATTCCAACACCCGAAATGGCTGAGCGCATCAGTTTATCGTTCCATCACAAATCCTTCTGCAAACACCTCAAAGATCCCGCGACTGCATGAGTCTTTTTTTGATAGCAACACGGACATAGATAAAGAGGAACTCGAATGACTGTTTCTGAATCAAAAAGAGGCGCCGCCTACGGGACTTTCCCATATAGCGACAGATATATCAGACTAGGCATCAAAAGTTGGAAAAACACCGACAGACAATCTGATCGCTGTATTCAATTTGATTTCGGGGTTGGTTTTTTTAGATGTCCAAAGACGGTTTATGCAACTTCTCTACAGATATCTATCATCTCGATATCTCTCGATATCCATTTTTTTCATTTTTTTGTTTTCATTCAACATTTATAGACGCGGTACGCGTTTTCTCGGTATTTCCTCGATTCATTTTCCACCAGGGGCTGAATAAGGGCTGGGTTATTAAAACACCCAGAGCGATCTGACTACAATGAAACAGATGTCCAAAGAAATGATGGAGAGCAAGCCATACACAATCTAAACTAGGGAGCAGTAGCGATGGATGGGATTCCGCAAGGGATTCTAGAATAGATTTGCTGCAACGCAAGGTATAGATCGGTGAAGTATATAAAGGTGCTATATGTATGACCCAAGTTTAGGCACATTCAATATTCTCCTGGCTTTGTTTCGTGCAAAGATAGCGAGTTCGAGAAGGTAGAAACCTCGTAGATCACTGCGGGGAGGGCGAGAGTTTGAACGGGTGGCGGGAACCGATGAGTATGAGTGTTTAATAACTATTTGAGGACAGGCCCGTATATCTATATTGAGATATCAGATCTCAGCGCAGGAATGGAGCCAGGGCCGGGTTCCCTACAGATCCGAAACCTAAGTTTGACCTCGGCAGGTGGACTCAGACTCATGAGGGCAGCTTGGTGTTAGACCGTGTCTTCTGGTCGCTCTCAGACTGGTGCTGTGGCCTTGGGATAATCCYAGGAAGCAGAATTGCCGGAGAATTTTAATGAATCGCTCGTTTTTATTTTAAGCCCATTAAGGGTGAAAATAAAAATAAAAAATTTTAAGAACCACTAATGAGAAAAGTATATGTAGTACAGTCGACTCTGCAATAACCCATAGCAGTTCGGAGAAGGTCTAAGTTATGGGTTATGACAGAGTATGGCTTATGAGAGGTGATAAAAAATAAAATCATTAGTCAATTTATTAAAAATGCTCATGAGCCTACTCTGATCAGTAAGCTAACCAGTAAGGTAGAAGCGACGACTCACACAAGTCAAATCTATTATTGAGTGAAGTAATTCCCGAGGTAGGTCTCCTTTAACATCGGTGATCTTCTCATATCGTGAGAACTTTTCCTCAAATTTGCAAATGTTGAGCCCCCTAATAGGGTCCACTTCCTATATATGGTATTGGGCGCTATGGGATTTTGGCCCCCAAAGGCTATGGGTTACGGGTTATCACAGAGTTATGGGTTTTTACATCAAAACCCCTGCGGACGAACTTGGGAGACCCAAAATCCTATGGGTTATTACAGAGTATGGGTTATCACAACTATGGGTTATTACAGAGTCGACTGTATAATTTACCCACCACATGTTAAGAACAGAATGAAATTTGAATGTAATTAGCTGTGAGGAAGAGGCGATCAAGCAGTGAGCACGGTTGGATTTCCATTAATCACATTTAGTTTGGTGGCTTGGGGGAACCTGGAGCTAGCGCTGACCAGATACACAGGGCACACGAAGGTTAAGACATGATTTGCGTGGTAGCCATCAGGACTGGTAGTAATCAACCGTAATAAGACCGACGGCACACACCTCCGAGCTGGTCGACGTGACCAAACTTATGTCCAGCACAACTATTGATGCATTCGGGCTTCTCGCCGTCTGGTGTTTGACCGAGCTAGCGTCAAACAACCGAGTCATCAGAAATTACCTGATTCAGACACTATATCAACATCTATTCATGTAAGCATCCTGCCGGAAACCCATATCACAAGGGATATTTTGGGATTCGTGAACACTCTCCCAGCATGTTGGAGCAACACTGATGTGGTGATGCCACAGAGGTACTGAGCAAAATCGATCTCGATATGCATTAAATGCCGGTCAGCCATCTGTACACATGGCAAGGTGGCTCAAAGGGTGTGGGCGGTGGATTATCGAATCCCCCCCTGTATTGATATCATACCAACTTAAAAGTTATGTAACACTTCAACTTACGATTTAACCAGTGAGTCTTCTTTTGGAGGGTCAATCGTTGCTTTGATCCTGGTTTCCCAGGTTCTGTCCCGGAGACAATGCGCCTGGGACCTCATGCTGGTAGTAATCTGTAGGTGAGCTTCCCCGAGACATATGTGGATCGCCTTTCCGACCCGTGTTGCAATTTCCCTCGACCCCGAGCTCCCACGACCATCCATATCAGAAGACAATGTCCATACTCATGATCGTGCCTAAAAGAGCGTCCTCTTCAATACTATGTCAGGTTGTTCCATCAAACCACAAAAAAGTGTATGATAAGGATCCTCTACACAAATTTGTATAAAGTAGCGAGACCAGAAGGAGATCCGCTTGGGGACCAGCCTAGCTTTCCTCTCTCTCGCCTGAAATATGTCCGACTTTGAACTTGGGCTGCCTGATTACATAGCCGATCTTCAGTTAACGCGAAGCGGTGGCTATGTATACTGTAAGCATGTTGTATTCATATAATAGACGACAATGGCCGATAAAAAGGATTATCTTTAGACTCTCTGCTGGCTCTTCTCGTTTATGATTCCTTTTTAATACTATCGCGAGAAGTGAGTGTATCCAGAGCCTCATTTCCCGAAGGATCTGTTCTCAAGCTTATAGATTGATCATATATACCGGTATTTTACCCAAGATGTTTCGATGAACGCTCGCTCATGCCGAGGTAGAGGAAAATGGTCGTTCATCACATACATTTATGCTACTATCCGCGTGTGGACTTTGGGATATTTGATGTAAGGATATCATAATGTTCTCGATTGCAATACATATGCTAATCATCAACGTCATTAGACCATATATTTATCGTATGATAAATGTGCTTTAACGGCTATTTGCTCCCACTGATATAATTATATTCAGTTGGACAGACAGCATTTATGCCAAAAAATGTGCGTCCAAAGCACATTACTCCTACCATCTTATTCTGATAACATTACCACGCATTCATCAGCTGTAAGCAGCCGATTGAAAATTGGTATCGTCTGAATACCCACTCTACCTATCTTAGGTGTACAGGATTTACCTTGCTGGAGTCGTTGTGAGTTATCTTCATTACCTTCTTCTAAACTCGAATGAATGTGCAATGTCCTCCAGGATATTAGATATTATTCTCACTGCGGTGATGAAATCGCTACTCGTCTTGAGATTGCGGGCTCTGTGGAATTGTGACCGAAAAGGTGAGTGAGCAACTTGATTCCGGATTGCCTTGGTCCCTGCGTCTGAATAATCATAGTTACAATCCTGCTGGTGCTGGTTACGGCCGGTGCGTCCCAAGCTCAGCTGGAAGAATATTTCACCTGATGTATTCGGGTGATATAGTTGAATTACTGGTACGTTTAGCTGTTTGCAAAACCACAATGGTTGACTGTGATTTTCTGATAGATCGGCGTGATACTTACGGTCGTATTCGCATTTGCTGCTGCAAAGTATGACCTCGATGCTTTCCCACTCCATGGCTGTTTTGCTGCGCAACCAGACAGCTTCTTCCAATTGTGGAAGCTTGTAAATTCATTGGCTTGGTTAGTGCTTTAAACACCATGTCGTATATAGGGGTGCTGACATCGATTTAGGATATGCAGATTTGCCAGCACCAGTATGTAGAGTTTGCTGCTCACATCTAATGCAAATCTCATTCATCGTTCAGGCATCGAGTTCCTCTTAACCTTCATCCGTCTCTATCAATGCCTCAAGCAAGCCAGCTTTACCGGAAATTCACTCACCCAGAATATTATGAACATACGGAACTGTTCACCAATCATCTATGTGTTCTACCGTGATGGAACACTATTTGTTATTCCGTGGGTCTGCTAGTATCTACATAGTCTGGGACATGGTAAGACTGATGCTACTATGTTCTCACAGAGTGTTTGGTGAGTAATAAGTTATCTAGCGTATACTCCCGGTTAATCCGATATCTGAAGCTGCGTGCTTGCTTGGACTGTTATCAACTATGCAATGGGCCCAGGAAGAGCTAGGTTTCGCGCAGATAAGTTGGAGGCCGTAAATGATCAAGTTTTTTCTTTAATATCGGCTATTAAAAATCTAATTCCGTCCTAGGTTGCTCGCAATCGTGTATTGCACCTGTGTGAGTATCTTTGAAATACAAATATCTACAGCTTGTTGAAGCCACTACTTAGGGGACGCGATTGATTGTCAATCTACGAGAGGCCAACTGCAATTTGACCGGATCCTTAGTGTCAAGGAGGATCTCGACCCTACGCTTCGGTAACCACGATGATCACTCAGATAGCCATCAGCTCGATGAAATGAGTAGACCAGATGCGCATACGGGGCAGGAGTCATAAAAAACATCGCATCCGTTCTTACAATTTCGGTAGATCTACCGGATGGGGGATTATCTATTTTTCTGGCTTCTGCCGTGGGCCTCTGTATTTGACCATGTATGATAACTTGGATTTGTTGTGGCACCGAAAACACGAAGTATATCATCTTTCACGCACAATATCTCATGTAGTTTATACTGCCAGTTCCGCTGTGGATAGTAGCTACAATCACCATAACACAACGCAAGGAGCGCAAGTCAGAAATCTGGGTATCACAGCCGCGTTTCCGTACGACTATGTCCCAATACAAAACACAAGGGGAGACCCACTTGGATACTTGCACTCTGCCCCTGCTGTTGCACTGCGTCAGCTAAACTTGTGTGTGTGTTCTGCATTAGTTTTGGGCGCTTCCAAGACGGAACATCAAGTTTAAATAACATGAGGGCAAGGAGTGTCGGTCGGCGGCTCTATTTGGGAGTCCGGAATCGGCATTGGCAATTGAAGAAAAGTTGCGCACGTGGCGTGAGCTTAGGTGCACAGAGGTACGTACACCCACGGACCCACACTACCATCCACACTAACCCCGCATAGATTGCAGCAATAGCCAACTCGACGCCATCTACGCCCCCTCTCCGCTTTCTCGAGGTAAAAACGACCGTGCGCGTGTTATTCTTATTCCTAGTTACCAATAGGAAGCCACGAATTTCTGCCATACACACCCTGCTCAACGCGAAGAATGTACCACATCTGTGAATTCAATATCTGGTGACTCTCCCTTCGTACCTCCCTCCCCATCTCATATCACCAAATCGTACCACTGAATACCAGCTCTCCCAATCCGCCATCTTCCTCTCACACAACTGGCCTCAATCCATTGAAAATCACAGCGACCTCTATGATCTCCTATCACCCAAATCGTTCCTTCCATAAGACAACAAGTCCGGTACCCTCAGCTCACCACGACTCATGGGCCTCTTGACGACGCTGAAACCCCTCTGGTCTTTCGCAGCACATTTACATACAAGGTATGGGGCTACCGTGGTCCATGAACCCAGCGGTACACAACAAGACATACGAAGAATCCAGATCGACGACGATGACAGTGAATCGGGCGGTGAAGAGGGTGAAAACCAATGGGAAGAAGTCCAGTCATCGCCTCTTTGAGTTCCAACACAACGAAATCCGGACGAGATAGCCCTCGACGGTGAAAAAGACATGATTGAAGCACCCGCATTCGCACTCACTCCGCCAGGTACCTAAATCAACACATTTTCTAGCCCTCGACACATGCCTCCCCCAAACGTCAGTTTCTCGAAATCATCAACGTTCACATTACCCTCCCCACCTACGCCATGCACCACTTTCACCTCCACTCCTCAATACTACTAACTTCGAACTCGAATGACTCGTGATAACACGCGTTTTTTCATTCTTGGTTCTCCACGGCAAACCAACAGCCGCCATATCCCATTGAGGCCAAAACAGGGAAGTTGGTTGCCAATACGAGGTAGTGCGTGGCCGAATGTCAACAAAGTAAGGATTTATATGCGCTTAGACTTATCTTGGGATATATGTGCTGATTGTAGGTTGGAGATAATGGTCCGGGACCAATTTACCTGTGCATAGTATCCGGACGTTTGTGGGTACGGCGCCTGGCCTCAACGGTGGTTCTTTATCCAAAGATAAGGTGTATTTTGGTATAAAGCGTCAGCCACCAGCGTATTCGGTTTTTGCAAACAGAAGCTTTTTGTCGGATGCTTGGGATGGAGAATAAGATTAATATATGGGCAGCTAAAGGGAGTTGGGAGGACTGAGCGGGGGCACGATGAGTTGATACATATTGACCCTGCTCCACACAAAGCCTACATAGTAATCTAGTACCGTACACTCCGCTGAATAAATACTTGAGAGGAATCCCAATGGCCGTGGTGATTTCCTGTCCGCCCCTCACCCTGGGTATGGAACACGACCACCCGAATCTAGTACACATATACACCACTGCGAAACACCCGGCACCTCAATTTGATATATAAGAACCCATCGAGTGGCATTTCCAAAAAGTACCACTGGTGTATCTGGTGAGTGGGTTTGGTCGTAATGTAGCCTACCTAGAAACCACTGCGGGAATCCGTCATAAATGTAATCCATCTGCAATGGTAAGTTAGGATCAATATTTCAGTGACACCGTGGCGATTCGTCCTACCATTACAGGGCCATCCTCATCGCTACAGCCCAGGTCAGGAGGTAAAATCTCACCACCAGTGATCCATTTTCTTGATGAGCGAGAGCCGCCGGATTCATAGAAGGCATGTAAACCCAGATTCCCCTCCGTGACGCAAACATTGTCCAGGTTGAGCGCTCCAATCGGGACTTCTCGGAGTACGTTCAATCGTACAAGTTCGGCACGGGTTCTCGTGTCCTAGACGTCAATATGTTGATCAAGAGTAAGTAGATACCTCCCATAGTAAATAAAAATACAAACTAATTGGCGTTGTACGCAGCATATATATCGGTAGCATGAGAATACCGCATTGTAGAAGTTCAAGTCAAGGATGTAGATGTTCGAGTTAAAGAACCACTGCCTTATGAAATCAAACGTTTGTGCGATCTGCAACATAATCGGATCCTGAAGTTTGGGCAGGACAATGTCCGGCTCAAAACGGTCGATAATATGCGCAAATACCTGGTCAGCGACATCATAAAGGATCCTTCGGCCTTCCATCATTAGAGCGTCGCTGCCAAAGGGCCAAGAAATTACCAGGCAGCCTAGGCCACAGGATGCGACCCCATCGACAATCCCACAAACAATGATGAGATCAGTTTTAGACGGTTGGTACAGACATACCTGTATAGACCTCTTTTATGATTCGGAAACAGCAATCAAGCTGCTGTTTATCCATGTTGGCCTGGCTGATGTGAAACTCATGCGACCGATCGGGATCTTTGAGGTATTCGTAGAAGGACTGGTGATGAAATGATAGACGGAGGTGCCCAGCCATTTCGGGTGTTGGGACGACAAGAACGGAATGAAGTCGCGAAAGGGCACTGTAGGTGTCCTGGGGTGTTATACGAGCCCAGTTGCAAACGAAGGCGAGATAATGAGGGTGTCGGACCTGTAGAAACATATGGCTCATGAGTAGCCCATTTGTATCCGATAATATACTCTTCGGGATCTGGGAGAGTATGTATGTATAGAGTGCATCAAGATGTGCCAATGGATGCGTCCTTCCTTTCAATGATCGCTGTGGAACTTGTTTGATTACGGCAAGCAACAGGGCCAGTCCAGAAACAGGGTTCCGAAAATTTGGATCATCAACAAACTTGACCGCCGTAGACGCGAATGCAAACAGCCCAGCCGATGCAGCAATGACTGTGAGAATATCATCCTCTATTGGCCACCGCGAGCGAAGCCGTGCAATGGGATCACCTCCCCGGATCCTTTCAAACTCGCTTTGTAGATAGCACTCGGCATCTGCGCAAGCTTGGTCCGAATCTATTGGATTATCGACGACTTCGTAGCTTGGAATAACATTCTTACGAAAGAATATATCTTTCAGGTGGGCCTCTGGACGACTCGCGATGACCCAGAGAACAGGCGCATTTGGATAAGCGAGGGAGAGGTATGAGATGAGACCAATAATCTCGCACTGTGCACGGTCACCATTGCACTCGTCCAGACCATCAAGGAATATCAAAAGAGGGCCAGGGCCCTGAAACACTTTATACGTGACAAAAGGCTCAAATATGAGCCTCGCGAACTGGGTCTTCATCGACTTTTCTGGCAATTCTGGATCGGCGAGCATTTTGCCTACGACAAACTCGCGATATGGTGGGCATTTGAGAGCGATCTGATAGGCGAGGGTGATGAAGACTCGAGATGGGTCGTCACGGTTGTTGGATCGAGAAAAGAAAAGGGTTGCACCCAGTGTCGGATTGAGAGACTTCGCTTCAAGCTCGGAAAGGGACTGGATTATTGCTGATTTGCCGACTCCAGCAGACCCTACAAGCCAGAGTAATCTCTTCTGGTGGTGTGCTCCACGAAACCAACATCGGGCACTTTCTATGATGTTCTTTCGAGTACCGGGATGACATTGGGGGGGAGGATAACGGGTGGAAGAATCGAATTGCGCGCCTTTTATTATGTTTTGTTTGAGAGAGTCAAATGCCACTGCAGCGCATCAGACGGGAGTGAGACATTATTCATTCAGCGCGATGAGACGTACAACGTTTACTATCGTCACTGATGTTCATGTCGATCATCACTGAATCCCGCACAACAATGTTCTGTGCATGGCTGAAAATGCCAGGGTGTGTTCCGGTGGACATAGGAATTTGGTCAACCTGTCCAACGGTGGCAGATTAGGAATCAGAAAGCCCGTTCAGTACTTCAAGTTGTACTTGCCCATTGTCGATCACTAAGAGATTGGACCGACATAATAATCCAGGAAAGTCAATGTGGGAGGTGGGGTATCTACTGGACTGATGCTGTGGAAGTGGGAAGACAGGAGGCGTTTACGAAAGTGAGGGGGAAGCTGTGTGTGTGGGAATTAGGCGCATACAGCTTGGGCGAACCTATGAAGCCTGAGTCGATTATTATGACGAAGTCCACCATATTGAGTTCAGCAAAGCAACAGGAAGAAAAGGATAGATTTTGAAGATAAACGGCTATGGCAAAGTCCTCATGTGTGATTGAAACGACGGTGCAACCGACAAAAGATGCGTGTTGAGACCTCACGAGGCAGCATCCGATCTACGTCCTGACGCCGCCAGGATGTCCTCCCAAACGTATTCAGCACTTCAGACCTTCAAAATTAAGCCACTCAACCGAATAAAATACTTGTCTCTGGCTCGAAACCCACAGACAGGAGCCATGATAACTTATGATCGCACATCGTCATTACCTCCACATTATATTCCCTATACCAAATATACTAATTTACTACTAAAATAACTTCGGCCAAAAATCGAGGATTCCCCAATAGAAAGAATCATCCACAAGAAATAGTATATACGTTGGTGGGCGGAGCCAATACCCCCTCTCGAAGATCGCGCAAGCTGTAGGCATGGGAGGAACCAATGGCTGGGAGGAGAATAAGGGCGAATCGGGCCTTCCAAGCCAATCAACGAGTAAGTTAATAAGTGGACGATCATCGCTGCGGAAGGTACGAGATACCTACCAATCAGCTACTACTCTGGCTGTCCTACGTCAATCCTCTGGCGTAAACCGAATGTATGGCAGACGCGTGTGACGGCGATTGTTACTCCATTTAATTGCAGCGGAACCTGCACCATTGCTGATCCCATTCAACTCCTGAATCATCTCGCTCGCATTGGAATGAAAGTGGTCGATACGAAAGTCGATATCGCTACGCGTTGGCGGCCCGCCTTTAATTAGTGGCCCAACTGGTAGTTTTGTGTAGATGTTCCTCCCTCGGCATTCGGCTCGACTGCCAACAACGTCAACAGCTGTATGGTACTTGTTTGCGATTGCCTGAACTTCAGCACATTCTACGGCCGTCAGCGTTCCGCTCCCCCCGTTCAGCGGCATGGGGCCCGAGTGCCGACCGCAGGGCATCCACCATGACACGTTAGCGTGGACCATATTGGACTGGTCTGTGACCTTAATCCCAGGTATGGTGTCTCCACTTATCGTTGGCCAGGCCTTGTCACTGTCAAACGTGAGCATACCAGCCTGTACATCACTCATCGACCAAAGCGATATCGCCATCCCTGTCGTGGCATCGATCGTGGAACCCCCAAGTACTCCGTGAATCACTGGGATTACAGCCAATCCGTCCGCTAGCATCATGGGTCCTTGAGCCTGAAGGTGTATCTGCGACTGAAGAGCTGGCATGACTCGGAAGGGGGGGAGAGTAAGAAAAAGCAAGCTCCGTTCCTCAGTTTATAAGAACTGCCTTCCCTCCACTATAAAATTTATCTCGAGCACCGCTAGAACACCGACTGGACACGTAAGAGTTCACATGTGCAACAGCATCAGGACTAAATGTTTGATGTGCTAGCTGGAATGAAAGGATTGACGCTTTACCTTAGCTGACCACATCGTTCATCCTGTAAGTGTGGAAAGCAGGACTGACATGCTCTCGGACGCCCATCCGAACATTTATGGTCGTCTGATGACCAGCAGCTGCCGGTATATGGCGTCGGCTTATACATTTGGTTTACACATCCCGCTGACAAGTAAGTACGTGATCTCTAAAGTTCAACGCTCAATGCTGCATCCCGATCTCCATGCTTTCTAAACCATTCGGTTCCGGGAGTATCCCTCGATCTCTTCAAGAAAGGGTGTTGTGGATAAGCCGTTGCTGTGAGAGCCATTCACGAGAAATTTGCGGTGGCCGAGCCATGGGATAAGGTGGCTTGCTCCAGAATTTCAAGTGAGAGTAGGCAACGGACTCGAGCTTATCCCCCTCCACATGCCTAGCGTTCGTACACATAAGACCTGGTCATGCTCCACGATTAGTTTGATGAACTTTATTGCGTGGTTGTGATTGAGATTAACCTATGTGCACAGCAAGGGAACAAGGAGGGCTGAATGGGGGTATGATGCAATGTGCTATGTTGGATACGACGTCATAAAACATTTCATGGCTTAATGCACATAAAGTCAAGCAAAAAAGCAAAGCATTGTGAAATGGACGGGGCTCAAGAATGAGGCTATGGACGTTACGAGGTCATTGTACGTTTGTCGCCCATAAGTATCTGGCAGCAGGCCGCCGTATCGTGCGAGCCTGTGAATGTGTGATGTATCGTGAGATCGGACTATTCCTGGGGAAAACGTTCCAAAACGTCAGAACACCCCTCGTTGGTAGAAAAAAGTGGCGATGGTCTGGTTGGCAGTACCAGAGAAAAAGCCAAGGAGATCGGCTCCCGGTATAGGGACACCCTTCCGGCGCCTATAACTACAATTAGACACTGCATCATTGGGGACCATGAAAGGCTTACAGTTCTGTTACTAGAGAGGTAGCCGGCAACATGCATTAAACTATGAGGGCCATGGGAACCCTAGGCAGGCACACGCACCTCGAACAATGAAATTTGTGAGTACCGCAAAGAATAGAACGACGCTGAGGATGACCGGCCCTGTGACGGAGTCAAAATGTCCTGGGTCTCGCCTGCGGATCATGGTGATGCGATGTTGATAGATGGCCCATGCGTAAATCTGGTGGGCGGGGTTAGTGAGACCGTCCCCGCAGCAATAGGAGAGATATACCATCGTGCAAACGCTGATCAAAGCGTAAGTATATGCGAAATAGGTGGCAATGTCATCCTTGGACGCGTTGTAGAGGGCAAGGGAGAGGGTGGCGAGCAGAATCGAAATGTTGAGCCATGCCACCCAAGCTGTCAACAGTGTGTGAGAAACGGGGGCACAGTTCGGAACAGCACAAGTATTGGCTTACTGCGCTCGTTGGCGAACCAGACTTTGCCCTCCACCCGGACGGGCGTGGGCATCTTTTTGGGGACTCGCACCTGCGACGGCAGGTTGATGGAGTGGTAGTCGCGAACTGTAGGTTGCTGCCCCTCGCTATTCGGCTGTGTTTCTGGTATGTCATCGGCACGAGTGTAGCGTTCTGGCCTCCGGGGTCTAGGAAGAAGAGCAAGGGCCGCGGGGGAGAACGGGAAGAGGAAAGAGTGCCATGAGCGCTGTGCGACAGATGGGCGGTCATGCTGCTGGCCGTGGGTCTGTGCGTGCTCGTCACCGTTGACGGCGTCGGGGTGGTGGGAGGTCGACATGGGAGTGGATTGGAGAAATGGGTCGGCTCTTGATTTGATCATCGGCCGGAGGCTCCGGCGGCCCTACCGCCGTGGGAAGGTATGACATCATGTCGTATTTACTAGAAGCCTCTAGCACCTCCYTCGCACTCCCGCAGGATAAAACATCCGCTGCGCCTGTACCTCTTTGCCTTCTACCCCCACCATGGGCACAGATTACTACAAACTCCTCGGTCTCGACAAGAGCGCTACAGAAGATGATATCAAGAAGGCTTACAAGAAGATGGTGGGTCCAATCACGGTCCATGCTCGCCCCTCACTGACTCCAGTTGTAGGCCTTGAAATGGCACCCAGATCGGAATCAAAACTCGGAAGAAGCTACAAAAAAGTTCAAAGAGGCAAGTTAACTCCTCCTGTACTCATACTCTGACTCATTACATTCCGCCAGATTTCCGAGGCTTTTGAGGTGCTCAACGACAAACAGAAACGGACCATCTATGATCAGTTTGGCGAAGAAGGACTGAAGGGCGGAGGCGCTCCCCCAGGTGCAGCCGCAGCAGGCAACTTCCCAAGTGGATTTGGGTTCCCCGGCGGTGGCGGGACCACCTTTACTTTCACGTCTGGACCAGGCGGTTTTGGCGGCGGTGGAAGCGGTTTCCATCCATCGGATCCCCAGAAAATATTCGAGTGCGAGCTTTCGTTTTAGTCTTCATCTGAATATTATATCTCAATTAAATCTATCTTTCAGGCAAATGTTCAGCGGTGGAATGTTCGGTGGAGGAGGTATGGGCAGCATGTTCGGTGCCGGTGCTGGTGGCGACGACGATGACGACATGAACGGTTTCCATTTTACATCTCGTGGCCGAATGCCCGGTGGCATGCCCCGTCGATCTCAACCCCCACGCTCACAGACGCATGGCGGCACACGGGTACCCCCAGAGAAACCATCAGAGATTACCCGACCCCTCAAGCTATCACTAGAGGACCTTTACTCTGGCACCACCAAACACTTGAAAGTCGGCCGTCGGTTACTTGATGGCACAACGGAAGACAAGGTCCTCGAAATTAATGTCTTGCCAGGCTGGAAGGACGGCACCAAAATTCGATTCCCTAATGCTGGAAACGAGGTTCAGCCAACTGGCGAAGCGCAAGATCTCGTATTTGTCGTTGAGGCGAAACCGCATGAAACCTTCATCCGCGAAGGAAATAACCTCGTTTGCCACATCAAGGTACCCCTCGTTGACGCTCTCACAGGCTCGTCCGGCACAGCCGCGAGGAAGACAGTAACACTATTGGACGGGCGGAAGCTTCAGATCGCTGTCCCTCACGGCATTCTAAAACCTGGGCAAGTGACGACAGTGGGTGGTGAGGGCATGCCGATTAGGAAAGAGGGGAGCATTAAGAAGAAGGGTGATCTTGTTGTCAAATGGGAGATTGTGTTTCCTACCTCCTTGACGTCCACACAAAAGGATCTCATTCGCAAGGCGTTGACGTAAGGTGGGAAACGCTTTCTTCTGTCGGCTTTTCCGGGAGCATTCCTAATTCGCTCTCTTTATCTTCCAGCACAGGCTGAGGGGGGCGCAAGAGCGCCGCTCCCGGCTCCTCGAGGGGGATGGTATAGTGGACGGGGGATGCGCACCCGCCATCTTGATAAAGAACTCTTTTGAGCGCATTGCATCTTTGATGATTCAGAGACGATGCATGTCTCTTTAATTTAGTGTAGTGATACCCTTCTATGATTCTTTTTTTGTTCACTTAGACTTGTACAGTGGACTTATCCACACCCTCATTGTAATTCTAGTTGCAAGAACTTCACTTCCTGTGTAACTTAAGCTGATTGTTTGATCCGACTGATTAACAGGTAGCTCGATGCCACATAATTTTAACGATTGCTCCAAGGCAGGGCTACCGATGCAAGGCTCGAGGTGTCTATGCTTGTTACTTAACCATCATCAGAGTCGATCAGAGGAAATAGTTGTGGGAGGAGACGGTAGCGGATTCGTACCCGGGTAATATAGAGTTCAGATTTAACCTCTTGAACGCTAAACATATTATTTTCAGAAGGCTTGGTTCAGGCTTTGTAGCTGAGCGAGTAGTCGAATTAGCCACGGTGGGCCAGTGATCGATGGCAGTTCATGAACTTTCTTACTATGGGCTTATAAAAAATGAACTGTTGGCCAAACTCGAAAATGGGAGCGAACGTGGGTGTATAGTGTAGGTGGTAAATTACTTGAAAGTACATGAATACTGCCACTGGTACATTGCACTGAGATACCGTCACGTGAGCTTGAATAGTTCATTAGGCTCCACCCGGGCAACTGACATCGATAATGATCCACTACTCTCTATAAACAATTAAGTTTGCGCTTCTTGTGGGTATRAAACAGTGGCTCAGATCGTAATCGGACGCCCGTATATCCCTCAATGTCTTTCCCCCTCGGGCTGTTCTACGTCTATATCATTGACATAGGCTCTCCACCGTCAGGCAATCGAGTGAGTTGCCTATGACTAATATCTCAAAAACCCTTACCGACAGACCCCGCTCTTCAAGTCTCTTGTAGCCTTTATGTCTCGTGCATCCGCAGACGAATATTGGCGTACCGTGCAGGAAGAAAAACACCACGCTGCGCAGAACCAAACCTCCGAAAAATCTCAGGCTTTGAACTGGAATCTGAAGCGGCTCAATCCACAATGTTTTAATTCTCCTCTCCCATGGGGCGTTACCTCAAAAAAATGGAGCGAGGTGACGATAACTCAATACCTCATATCGGGCGGACTGGTAGCTCCATCTGCTAGTTCCCATGGTCCTGATAACATAAACGGGGGATCGTAAGTGTTTTTTTTCGTTTTTTTTTTTTTGGGTACTTGGTTGTTACAGCATTTACATCCAATTTTGACCCTGTCAGATTCTACATTCGCTCCGTCATTCGCCCAAACCTCTTTTGGGCCTACAACGTCGTTACCCGAAGGATAGAAATCTCGAGCAAGCAACAAACAAAATTTGTCGTTCGAAGAACCGTTCCGCTCCCATTTGAGTGTCTCCCAGAGGAGGATATTCTAATTGGCAGTGACGACGTCACCATTTCATTTTTCCACGATGATCAGTTAGAGCCTGAGCGAGAGAATTTCGTTGTCAAAGGAGATCATAACRGGCTTGTACCTGCCTCGGRGGTAGTGCCYCCGGGACATGAGACCCATACAMAGGCCGGGCTATTCAAATTCAACTTCTTCGATGGCGCATTTGGGTGCAAAAATATTTTAGAGGGCTTCCAAGTCTTTGTGGCTGCTCGAGCAAATGGTGGTGATCGATGGGAGTTTGTAAACTAGGGTATTTCAATTTTGCTCAGAGTAATCCACATACGATTGGTGTCCAGCATGTTGCCGATTGACAGCTGGATTCGGAACGAAAAGGGTGTTTTTTGTCGATGCATATAATGTTCCCCTAAACCCAAGTGGGCTTCCCCGCAGGACTGCCCCCAAATGACTGCTTTCGTCGGGCAAAATTCACTCTACAAGGACCATTCTACTACACTTTCTCTGCTTGCAGCATAGAGGTACTTCCCACTCGGATCAAAACATAGCCCTGCGAGGTCGACATCGGTACTATCACCGGTGCCGCTTTCTCGAGATGTCTGTTGTTGTTCTGAAGACAGTTCTGTTGTATCCACCATCATTTGATTCCCTTCATCATCCAGCCCGCCCTGATTCGGCGTTTKCATRGTCGGCACTTTCATGATTTCCTCTAACTCAAACGTGCGAGCATCAACGACATGCACCAACGAGGTGTGCTATGCTCAGCCCAAGTAATCAGATCCACCGCGCGATGGATATGCAGGTGCACCTACCTCAGTAAAGGCTAAAACCTCCTTCCCCCCACAACCACCGAATTTGACGACACGCACACCCGAATTGTGTACAAGCCACCCACTCCAACTATCAGATCCACTRGAAGCCAGTGCAACGGATGGGTTATTCAACCTGTCYCTCGTGCGAATAACTTTAAGAGGTTTTGTGCTGCGCATATCCCAGATAGCGACRGCTCCTTTTTCAGAGGCGACAGCAAACTTCATTCCGTCAGAGGAAAAAGCGGTTGAGAAACATGCTGTCTCCCGTGGTTCGTATTGGCCAGACAAGGGTTCGGCGGATGGAAATGTTAAATCGTGAATGCGTTCGAAGAGTTTCCTGTCTCCGCCACGGATGTGATGGAGACTAATTTTCGGGGAATCACCTACGGATAGAAGCGTTTGTCGGTCGGGCGATATTGAAGCTACAKTCTGATTTAAGCCCAGGGTGTGAAAACGATGAGGGGATAGCATACAATGGTTGATCGGCGTATCCAGTTTCAAATACCCGATGGTTTTGAGGGCGCGGCGTGGACCCAGTGTCCGTACAGGGACTTCGTAAAGACGCAACGAGCAGTCGTTGTTACTGATCCCAAGAATGGGCTCGACGCTGCTCTGATTGGACTGGGTGAGATTGAGTGAAGTCAAGATGAGTGAGTTGTTGTAAGATCCTTGTAGCCTTTGTTCRTATTGCCACATTAGCCTGCTATTTCGCCCCTTGGATGGATTCGGGGCGTGATAGGAAAGATGAATCTCGGTTCCTAGCCCGCCAGCTGCAAAGAGCGTGCCGTGRGAGTCCAAGGGTAAGGCCGCGAGTGAGCCGGGTTCAAAACTCAGTTCTACAAGCTCTCGTGGCTAAAGGTGACGGTGGTGGGTCCGAGGCCTTAGCTGAGGTCGAAATCATGGAAAGCTTGCTTACAGGCCCATTAATATTGCAGTCATGTTCAATAATTGAGTACCTATGGACATAGTTGAGCAGCCCGCGTTCGCGAGGGCAAATAACGAGATCTCGCAGTTGTCTAGAGTGTGGATAGCGGAAATCGCAGATAACGGAAATCGGAATATTGACGTGACATGTGTCTGCCAGAGTAAGCAAATGCTTACGAGTGTGCGATGTAGATCTCTGCGGCAGAGATTGAGGTGGGCGTTCTTGGAACGAACGATGGGTCTTTCTGGGCCATTAGTCGCGAGGGAAGAGTTTTGATTAAGCCAGTTATCGTGTGAACCATCCCCCATCCACGGAAGTACRCATATTGAATAGGCGAGCGTCTAATAAATAACTTAGCAGAGATTCTGACCTCTCAGCGATCGAACAGCCTGGAGTTCAGAGTGAGAGTAGACGTACTGGAATACTTTCAATACGAAGATAAGTCAGCTTAGCCGACTCAAAAGACCGACAAAATCGATCAATCACAATAACTGCCTCAATGGCAGAAGCGTTGRCTCTTTGGTATTCTTTTATCTTTTACTACAATCACCGAGCGTAACTTTAGGACCTTGGCTGGTCCCTATTGATCCAACACAATAAAARCGAGGTACATTGTATATGCACATGTCAGGTTCGTTTGCAGATGCAGCTTTGTTTTTTTGCCTGCTCATGACTGACAACAGAACCAAGCCTTGAGTGCATTTGAGTTTTTCCACATCAGACCGCTAGATAAGATAAACTGGAAACCTACAGTAATTCATMAAGGTCATCACAGGGCAACTGCGTCTGCCTCAATCTCAACTTTCATCGCAGCGTGGACGAACCCAGCACCAATAATCATTGTAGCAGCGGGGCATACATCCCCTAGAGCCTCCTTCAGTGCACGGCCAACGTCCATGCTATCTATTTCGTCGCGAACAAACATTCGTACGCGACTGATATCCTCACGCTTCCCGCCGAGGAATTCGACTGAGTARATAATGGATCTGAAGATRTGTAAGGCTTGTTGATAGGCGGAGTCTGGGTAAAGGATAAAAGGTGCGTGTGTATCATCGCGGACTTTGTTGGATGTTGGTGGGGTTGAGGTAGAGGTCGTACCCGATATGAAGATAAAGGGTCCTTTGCGGACACCACGAGAGTACCCAAACTGCGATTCATAGGGGTTTGAAGTACGGTGATGAGAGGGGTAAGAATTGTTGTTTTGTTTTGTTGGAYATTCCGGCATTGGAATTGTTCAGTTTCTCCTGGTGTATCACTCGGGTAAGTGGGATGGTCGTCGTTTAGTTGAGGCGGAGTAGAATCGACKACAGGTGATTTGTGCCTCGATTGCCGTTTTCATCAAAGCTGATGGATCGATGAATGTGACATTCATTCGTGACACCCGATGATCCTTTGAAAGCTTGGTAGGACTTCGCCTTTTACACAATACCGACARCAKCTYTTGGGAGGGGAGGAAAAAGCRGCTCAGCCCATACTATGTCGAGCATAGGCATCGTGCGGTTCTATTGGACTGTTGTTGTGTACTGGCGAAGGTCTCCTGAGGGATCAAACCCTCGTACCTRGCACCCGCCAAGGTAGGGCCGAGAACTTACATCTCCTTCTTTGTGGCTTCCGTGGACTGTTTCACAGACCCTGMATCTCTCGCCAAAACGTACTTTTACGATTCTCTTCTGTGGYTATTCGCAAGAKACCTGCTACTAAACCAAATTTAAACTCCCCGATGTTTGTCCATCGGCGTCTGATTCCTGAGGGCGGATCCGGGACGGTGCTAATTAAAACCAGACCCTCGACAATTAGCCCTTTCAAAAGGAAAGACCAAATTTTTGGTCTAGTAGGAGACTTCAATGCCGCCATTGAGAAAGGAGCATTGTCGTTGATGTTGGAAACACTTGGCTCGTTCAGAGGCGATCAAACATGGCCTAAGTTGCACCCACCCATTTACTGGGGATTTCACTCGTTTACTTGGCTGTTCGGGACGGTCCCAATTGTCCGTCGTTGACCCCGTGGTTAGGGGCCTTAAGGCTGCTCTTGATTCAAACACATAGGCTAGGTAAGATTCGGCGGCTGGCTCTCAATTAGATACACCTACGAAAGAGGCCCGGAGAACTCGGTCTCACTACGCCCTGAACCGGATGGTGCTGACGCCACTGATGCCTTCTGGGGAAGAAAAACACACCAGGCAACCTATTCTTATCGTATGTGGTGCAACGTGCGTTCGCTAATTCGATTGGCCCTCCCTTAAACATCCACTTTAACATGCAAACCACTGCCAGCCAATTCAGTTCCCTATACCTCCTGTTTCTAGCCCATCATTATCATAACTTCACTAAAAAGGACATGGACAATTCAAATCTGCCCGCAGCCCACCCCGTAGATCGTTTTGTCCCGCTTGGTCGCCCTCATCCCGAAGTCACGGGCACGTTAGGTCCCTTATCTATCATATAATTGCCTCTCCGCGGGAGGAACATGRGCCGCWCTTCGTATGTCGTCTGCTCCCACCGGGTGGTAAACCGACCTTATGTTTGAGCGTCGTGGCTGCTGCTCTAGGCCAAGAAYACAGGGAACAAAACATCAGTCAAGGATTCATAATGCCCCGCCACGTTCTATGACGATACTGATCATAGGTGAGACATTGATGGCAAGCGTCCCTCATGCTATCTCCCTTTTTTTKAGGATCCAGTATATTTTTCAATTTACAGTCAAGAAATGCGGAAATCCTACTTACACGGAATTATGCCGTAAAGCGTGTGAGAAGCTTCTTTCCCCGAGCCGGGCAACAACCTCTAGGGTGCAACGGGCGTTCGGTGCTCGTGCGTGGTAGTATGGGGGGTTAAGGTGCTGTATGTTGTGTAGTGACTAGCAACCCGAAGCTGTTTGCTTCAGCGACATCAAGAAACGGGTTCAATCCGCATGAGTGTAGCAGCAGCATCAAAGTGCAARCTTGGTATACAGRAATCCAATCTCGGTGGCAATGAAGCTACTTGTATATTATCTCTCCCAAGCCCAGTCTCCAAGTCCGGCGACTCAGTTTATCAGGCGACCGACTGGTATCAGCTGAGTTGTGTGCCTAGC
>JAECYV010000007.1:1213749-1292672 GCA_023014305.1 Lepiota subincarnata
AAACCTGGCTACAAGCCTAACACATGTAACTACAATGGTAGCTAGCCATGTAAGGCTGTAAGAAGTGATGAAGGAAGGGTATCTAAAAGGAAAGGAGATGCCCCAGAGGGGAAGGGAGTGCAGGGAAACAGAAATAAAGGGAATGTGAATAAAAGAAGGGAAGGACAGTGGAAGGAAGAGAGAAAATACTAGGAAGGACAAGGTGTCTCCTTACCAAGGCCTGAGGTGAGTGAGGGGTGTCCTAGGAGTGTTCTAGGATACCAGGGAAGGCTGCTGGAGCTGCCAAGGTGGTGGCAAAATGACAGGGAGGTGAGGGGGAAAGGTGTCCCCTGACAGTCCTTTGCATTCACAACCCAGGTGCATCTGCCCCCCATGGGGGTTGGATAGTAGAGGGGGGCCTCAGCTGAGTAGGAAGGTTATCCCTCAGGATGCTGGCAAAAAGGTTGAGGTTTTTCCCCCTCATCTGTGCATTTGTCAGCATGTGTTCCCTTCCTGGCCTCAGGTAACAGGGGCCTCATCCTCTCTCTTCTTGGAAGAGTAAATTAGAGTAATAAACCCTCTGCTTTATTATGTTTGTAGTAGTGTAGACATGGACTGTGTTCAGATGCCAAGTTAAATATATTGATATAAAAATAAAAATAAATAAAAAAGATGTGGACTGCAATTGAGTGCTATATTAAATATATTGATAAAAATAAAAAAGAGAGTGACCAAAAAAATCACTGGTAGTKAGTGGTAAGAGGGCAAGAAGGGATGGGAAAAAAAATCAAAAATACTTACCTTGTAATCAACATGTTACACAATGCCTTTGCCATTATGTAGCCATGCACATGAGATTTGGTTTTATGTCAACAATGCCAAGGGTCAATTAACCACATTGATTGCAATGATGTCCATAATCAAAAAAAGGCTTTCTCAGTGCCTGAACTGCAAATGCTGCTTGGGCACAGGAAACCATCAGGTATTGGATGTAAAGATTCACCAAGTTCACTGAACAACATGATATGTATTTTGGGAGGGTTTATTGGCTCACATCAACGATGCAGAAAGTAAACTAGCATGCCGTTTGATATAATGCCAAGGGGGACATGCGCTACAGCATGGGGCACTAGGAGGATCTACATTACTTTGAGCCAACATCAGTGTCACTAGGGAGGGATAAAATCGGATAAGAATACATATAATTCAGTTGGCCATCCTCGAGACCCTCGGTTTGCACCAAAGAGTTGGGAGGATAAGGATATCTAGCCRGTCATAAGTCATTCATCTTCCCAAGCGCTAACACAATTAGAGCTTCAAAGAGTCATATGGCCCCGGCAGAGTGTCATCGTAAGAACAAATTTGGAAAAGAATCATATAAAGAATAATTGATCACTTACCAATGATATATCCAAAGTACAAACAAAATCAAAAAACCATATCGACGTTAATCCTCATCTACGTCATCTTCATCCGTAAACACATCCCATTCCCTGATACCAGCATGACTGTTATATCCTTTCGGTCGTGCCCATGCATACCCATTCGTGTATGGCATAATACGAAGAGGCAGGATGAGTGTGTACCATGGGCTGAAACTAAACATCAACGAGGCCACCGAACGACAAATACAATCACTTACTATCCGCCTTCCCCAACGTTAAAAAACATTTCCAGATTCTTCCATTTCCTGGTCAATCAGATGTCAGTTCAGTTGCAGAGCCAGSTTTAGACTGCGCACCCAAGGTCATAAGAGTTGACGAAGTCCTCAAGCCCAAAGTGAATAACTATGTGAAGAGGATGACAAACGACACATACCTCGCCCCTCTCTCTTGCTCTACTGCGATAAATTTCATGGTCTTGAGCTTCCACAGACGTCTCCCCGTGTGTGATACTCCAAAGGTGGTAACCCCCCATGATGCCCACTGCGATGCAAAGTACGACAGCTAGTATATACATCATTGTGAAAGCAATTTCTGGAACATGGTACGGCCATGGCCGCGGGTAGATGAGGTATAGTTCAGTGAACATGAGTGATACGCACGTTTGAAGAGTGTGATTCCCAAGGATTCGAGAACAAAGGGCCAGCCAAGAATGCTGTAACAGAAGGTAGCCATCGTGAGGTATATCCTGAGAGACGTGTAGCCCAAATAAACGATTGAATGCTTTGAATACCCACAAAAAAAGGACAAAATGGCGCTCATTGTGAAGGCCAACACATTGGTTTATCCCTGATGGGTGTCACCTTGAAATCGAGCGAGGGCTGGGGAGACAATGACTTACACTACAAGTCGATGAGTTAGTGCCATTTCTTTCATGGAGGGCAGCGACTCACTGGGCAATGATGATCATATTTGAGAACGCAGTTGTTGCAAATGCGACAATGATGCGCCCTCTGGGTAACTGTCAGGATTTGATTTCATGATCGTGTTCGCGGACTCACTTCTGGACGCTGTTGGCCACACCTACGACATCTCGTGAGAGCAGCGGGCGTGGTCTGAGCACCAATCGTTCCGACAGAAGCCATCAGTCTACCGCCACTAGGATGCGTCCTGGATTTCGGTTTAGCCCATAGAAGCGCTTGTTCCCTTTCTCTCGGGGGTCGTTGACGAATCCAGGTCGCACGGAACAGACATAGTAGTAATGCGTATGCAGATTGACTGCAATTAATACACATAAAGGAAGTGTGAGGAGGCGGTAGCCCAGTGTAGGTGCAATGACGTCGACTACAGAGCCCTGATTGTCAGACAATACCACCTGGACGGCGAGAAACCTACAGAAACAGAGGGTCCCGGTGGTGGTTAACAGGATGGCAAGGGCAACAAAATAGGGGCCAGCAGCACCAGTAATCCTGTCTCCAATCCGTTCAAGGGCCCTAAAACACCGGAAGACCCGTTTCGCATATTTCATTACGTGTGAGGCGAAGGATGTAACACAGCAGAACRCGCAAGGCCTGGACGCCTATCGCATCACGTGGCCCAGGTACACTCAGAGCGCCCAGCCAAACAACATTCGGCACGAGATGCCCGTAGCTGCTTTAAACAGAGCCGAACTCACTAGATCAGCTTCGTTGCGCCATGTGGAAGCAATAGCGATCGAGCTCCTGCCCATCCGTGGTAGCCTCGCTTGCAAGAAATCCATTGGATGGTCAGGTTCTTCGTAGAAGGATTGATCGCAATCATCGCTGCATCAGCTGGGCACATGAAACACATACACTGTATCCAATGTTGATTGGCGTTTTTTTCATGCAACGTATCCAGTATTCTCTATTCAAGCATCAGATACCAAAGACACGAACAAGGACTCGCGTCAAGTTTGATGGCCATGCGCTATGCTCCAATAGGGTAGGAATTTGGAGGTGCTCAAAAGCAAGGAAAAGGAAAGTTCCCTGTGATTAAGCACCAGCTATCACATAATCTACATATGACAACTGATTTGCGTTGAACCTTAACAGTACTACATTTTTATATAATAGAGGAAGAGATGCATAAGTCACATAGAATTTCACTGGCTTAAGGGTAGAGATAGTCCCGAGGTAAGAGCCGCAAGTCACAACCGATCCTGTGGAATATCCGCCCATTGATGATCGCACCAAGGGCGCAGAAAATACTGCTCGCAGATATCAGACCGAGCACTTGAAAGAAATACAAATTTTGTTCAACTCACGGCAGAAGGGTCGGCCTTGCGTTCTACGTGGCGAATATAAGTTAGCATTAACCTGTAATTGCGTGGCCAACATCCGAAGCCGTCCACTTACTTTTCCAAAGATGGCTATCATCAAGTTCAAAATTCGAACAGCTACAACGGGTCATTGAATGACGGAACTCAAGAACCTGGAGCAGGCGTACCTAAAAGATACATGAAATAACGTCCCCCATCCCGCTTGAACCTTCTTAAAAGATCACTTGGGCATTGGTACGGTCTATCTAGAGTATTTGATGTGCAGAGGATGACATTGAATATATCCCAGATCACCTATAGCACAAGGTGAGTTACCAATATCCGAAGCTACGAATATCAATCTTCGGACGCACCAGGGCAGCACCTTCCGCTATAAAATATCCGAGAGGGTCATTTGGAAATACTAATAGACACTGCGGAAGGCCTAGGATATCGATTGCGAATCCTGGGAGTCACAGTGAGCAGTCGCACCAAGAAAAATTAGGTTGTCAGCGCACGAGGGAAGTTTATGATCTCGAAAACCGATGCAGCGGCCACAGCACTGGCCACACCAGCGACCATGACAGCAATGCTGTATGCGATGCTCCGCTTATATTCCCACAAGGAGTGAATACGGTACACGACTACACCTGAATCGCAGCGGAGTGAGTGACAGGTTCAAGGCACAGGACGATAATCACATACCTTCCGTTCCAATGGCTGAGATGTCGAATAAAATTGCAAACACCATGAAATATGATCTACAGCTTGTGTAGTAATATACCGAAATATTTATGAGCTGCTTGTGCATGGGGACGGAATTGGTCCACACACTTACTCCTAAATATCGGAGTGAGTATGAATTATTAGGACATTAAAGTTGATTCACTTGTATCCGCAAATCCTGTTTAAAGCCACCTAGCACTATATTTAAACGTTAGTAGACCGCTGTGACTCCACCACCCCCAAAGCACAGTACTTATTGCAGTATAGAGCACAAGAATCTCTGTCGTATATCGCCCACACAGAAACAAAACCTTAATCCAAGTGCCTTTTCGAAGATTTGACCACACATCGGATATTTCATCGTCGAGATGCGTTAAATGGTCGTAAACCAGACATGATACCGCAACCGCTAATAAAAGTAGGAGAATAGTAAGTAGATAGAAATTATGCCGCTAGGAATGCAACTCGCCGCTACAATACCTAWACCCCAAGATAATGGTCGAGTTGTCAGCAAGCAGCGTGGCGGACATTTTTGAGGAATGGGGTAGAACTCGCTCAAGTTTTGTACTGCCCATTGTACTAATTCAGTCAATCATATTGCCACTCGATGATCAGGATCGAAGCCCTGTTGGCATTCTACGATCAACATCGTGATGTGGGGTAGCTCAGCCTTTTTTCGCGTCCATCATTATACACCACATATTGACTATCCCGCCAATGCTATGCTTCATAATTCTCAAGGTGGGGTCATGTTTTTAACGTCAGTAAAAGCCAGTCTATGCATACCATGTAAGATATTTATTACAGTAGGTGGCTCGGCACCATCCAACACATCACCTGCAAGTCATATCAGTCACAAAACGTTGTGTAACAATCGCTGCTCGATATTTCGATCATTGATCAGCGCCTACAATGCTCGGGTTGGCACTTCGAAGTTGGGCTCGACTGCCCGAGAACTGTTCAAGAGGAACCGATGAACACTATTGGGGCCAATATCAAATTCCTTGATTGTTGACACATGGTTGTATTTCTCGGGGTAAGTCATCAAGCATCGGCGATCATCCGCCATGTCTCCACAGAGCAATTAAAAGACTTGTTGTGCTGACCTGAGGAGCTTCGATATGATGGCGGGCTCATACCCCCATCATTCACGGCCAACCAAGAGGGTCCACTGCTGATATCCTTAAAGTAACTAAAGCAAGCTAGTATCAGGAACATATTGTCAATGAAGAGAATCAAGTTAGCTAACTGTTCGAAGGTGGGTCAGTTTGTGAAGAAGTTGACTCCAGTGGCAAGGAGGTACATGCCAAAAGGAAGGTGGAAGAGATTTTTAAGGGTGAATTGCTATATTTGCCATCAGTTGGGGGCAATGAGTGATAGATGGGAATGTATCTTTGCACACCACCAGCTGGGTATCTGGACTTCCCAAAAGAAATTTGTATACATCTCGCTTGGCTTGGAGACTTTTTGCAGCCTCCTCAAAAGCCATCTCACTAGTTGGAAGCATGCATAAGGTATAGGCTTGCTATACAGACAACCAGTCACTCGGCCAGCCGGCACTCCTCGGTCTGCAAAGTTCGGTCTAGGGATCACGTGACCACAAGGCGTCCTCATGGGCTCACGCCCCACACATGGCTGGGGCCCTCTGCAAAACTAAGAAATCGCCCACGTTCGGGGTGCAATTTCTCATCCTATCCCATGTTGCTTCAAACAGCGACAAGTGTAGACAAATTCCTATCCGAATCATTAGAGCACCCCTGTTGTTACCCCCGCCCTCATGGAGCCCTCTTTTTCTCCATCTGACTCGGTGGCCCTGTCTCGCGAAAACAACAATAGAGTCGCTTCAGGTTCGATCAAATTTACAAGCGCTCTAAGGATTCACCAATGGCATCGTCTATAACAAATAGCTTGGAAATCGACAAACTCCACAAGACAAGAAAGTCACAAGAAATGATATCAGGCTTCATCTCTGGTAAGTTCATTTATAAATGTGTTGCGTTGCATTTCACAATGCCCATGCCTTGTAGATTCGCTTTCGGGACCGAATGAAGGATACGGACCCTCTGAGAAATTGCTCCTAGCATCATCGTTCGTCATCTGTTACGAGTAGTCATGCGCCGGGAACAGGACGACGTCAGGTATCGTCAAAATTCCTTCACCTGATTGACTCCATTGTCCCAATCATATAGAATAGAGGTTGATCGACACGGTGACTTCGACGGAGGTAAAAATAAAGCAACTGAAAACAGAACTCAGCGAGCTGGTTATAGAGAGTTTCAACTCTGGGACGCGTAAAACTGCAACATATAGAAAGGGCGAAAGCCAAAGTTCTGCACTACATTACCACCAGCAGAAGAGATACGCTACCCAGACAGAAAAAACTAAGAAGGAGTTGAGGGAGGAAAAGGCCAAGCTGAAGGACTTGAACAGGCTGTGTGACCAGAAGGTCGAGTTCAAAAAAATTATCGTCCCGCTGACGTCCGGCCTAACAAACCGCTCGAGAAAAACTGACCCATGGACCAAAAGAGAACCAAAAGCTCCTGGGACCACCGGACGGTCCGTTAAATGATAAAGCGTCGAGGGGGGCACTCTTGTATTTCGAACGATACCTATAACATTCGTTCCAAGCGGCTGTACATACATAGCATGTTAGGCTCGGATGACATTTCCTTCCATGGCTAATCCAGGCGAGGTGGTTGAATGATGCATGTGTGTCGTCATAAGATGATTCACCAAGGTTCATTGCAGCTGGACATGCCTTGGTTTGCAACTTGACCCCCTAAACACGACGACCTGAGTTATCAACGTCTAAAGATGATTGTATAATAATGGATTGAACCCCATTCTTCTCATCAGATACCAGAGGCCGCCAATCCAAGACCCCAGCCACGTGTCTGGGCCTTGATCCTGCTACCGATATCAGACTGGCGTCCGGCCTGGCATCCACTCCTGACGGCCGAAACTTCGAGATTTTATCCAGTCCATGCCGTGCGGCCTCTATTCTTCGGGACTATCCAAGGGTCCTGCAGTAGCGCACAATATGGGTTTAAATCCTTATTACCCATGATGTGACCGTGTGTTTCCAGCTGATGAGACATGGGCTCGCCTTTTTTCTCCGCGTTTCCTATCACCGGTGGCCCTGCCTCATGAAAACAAGAACAGAGTGGCTTCGGGCTCCACTGAATTCACAAGCGCTCGTTGGACCCCACCAATGCAGGGTCTGTAATAAATAGCTTGGAAATCGAAGTCAGCAAACAAGAAAAGCACAAGAAAATATATCAGGCTTTATCTCTGGTAAGTTCATTTCGTAAATGGGCTGCGTTGCGTCTAAAAGTGCCTTTAACCTTGGAATCGCTTTCAAGACCAATCGGAAGGATACAGGCCCTCTGAGCACTTGTCCCCAGCATCATCGTCCATCGTTTATACATAGTGTGAGTCATCTCCTGGACAGAAGAGCAGAAGAGGTATCGTCGAAATCCCTATTCTTGGTTGGCTCATTTTAATCATATGGAAATGAGGCGAGACAAAAATAGGCGGAGCTAGAGAAGAAAGTGGATGGCCTGGGGAATAAAGTGGCAAAGCTGGAAGAAAGATATTCTCGAAGCTAGAACGATGAAATGATCAATTATAAGGGAGGGCCGGAGTGTCGACTTTAGTAACCAACAAGTTGGAGAAACTCGGAACCGATCTAGAAGCAACTAAAGGTGAATTGCGCGAGGCGGAGAGCGACCTAGCCAAAATGCGCCCTAGTCAGGGGTAGTGCATAATAAAGGCCTAATTACCGATCTGTGTGACCGTGTGACAAAGGATTCCCAGTAGCGCGCCCGCATCTCCCTTAAGCACACTCATCCCACCATCCCCCCTCCGCCCAACCATACTCGTCTCGGCCTTGCGCAACCCCCGCTGCTGGAGTACGCAAACCCCCTCCCTCCATTCACGGAGGCCCTATCTCTCCACGCTTCTCATCACCGATCAGGGTCCACAGAAATCCACGAGTGCACTATGGACCCACTAATAAATGGAATATAATAGATAGCTTAGAAATCGACATGAGGCAGCAATACAAGCACAAGAAAACATACCAGATTTCATAGTAAGTTCATTCGCAAATGGTTTGAGTTGCGTTCACAGTGCCCTTTGCCTTGTAGAATTGCTCCCAACCCCAATCCGGAGGACACAGACCCTCTTGTGTACTTCTCCTAAGCATCATCGCCTATCATCTTATACACACCGTCTGCCCAACAAAAAAACAAGAGAAAGCACCAGGACAACAGCAGGTATCGTTGAATCCCTTGTTCCTGGTGATTCATTTGTGCTAATCATACGGAATAGGAATTGATGACCCGAACTGAGGAGCAGTGGAAGATCCACTTAGCAAAGCTGCAGAAGTCTCTTGCCTCGTCTGAGGTGCAGAAAAAGGAACAAGAAAATCTGGGCAATCCGGGATCTGTTGCAGCCCATAGCGCGGGGATACAAAGACTCGAGAGAAGAATAAATGAAGCTAAGAAGGCATTGGGCATTGAGTAAACCTAACGAATYAATTACCCATTGTCCGACCTGTGTCCCTAGCTGATGAGATATGGATATGGGTTCGTCTCATTGAAACAGGAGCGGCTCGAGTCTGCGCTCTATAAGAGTGGCGTAATCAAGCCAGGCTCCATCGCCAATGCGTCCCAATTCCCCAGTGGAAGCTTCCAAGGGTGCAATGGCCCTTTTACACACCGCACGCTCGTGGGTGGACGCAAGATCCAACCGTGCCCGCATTTCCCTTCGGCACACTCATCTCATCATCGCCTCAGTGCACAATAACCAATCCGTCCGCCCAGCCATGCTCGCCTTAGCCTTGGGTAGCTGGCGCTGCCAGAGTACGCAAAGTCCCCCCCCCCTCATCTTCGTTCCTGCTGCATAACCCGGCAGCAAAATACCCGACTTCCGACACCAACAACCCCAAAGTGTTCTCTCTCTCCCGCAAGCATCACTGCCCTCGGCGGAGAATGGCGCGCCTCTTCATCCATCGCACTCACAATTACGCACACGGACGACCCACCGGGGGATTCCCCCATTCTCCTCCCCCAATTGGTTCAATGGCTCTGTCTGACTCAATCTCCGGAACATCCACTTTTCTCAAGCAGAAACGGGGGTTATCCAGCATCAGCCAAGGGGGGGATAAGAAGGACGGTGTAGGAGAATGGAAACCCATGAAGCCCGTGATGACAATCGCCTAGGTCCCAAGGTGCGGCTATCCCTTCAAAGGGCGGGGCACGGATCTAATTCCCGTTCGAGCGTGGATGCGTGAGATGGCAAAGAAGGTTCTCTGCTCAGCTAGCCGTTGGTGCTCTATGGTTCGAGGAGGGAGCAACGGTCAAGAGTAGTATATCGAGGGCTGGCGGGGGAGTCGTTGAGGTACCTCGGCGACGATGATGGAGACTTGACCGAGTAAAAGGAGGAGCAATGAGTTCAACAAAAAGAAAAAGAGGTGGCCAGGGTGGTAGGTGTGTAGCTACCTCACTAGTCGCCAGCCCGCGCACTTGACCTTCCAACGACTTGGTGCAATAAAATCCGCTTTATAGAGTCATGCAGAAGTAAACCGCTACCGAGCTCCCGCCCACCTATAGCAGTCTCGCTAGCACGAAGCCCATCGGACTGGTCAGCATATTTGGAGAAGGACCGACTACAATTATCGCCGCATACAACGTTGATTGGCGTTTTTTTTTCAGGCAAAGCATCCAGCGTCCTCTAATCAAGCAACAGGCACGAACGAGCATTCGCACCGAATTCGACAGCCATGCGCCATACTCYAATAGGGTACAAGTGCGAGGGTGCCCAAAAGCAATGTTTCAACCCATGACTTTATAATGTATAAGCACAATATTTCTACACAACCAGAGTCAGATATCGCGCGCATGGAGCCCATATTGAACGTCAGAGTGTGCAGTCACTGCTCTCAAGCTCGGTGCACCCAGGTTGTGAGTCCAACTCCTGATACAGCCCCCCATTCTGGAGTTCGGTACTTGCGAAACCCCTGAAGCGGGGTCCAGAACTTAGTTATTGTTACAACCGTCGTTGGCGCCAGGCTGGACAGTGCATGCGCGCTACCACCGCTTCCAAGCTTCCGGTACTCCCAGCAGCCGCTGGGGCACAACGTTGATRTTTGCCGAAGAACATCACCATTGACGAGATCAAGCCGTCCACCAACTCCGCACCCAGCAACGAAGAAATGATTTTGGATGACAGTTGATAGCGAGGTAATATAGTGTGTGGAAAGGGAGAAGTTTGGATTTGTAGCGCTTGACTCTTTGTGGGGTGGTGGGTACATTGGGGTGGACGCGGCAGGGGCATGGTAGTGGACACGGTTGGTGGTAGTCGTTGGCATGGCATGGTAGTGGTGAATACACCATGGGTGTGATGGTTGATGCAGTGGCGACAGATGGACGGTGGTGGTAGTCGTTGACATCGTGAGGCATGGCCGTTGACCTGGTAGGGTAGTGGTGGCGAACGCGGCGGGGGTGCGGTGGTCAACGTAGTGGTAGCGGAGGCTGGCATGAAGGCCCCATCCGCGAGGAAGACGGGTCTAAGTCAACGAATCTTCTGCTTTACCCAAAGTCCCTTGAGTTGCCACTACATGAAGCACACATAAGCTATAAGATCCTGCGAGCCAGCCTGCCGCACTCCTCCTTTCGTTTGCACACTAGGGCTCGCAGTGAGAGTGGCATTGCAGGGCTTGGGAGGCACGGCGGTGGTCATCAATGCAGGTCGCTGTCGTATGACAGGCACCCTTGACATCATGATCGAGAGCAATCGCCTTCTCACCAACCGGAGACACATTCTCGGTCTCATTCATGGAAAGACGAATAATAAGATTCCTATAAATCAAAATGATAGCGTATCATGTTGGAACCACTTATGGGGCTTCAGGGGTGATGACTTTGATACATTCACGGGGATAGGGAGAGGTGAGAGAATGCAGGACTGGAACTGGGCGGGGTCGAAAGGGGGAAGACGGAGGGGCGCTCAGATGCTCCTTTTGTGAGCAGGTGGGCATTCTCCTCCTCCACGACGGCCAAAAGGAGTCGAATCCATATTTTTATAATATTCCTATGATTTTCGAACGGAACAACGGCTTGATGAATATTATGATACTAAACTAGTAGACTCGTATGGAAGCCCTTGATGAGATCCATCGTTTGGCGGTGTTTTCGTACGAGTTTTACTGCCTCGACAAAATGTTCAAGTATCCCCCTACCGTAATCCCAATGCAAACAAGGGTGCTCGATGATAAAATCTGGTGTCTGTCTGCTCTCAATAATTCACACAACATCCAACGTTATCAGAATTCCGTGAAGCCAATGGGGATGCACCGTTTATCTAGATCACCAGAGCACCCCCGCTGTTGTTTCCTGCCCTTCATGGAGACCTATACATATTCTCCATATCTTTCTCAACACCGGTGGCCCCGCCTCATGGAAAACAATAACAGAGTGGTTTCAGGCCCCACAGAATTCACATGTGCTCTATGGATCCACCAATGAATAGTATATAATAAATAGCTTGGACACCGACAAATGCAGCAAAAAAACGCAAACCACAAGAAAACAGATTAGACTTCACCTCTGGTAAGTTCATTCGTCATCTGCGTTTCGCAGGGCCCTGTGCCTTGTGGAATTGCTTTCCAGACCAATCCGATGGGAATAGATCTTCTGACTGTTTGCCTTTAGCATTATCGCCCGTCGTAGTCATGCCCGAAGGAGATTCATTGGCAGCCATGCGGGTAACGTCAAAATTGTCTGTTCCTGTTGGCTCATTTGTGCTAATCATGCGAAGTTTAAAAAGGAAAAAAACATGTCCCCCGAACAAATCATCGCGAAGAGGGAAAACAGCATAAATAAAATGGAGGAACGTTTGAGCAAAGCGGAGAACGCCGCAGATCGCAAGAGAATCACCGCCGAGATGAACAATCTCAGAAAGGAAATCGCTCTACGTAAAAATTGGTGTGGGAAAGTAATACCACCAGGGCAACCACTCCCTCCACCTACATTCCGTCCCGATCCTCCCTCCAAGTCCAACCAATCCAAACTTTGAGATTACGTTACTTAAATCAATGTGACTTCTGCCTGCCAAATTTCGTTACTTCCTGTAGGACTAAGAAATCTAATGCTCATTGGACAGCCAAAGACTACTAATTGACTCTTAAATGAACTTGTTGAGTTGATTAGCGTTTTTTTCGGGCGAAAGTATCCAGTAACTTATAATCAAGAAATAGTTACGCAAGAGGGATTCGAACTGAGTTTGACAGCCATGCGCCRTGCTCCAACATGGTCGGAGTTTGAGGCTTCTCAAAGGCAAGAAGAAGGAAAAGTTCCTGTTAATTGAGCACCAATCATCACATAATCTACGTATGACAACCGATTTGTGTTGGACTTTAATAGCCCTACAAGTTTTTACAATAAAGGAAGAGATGCTTAAGTCACATGGAAGTTCACCGGCTCGAGGACAGAGATAGTCAACGAGGTAAGAGCCGCAAGTCACGACCGATCCTGTGGAATATCCGTGCATTGATAATCGCACCAAGGGCGCAGAAAATACTGCTCGCAGGTATCAAACCGAGTACTTAAAAGAAACACTTTTTGGTCCAACTCACGGGACAAAGGAAAGCCTTGCTTCCTACATGACAGATATAAGCTAGTATTTAACCTGTAATTGCGATGCTAGTATCCAAAGTCATACACTTACTTTTCCAAAGATAGCCATAATCAAATTCAAACCCCGAATAGCTGCAGCGGACCCGTCAAAAGACAGATGTCAAGAACCAAGMACAGGCGTACCTAARAGATACATGAAATAACGTCCCCCATCTCGCTTGAACCTAGTTAGAAGATCACTTGAACATTGGTATGGTTTATCCAGGATATTTGATGTGCAGAGAAAGACATTGAATATATCCCAAATCACCTATAGCACAAGGCAAGTTACTAATTTGCGAAGCCACGAATAYGAATATTGAGACGCACCATGGCAACGGATTCCGCTATGTAATATCCGAGAGGGCCATTGGGCAATGCTGATAAACACTGTGGAAGGCCTTTAATGAYGATTGCTCGTGCTAGAACTCGTAGTGAACAGTTGCACGAAGAAATACTCAGGCTGGCAACTCACGAGGGWGGCTCAKGATCTCGAAAAATGATGCAACAGCCACAACACCGACCACAAGAGCGACCATGACAGCAATGCTATATGCAACGCCCCGCCTATATTCCCATAAGGAATGGATACGGCACACGACCACACCTGAATCGCAGTGGARTGAGTAACAGGTTGAAGGTACAGGATACTAATCACATGCCTTCCGTTCCGATGGCTGAGATGTCAAACAGAACCGCAGATGCAATAAAATATGATCTACAGCTTGTGTGGTGATATTCCGCAGTATGTGTGAAATGCTTGCACGTGAGGACAGAATTGGTCCAGGCACTTACTCCTAAACATTGGTGAGTTTGAATTAATAGTACATTAAAGTTGATTCACTTGTGTCTGCAAATCTTGTTTAAAGCCACCTAGCACTACATTGAGACATTAGTGAGCTGTTGTGATTTTATCATCATCTTCAAAAAGCAGTACTTATTGCAGTATAAAGCACAAGAATCTCTGTCGTATATCGCCCACAGAGGAACAAAACTTTAATCCAAGTGCCTTGTCGAAGACTTGACCACACATCAGATATCTCGTCGTCGATATGCGTTAAATGGTCGTAAACCAGACAGGAYACCGCTACCGCTAATAGAAGGYACGAGAATCGYAAGCAGAGACAATTATGCYGCTAGGAATGTAACTTGCCGCTACAATACCTCTCCCCCAAGATAATGGCCGAGCTGTCACCAAGCAGTGCGGTGGACATTTTTTGGGAATGGCTAGAGCTCGCTCAAGTTTTGTACTGTCCATTGTACTAATTCAGTCAATCATATAACCACTCGATGATCAGGATCGAAGCCCCGTCGGCATTCTACGATCAACATCGTGATGTGGGGCAACTGAGGCTTTTTTCGTACCCACCATTATATACCACATATCGACCATCCCACTAATGCTATGGCCATGGGTCGTGTTTTTAATGTCAGTAAAAGCCAGTCTATACATACCAYATAAAATATTTTATTCCGGTAGGTGGCTCAAGACCATCCAACAYACCCCTACGAGTCATATCAATCACATTGCGTTGGGTGACGATYGTTACCATATATTTTGATTATTGATCAACCCCTATAATGCTTGGGTTGGCACTTCGAAGGTGGGCTCGACTGCTTGAAAACTGCTCAAAGAGGAGCCGAGGAACGCTACTGGGATCAACATCAAATTCCTTGATTGTTGTCACATCGTTGTATTTCTCGGGGTAAGTCATCAAGCATCAAGCATCATGCACTATGTCTCGACAGAGCAATTAAAGACTCGTTGTGCTGTCCTAAGGAGCTTCAATACGAAGACGTGCTCACGACCCCATCTTTCACGGCCAACCAAGAGGGTCTACTACTGATMTCCTTAAACCAACTTAAGCAAGCTAGTATCAGAAACATRTCGTCAATGAAGAGAATCGAGTTAGCTAACCGTTCAAAGTTGGGTCTGTTCGCGAAGAAGTCGACTCCAGTGGCAAGGAGGYGCGTGCCAAAAGGAAGGTGGAAGAAATCGACAAGGGTAGGTTGCTATACTTGCCATCAGTTGGGAGCAACGAGGGGAAGATGSGAATATAGGTTCGCACATCACCAACTAGATATTTGGACTTTCCCAGAAGAATTTCGTATACGTCGAGCTTGGCTTGGAGAGTTTTTACGGCCTCTTCAAAAGCCACCTCATTAGTCGGAAGCCCGCGTAAGCTATAGGCCCAATTATGGATTGCTATACAGACAACCAGTAGTATTGAGTACGCACGGTTTGATAAGTTTCTCAAGCGCTGCCCTGACTGCATAAGGATCGAAGTTCGAGACTTCAACGGAAGCCGCYTGCTCGAAGAGGGCCCGGCCYTTCGGGTCAATGGGAATGAGGGGTGCACCACGGTCAGCCCATTTCGTGGCGATATAGCGGCAGATTGCACGACTCTCGTAGAGGATAAAACCATCATCATCCTGAGTACGGGGCGATCAGTTTCAGGTAGATTTTTTTCTCTGAATAGCGCATACAATGCATGGGACCTGGCCAAAGGGATGTTTCGTTATGTAATCAGGGGTTTTTTGCTCGTTTTTCGCCCGGTCGAGTAAAATGAACTCGAATGGAACCTGCTTTTCATATAGARTTTGGGCAACGCGACGAGTGGCGGTGGAGGTTGGAAAACCGTAGAGCTTCAGAACCATTCTTAACCTGYGCTTTGAATGAGAACGATAGTGGGAATCAGGGCCGGGAATGTTCCGTTTGTCCCAGCTCTTATACCATTCTGTAGCTCTGGGACATTTATATCATGCTTGCACATCGAAGATGACAAATTGCACTTGCGTGAAATATATCTGTAGCTATATAGGGAAAGGGCACATGCTGATGTCGAAGGCCCCACTTCTTGGGGCAAACCCCGTTGAGCTATCCCCGGTACTTTACATGGGGGTTCCGAGGAATAGTCAATCTAACAAATTAGTTCAACCACATCGTTCAGAAATGTGTCAAAATAGATGACACGCTGAGGATGGTATAATCCGCCCTAATAGAGTGGATCATTACTCATGGCCTGGTGACCTCGAGGCCCGTGCCGAATATCGCTATGCATGTGAGCTGTGTTCAGTCCCCGCAGCGACACACCATGACAAGAACTTAACGTTTGCGTTCAATAGTCATGCACTGAATCCTAATCAATGTTGCATACGCTGGGCACGCGAGATGGGCCGGATGTAGGGGCGACCATTGTTGACGTTGAGAACCAGTATCACGACTAYGTAGTGCATTGTATTTCAAGCGCTACATGGGACATCGCTTTGAAAGAAAGCAAGGAGCGGAGCTTCTTTACGATCTATTCCCGATGAAGGATCGCAATTGATAATTAGCCCTTAGATCGAGTCCAATTTCAGCGCGGTACTAAGGAGCGGTGCTGAATAGGCACAGCGCATTATTCTTGATAACGATAAAGGGTATCCGCGTATACTTTGAGAACAGCGGTGATAGAAGAAGGAAGATAAGATAGAAACAGGTAWTATACGCATGCCAGTTAGCCACGTGCAAAGTACAGTTGTAAGCGTCATGCTTAGACCCTGCGAAAGTTCTGATTTGCGACGAAGAGTTTTCAATTCCCGATCGAGCCAGTGAAAAATACGGGAGTTAATGATTGCACTCGGAGCGCAGACAATCCTGTGACATCTAGCACGAAAGCAAGCAAATAAGCGATGTTTAACACATGGCACAGCGAAGAATCTCAAAACACTCTTTAGTAGGAAGATGTTTGATTGGTCCATAAGCCAACCAAGGGGACCGGGACCCCGCCTACTTTCCCCAGGATGCTCATCATGAAATTAAACGCATGAGCAACTAAAAACACTTGTCCATCAGAAACCGGATACTGTACATTGAGAAGGAACAGCCGCACCAAGAGATACATAAGTATCGCCCTCCATCTCGTTTGAATCTGGTCCAAATATCGTGCGGGAGACCAGTGACTATTAGGATCGAGATCCAAGTACAAATTCGTTGATACGCCAGAGCAGCATTTGTTACTATATTATAATCCAGAAGGTGATTCAGTGGTGCAAAAAGCTTTGGGGAGTTGTGCCTTCGACGCCTAACAGAAGAGCTATATGTGGTCGGTCAAAAGGAGGAGAGAGCGAAATAGCTCACGAACCCACGAGAAAGGTTCACCATCTAGAAATAGACGTAATAGCTATCACAGTAGCCACAGCGCTAACCATTAAGATTACCTATACCGTGAATCACGCGACGATTACTTTGCATAGCAAGTGTATACGGTATGTAACGACTCCCGGCTTAAGGTGAAGGGGGTTGAGTGCATGGTTGATCCTGAGGAATCCGAGACCCACATGTCTTCTACTCCGATCACTGAGAGGTCAAATAGTACAAATAATGCGACGAAATAACCTCTGCATCTTCGAGTGGACGACGAGGCAGGTTGCGAGCGGCCTCCACAAAAGGATGGAATCAATTAATGTTCCTACTGCTATAATCAGAATATGCCTCGGTAATAGGATAAACACAGCTAGGAAGGCTGACATATAAATTCACCTGCAGACTTAAATCATATTTAAAGCCTCCCCATCTATGTTGAAACAGAATAGATTAGTGAGAAATTAGTGGTTCAAAAGCGAAGCGCATCGATTGCGGTGTAGATCACAAGAATATCGGTAGTATAACGATTACAGAGAAACAGAACCTTAATCCAAATCCCCCTTCCGCAGATTCAGCCACAGGTCGGAATTTTCATCATCGAAATGGATTAGGTTGTCATATATCAAACAAGATTACGCAACCGCTAGTGGAAGACATAGAAATGGACAAACGGGGAAGCCAAGGACGGCGACTTGCCGCTATAATATCTAGCTCCCTATAGAAGTGTCTAATTGTCATATAAGAGCGTAAGAGATATTATGAGAATGGGTGCAGCCAATCGTTCAAGTGCTCCGGTTTGTATCCAGCGCAAGTCGGTCATACTACATCAAGATCAAAGCGGCAACGTTGCTGTGAAGCGGCGCAAGCTATTCTCGGGTTTATCATCAGGTTTTTGCCTTTAACCTCGGAGCTTCAAGCCTCGAGTCCGAAAACGAGTTCCATCGGCTTGAAGCGTGAAGTACCAAGGCGTGAACAGGCACCGGCTTCGCTGATAGGGCATTCACTTTCTAGGAGCCCTGGATATCTGAGATAAGGTCGCATTGCGCCGTGATAACCCGCTGCCCACATATTATCATCATCTCGCCGCCATCTTACTGGCTCTCACCGGCTCTCACCGCCCCTCCCTGGCCAACCGCGTGGCTCCCATTCCTCACGAATCAATCCTGCCTCCCATCTTGATATCTGCCACATCGTTGATGAACGATTGTTCCAGCCTCTCTTGAATTGTGACCTATCCTATCATGCCGGTATCCAATTGTCGTCCTCACCGCTGTTTGAATAATCCTGCTACTACAAGAGGAGCTTAGGCCGACAAATGCACCCGAAGGGCGTATGTATCATCATTTGAGGAGGCAGTGAAGCTCATGTATGAGCTTGCGTCCTCCAGTTGATAAGTAGAGTAGGGCTTGGTTCCAGCAAAGAATACACCTGTATTGTGCTGCCAGGATCGGGCAATAGACAACCCCAAGGTGGCGACAAATTATTCCTCAACACCCCTTCGTTTCAACGCCACCCCTTTTTCAGCAATTACCGTAAGCGTCATCCGGAACATTTCGACACAAAACAACAACCGCCGATTTTACTCGCCAGCCTACCATTCAACTTGTCTCCATAGAGGCACCTACCGAGTTTTCACACACCCACCCAGACATGCAACCTTGTTGTTACTTCCCGCTTACCACAGACAAGTCACAAGTACACACACAATGCTGTTTAGTAAAAAAAAAAACAAAAAAAAACTAGAACTAAACAGATCTCCTTCACAAAGTCCCAGCCTACCCAGAATGGACACGCGACCCTTTGCTCGGGGTATCATCGTCATCAGATCGACTACCCTCCCCATCACGCACAGGAGAAGGGGTTATCGACAGTACCGTCGGAAACGCAANCATCAGGTTTTTGCCTTTAACCTCGGAGCTTCAAGCCTCGAGTCCGAAAACGAGTTCCATCGGCTTGAAGCGTGAAGTACCAAGGCGTGAACAGGTACCTGATAGGGCATTCACTTTCTGGGAGCCCTGGATATCTGAGATAAGGTCGCATTGCGCCCTGCCTACTCAAGGCGCCGTGATAACCCGCTGCCTACATATTATCATCATCTCGTCGCCATCTCACCGGCTCTCACCGGCTCTCACCGCCCCCTCCCTGGCCAACCGCGTGGCTTCCATTCCTCACGAATTAATCCTGCCTCCCATCTTGATATCTGCTACATCGTTGATGAACGATTGTTCCAGCCTCTATTGAATTGTGCCCTATCCTATTATGCCGGTATCCAATTGTCGTCCTCACCGCTGTTCGAAGAATCCTGCTACTACAAGAGAAGCTTGGGCCGACAAATACACCCGAAGAGCGTATGTATCATCATTTGAGGAGGCAGTGAAGTTCATGTATGAGCTTGCGTCCTCCAGTTGATAAGTAGAGTAGGCCTTGGTTCCAGCAAAGAATGCACCTGTATTGTGCTGCCAGGATCGGGCAATAGACAACCCCAAGGTGGCGACAAACTATTCCTCAACGCCCCTTCGTTTCAACGCCACCCTTTTTTAACCTAGCCCCCCTCCTTCCCCGCATAACATTAGCGCCTCGCAAAGTACCGTCAGCTTGCAGCACTGCTTGCAGGTCCAAATATCAAAAGACGGGTTCCCGATGTGGCATTGGACGTTTGTCGCTACGAACATTCCGCCACACGACCTTACATTCACAGAAGTGTGTGCCATTAGCCCAGTTGCGGGTGAAACGAGTGTTAGTAGCAACCTGAATAATGAAAGAGGAATACACTTACTCCCCCTCACCCGTCTCCGTCATTTATGCTCCTGCCCTCCATGAAATGGTTTGCCATCCCCCACTCCCTCAGATTCAATATTATATGGACACCATTCTCTATCCCTCCGAAATCGCCTCGCATACCCGTCTACTCTCATTTGTAAATTTTCCTCGAACAAGGCCTCCTACATCCATCCTGCGTGGCTTTACAAAATTCCGCGCCCCCTATGCCCGTCGCACATGCCACTTAACCCCCTTTGTTCTCTCCGTGCGGGTGTAAACGGACGGCGTACCGTCTACCTCCTGAGTCCCTATTATGATGAGGCCAGAGAAAACGAGCAGGATTCCTGCCAGGTATCTCATACATCGTAGGTGAAGGTACAAGACCTGCGATGAAGTCCCTTCAATTGATCAGCAGACAAACATTGATTTCCCGGGACTAGATGTAGAGCAGCAATTACCGTAAGCGTCATCCGGAACATTTCCACACAAAACAACAACCGTCGATTTTACTCGCCAGCCTACCATTCAACTTGTCTCCATAGAGGCACCTACCGAGTTTTCACACACCCACTCAGACATGCAACCTTGTTGTTACTTCCCGCTTACCACAGACAGTCACAAGTACACACACAATGCTGTTTAGTAAAAAAAAAAAAAACTAAACAGATCTCCTTCACAAGTCCCAGCCTACCCAGAATGGGCACCCGACCCTTTGCTCGGGGTATCATCGTCATCAGATCGACTACCCTCCCCATCACGCACAGGAGAAGGGGTTATCGACAGTACCGTCGGAAACGCAATAGCCAACGCACACCCCAGCAGTGCCCAATTTATCGTAAGCTGTGTGATAGGTCGATCTAAAACCCCATCAAAATTTTAGTTTCTATGCAATTCGYGGCTGATTCAATCGCGTTTTTTTTTTAACAATGTGTCGCCAGTTCAAAAAAAAAAAAAAGAGAGGGGACGCAAAAAGGACCGCTTATTCAAGGAAAACGTGACTCACAATGCAATGCGTTGATCCTCCAAGCGACCGCACCTCCCGTCGCCTGAAACGTCTTGTATACTGATATCAAACAAATATAGTCGTTATTCTGATCAGATTTCCCACGTTCTAAAAAAAAACATTGACCGGGGGATGGACTCGGGTTCAAAAACCCGAGGCCCCTCAAAAACACACTCACATCCAACAAACTTTGCCGCCGCTTGAGGACTCTCAGCCAACGAGGCCATTAACCAGTAACAATACGACTAATGAGCCGAGATAAGATTCATCGATAGATCATTAGCCCCATAGTGGTGAAGGACTCACTTGCCAAAAGGCATCAAATGCCCCGTAAAAGAAGTATCTAAACAACCAACACTCAGTTTACGGCGATAATGCGCAAAGAAAARGAAAAGGAAAATAGCGAGGGAAAACCAACACACAACCAAAATGGTCCAATGAAAGTCCTGGTATCGGAAAAGTCGAGCCATTGTTTTCGTCCAATGCGGTCCGCCCACCGTTGGAATGCCAGCCCACCTAAACCGCAAGCCGGAGAACAATGATGAAGCTTAGTTGTTAAACAAGTCTGGCACTGGGGGTTTTACTTACCACCCCATATCGCAAAGCCCGTCACTAATACGAAAACATATCCCAAGATTGCCCTTTGTGGCCTCGAGAGCCATTTCAGGTCAAGTAAAAACCCGATCAACAATCCACCAAACTGCAATGTGCATCAAAGGTAATAAGTAARTGATAATCCTGTTAAAGCAAAAACAGAAAAGAMAAAAGTATTCGTGTCCGAATCAACACCGACCATCTGCGCGATCCAATACATAGCTCCATTCAATGACCTCGTCCTTAGCGTGAAAATATCACCTAAGGGGAAATCCCCATTGATGGATTCAAAGATTAGAGATGCATTTGTTAACCCGCTTGATAAGAAACACACCATTCACATTATTCTGCTGATAAGAATAGAAAAAATTGGCACAGAAGAACGCAGGGATGAGTAGAATGATCCTCCAATTCCCCATCGAATTCCTAAAGTTGTGAAACTCGCGTCGGRTAGACGAAGTGAACCCCTTTCCCTCTGGTGGCGGAGGTGGTGGACCGGCTAGTGTGCCRTCCTGCCGGACTACCTTATGGGGTGGAGAAACTAGACTCGAAAATAGCCAGCCGAAGACTGGTAGGTGGAATGCAAGCGAGTTGTTGTCAAGGTCGGTTAGTGATAACAGGGTACTCGGAGCCCCTGAATTGAATGTTTTCACTCACGCATTATGGCCATGAACGCTCCGTCTTTGATTCCGAGGGGATGAGATAAGGAGAATCAATACAGAAACAGTCGGGTCTTTGGAACTTACATGTGCCATCAGTTACTGTACCACCCTTCGAATGGAAATTCAACGCAAAGGAAATAAAGGACCCAATGCCGCCTCCGAGATTAAAAATGACCTATCCAGAATGATAAGGACTCGGATATMTTTAGAAGTGGGTTTCAGTACCCAGAATAAGGCTATCGCGCGACCTTTTTGATCAGGCAAAGGATACGAAACCATAATCTAGRCAAGTCAAGGGTATATGGTAAGCCGTAGTATCGTCTTAGCGATTAAACGACTCATCAACGGCTCCTTGTGCCACCCAGAGGAAGGATGCCCCGATACCTAGAATGGCGCCGCTGGCGATCACGAAAGCCGAATTGCGTGTATGATTATAACACAACAGTGAACCAGAGTAGAGTGGATAGCACCATCCGCCTGGGGAGGGAACGCATTGTATCCATCGAAAAATAAGGCGCTTTAGAAAATATGAAAAACAAAAAAACCGGGACGAACCGAGAAGCAGACAAGTTCGGGGGCCAAACATCTGTTATCAGATGACATTTTCATTTATCGCCCGGATCCGAAAACGAAGCCTTACATCGAAAATAGGGGGRACGAGAGTAAGAGCAGAAGCGGCCGTTGCCGCTAATAAAGCTACTGTTGCATTAGCTGCAACTGTACTATCGAGCTGGCCTGATCCGCCCAAGCCACTGATGGCATTATACATTCCTATGTTTTTCACATTACCAGAAGAAGCCTTATCAAACCGACCATAAGCCTACCAGGGCAGCAGAAACAAATAATCGAGACAAGGAGGATTTGCGTCATCGGCGTCCTCCAAATCTCGCTGACTGATTTACCAAAGAGGTGTTGAACACCRCCTCCTGATCTCACTTTGYGCATTTCATCTGCCATCCGGACTCGGTGATGTCTTGGCTGAAGATAGGGYGGAGAGTGGGAGGGGAGAAAGAGCTAAAACAGAGCGTGAAGCAGCATATAATAGGAYGCAGTTTCTCCCACCCATTGCTTCGCTGATCGGTGCACCGATAGAATCGCAATAAGAAGCTTGGACTCCACAAAGTACCTTGTGAAGGATCAGACGGATGGCACTTCCTTTTTTCCCATTTGGATCTCGACATGTGATATGGATTTGTTATGCCAGAGGATATATTTGAAATTGAAACCTCAACAAAGTACAGTGCTAAATACTATGATAGAACGATAAGACCCATGTATTGCGAAAACGGGCGGGGTATAGAACAAAATGSTAACGTCCAAAAACGAATGTAAAGCATCTAAGCACCTGCCGGTGTAGAACACGCGTGACTCACGCGGGTGGGGCCAGCTTCCTTTCCCTGATTCGCACGTCATTAATTATAATTCCAGACCGAAAAAAGAAAAAAACGGAATCACGGAAAGACCTACCCGCTCGCATTACCCAAAAGCTCYTCAAACTGCTGGCGGAATCGGTCGAGCTCTTTATCCCATTCATCTGTCTCAACATGCCCACGATCCAGCTGGAAAGCCTGAGCTTCGCGAATGAAATGYTCCAGGTCTTTCACACGCGTGATGGATAGCTCCGGCTCGTTGGATCCTCGTGCTCGTGCGAGATAAGAAGCAACGATGGTCGCCAGTCCACCTTTTTTCCACACAAATGCTCATCAGTGATACATTGCTCGAGCTGAAGCGGACCATAACATACCCAAAATAGTCGTTTGAATGGCAGTCTGCATTATAAACGAAAAACAAAGAAAAAGAGCATCAATCAATCAGCATATGCGATCCTGCAAGCTTTCAGCGCCTTAAGTTGATCGCACCTGTCTACCAGTTGTTGCCACCGCGGACAAACCTGTCGTCAAGGAACCCAAGACAACCTGAAGTCCAATAGCAGCGTTCAGCGCAAATCCGGTCGCTTTTGCTTTTGCCGCGTATTTGTCACGCTCGGTAATGGCGATATCGAGGGTAGGTTGTATGCGTTCGCCAACTGTCCTTTTGCGCATAGGCTGGTTGTTGGARTATCATGRTTTCAGAGAAAARAGATTGAAAAAGAAAAGTATTCTGTTACCTTATCATCGACGGGAACAATCCAGTCAATACCCGATCTCCTCCCAGTGGCCGATCCCGGTCCTTGGCCATCCAGTGTCCTCTGACGACGCGGCATTAGGGTGTCGACCAGACGAGCCTGAGGCAGGGGCGGGAGCGGTTGGTTCGTGCGCATCGCACTATCCCTATGCAATTCAGGCAGCCCCAAACCCGATAACGTGTCCGCATCCTCCAATTTTTCCGTCGACGACGCGATATTCACAGCACTCGCCGAACGTACGGTTGCTGCTCGTGTGTTCTGGAGGTGTGGAAGAGGTTGGCGAGCGGCAGGAGGCGTCGGAGGGTTCGACATCTGGTGAACGTTCGTTGAGGTTGGACCTCCAACGGTCGATCCGGTGGCAGGCCTTCGCACCGTGTTGATGGAGGGCTCCGGGGACTGGTGGATAGGCCTAGGGACTGTATTCGCGCCGGGTTCAGCTATGTGTTGTTGGGCCGGTGCAGGSATAGATGTGGTTCCCGGCCCAGGCTSAAAGGACTGTTGAGTAGGTGCGGGCATGATGTCCATMGGCGGCTGTGGGGCCGGGCGAGCAGGCGGGTGCGAGGCAAGCACATGTTCAACCTCAGGCGTAGGGGCTGGAGGAACAACGTTTGAACTGGGAGCGACGACGGCGGGGGGCGCTGGAGCAGCAGGCTGATGAGCAACCTGGGCGGTGTCCGGCCCAGGAGAACCTCCTGCTGGAGCTGGGTTGCCTGAGCTAGAAGCAGCAGCAGGCGCAGGGAGAGCGGGATCCGGTCGGTCCATAGCCAGGCGGCGCACTGCTACTGATCTGTTGAGGGACTGAGGCGAGCAAAGATTGGGCTGCAGCACCCTTGGGTTCTCAACTTCRCGCCATTTTGTTTAATTTCTGGCATCTTGACAGGAAGCACGGAAGCCAATAGAATAGAATCCTGCCCGGTTTTTCGGCTGTAATCAGTGGATCCCTTATAAGTGAGTGAGGAGGTGCCGGTTGGCAGGTTGCGGGTTCTCCATCAGACCCAAGTGCCCCATTTGACTCTCTGTCCTCTCACATGCTGGAAAAAACATACGRGCTCTGCAGCGACTAATCGGTTCCAGCTGGCCAAGCAATACCTTCTCTGTCAACAGCCGACAGCTCTCCGTTAGCAGGGCCGTAAGTGGCTATTGAATCAGCTTGTGAGCGTGACTCTGTCCAAACCCCATAACCGGTCACGTGAAACCCGACCCTGAAAATTCATTTCTACCAACCCAAGTACAGTAGATACTCAAGACGCAACAGAGCTCCGCCCTCTGCCCCTCACGCCGCCTCGCGGTGCCGCCCGAGGAACAAATCCAGAAATGAATGCCCGTCCGCGAGGATAGCCTCTGCCACCGCGCGGTGCACCCCGGAACCCATTCGTAACAGGAGCCGGAACCGGCTCCCCAACCGGCTGGTTCGCAGCAGCTCCACCCCCTCCTCGTCCGGTGCCATTCACAACATGATTATGACCCATCGGCCCACCGCGCCCATTCGCAACTACATGACTCATAGGAGCGGGTAGGTGTCCACCACCACGTCCATTGACCTGATTCCCCCTTGTACGATTCGGATTGCTCATAATCTGCACTGGAGCAGACGAGCTAATTTCATTGTGAGTCTCAATGATTATGGCCATATCAAGCGGCAAATCTTACCTTGATTGAGGTGCAGCGCGGAAGCCCGCAGCTGCATTTTGTCCAGACCTAACTTGGATAGCAGGATGAGGTCCATACCGAGGCTTAAATGGAGTGGTAATAGGGGGTGGCGGGGCAACTTTTGGATTCGTGGACGTTACAAACTGGGGATTCGACAAATTGAGGCAGGAATTGAACTCGACCGTCATCCCTCGGTACATCGAGCACCTACTCCCAATCATGTGAATCGATCGTTCTTATTTTAAGGGCAAGAAATGACAAACCTGTCACCCAGCGTTACGCCAGCCATGAACGGAATATCCCAAAGAACGTCCATCGAGTTGGAATTGATCCCAATAACTACCCCTTTGACAGACAATGGAACTGCACCAGAATCTCGGACCATCGTCACACGGTCTCCCAACACAAACCTTTGGTTTTGCAATCTGTACACTGTATGCGCGGGCTTAAGAACAGCTTGTCTCGGGATGCCCTTGACAATGGCCCTCTTGAACTCGGACGGCGATTTGCTCTTGGTGATCGAATCAGCCAGTTGCTCCAGTTCCAAGACCGTTTCCTATACACTCCATTAGCCAAAGCTRAYCTCTYACCAAGCTCGAACCACCCAAACCTTGGATAACTGATCACAGAAAAGGGACACAGGCTCCAAATTCGTCACTCCCTTCGCTTTCAACCATGCACGGACTTCCCTAATCCTCTCTTCCGGCTTGAAGCCTCTGAAAACCTCAACTGCAACYGCCATGGCATCACCATCCGTATCCAAACACCTGAAAATCTCAGGGAATTTGGTCTAGCACACCCAACGATTTTTTAACCAATTATCCAGTAAAAAGCAAAGGAGGAATTCTTACCTTGTACTCCCGAATCAGCTCCATCGCCTTGTCACTATACTCCCAATGTCTGCCATCCTTTCTCGTGTAATCTACTACCTTCAACGCCTTCAACTCAAACTTCAAACTAAGTCCTAAATTGATTTTCTGCTTATCGGACCCAGAAATCACCATAAAACTCGAAGCGATCCTCGAGAGCGCCCGTGGAGAGATACCGATAACCTCCGCAGCCCTAAACGAGGGCATATATCGCGAAGCCTTCCGGTTATTCACGATCGTCCTGAACCTCTCAATCTCCGACTTCTCAGAAAAAAAAAACAAGATAAGCTTCCAGTAAACGCTGAAAACCCGATCCCACTCACAGCAAGCATAACCGACAAACTCTTCTCCACCGTCGCCGTAACCTGAGCCGCAACACCATACGCATGCTCCCCAAGGAAAAACACCTTACTCCCCTCCGGAAACTCCTCGCTCAACGGCGGTGGCTCCCTCTCCACAAACCTCGGATCCTCCGAAGCAACCTCATCCAGGCACATCTGCACGGCCTGCTCAACCTCCTTATTCGCTTCCTCGTAATCCTTCACCAATGCCCCATCCTCAAGCCTCTTCAGCCCTTTCAACGGTCTCACATGCAACAACACCTCAACGCTCCCCGTCAATACCGCACTCTTCCTCGAATAAACCGACTCAATCCGCTCAGCTTTATTTTTCCAATACCCTAACCCCGGAGGTCCATGCGGGGTCGAAATCACCTTGGGCGGGGTGCCCGGTACAATACTCAGCTTCTCATATTTGAAAAGCGAGTCCGAGACGGCTACGACAAGTCCTTCCTGGAGGAACGGCCAGCCCATAAACGTCCGCTCGCCAATCATTCTGCGCGCAATTTCCTCAGACTTGATACCTTCATACGGGTTCCTCATCTTGACAACCATAGATCGGTTACGCGACTCCGAGTTGTGCACATTGACGCCGTGAAAGTCGAGTACGGCCGTGTGCGGGAGTGTCTTGAGTGACGGGAAGCCCGCGAGCGCTTCGGTTCCCAAAAACACCCCGTCGCAGAGGCCGGGGACTAGATGCAGGCCATCGAGTGTCGGGAGATCAAAGGGCTCCATTTTGCAGTAGCAGCGGTAGATGTTTGGGAATATCCCGGGGAGGGAGGAGGGGTAGACCGTTGGTTCACTTGGATCGTAGCTGAACCGGGTGCTGGTGCCCCAAGTGTTGCGTTGACGTTCTTCATGCATCAGTCTATGTTCTCTGGCTAAAAAAAAAAAGACTTTATCAACTTCCACACGTCTTATAGAGCAGGGAGTAGAAAGGCTTACAAGCCATAGCTCTCAATAGCCTAACTTCGTCGATAAAGGGAATCTTAACAATAGCTTCCCAGTCTGCCTTCTTCCCGTTGAGATCCTGCTCGAATTCGGTAGGGTAGAAGTCCAGGATGGGCGAGTTGGGATCATACATCAGATCCTGATACGCCATCGGAATATGCTCTTTACTAGCCACGGGCAAGACACCCATGAGCTGCTCGAARGGCTTGAAAGGTGTCCCAAGCGTGAACTCGAACGTCATTTGATCAACGCCACGCAGGTCTAGCAAATGGGTTCGAGTTAGCCTGTCGTGTTCATCATATATGAGTGGCGGTAAAAACATACCCGATATGCGGGGCGCATAATGATAGTTGTAGAACCATCCCCAGGATGCGACTCCGCTATAATAATAGTGCATTACCCACTGCAACCCCTCAACATATCTATACACCAAATCGCCCATCGCCTTGGGGTCATCGTACGAAAATTCCAGCTTGCCCTAAAGAAATAAACATGAGCACGAACAGGTAGGAGATTACCACAGCCCGGATTCCTACCTGGTAATAACCCCTCTTCCACTCGTTCATCTTCTCTTTGATAGACCTTTCGTACCTCGCCTCAAACCCCCCATCTGCCTCATCATCAAACACCGACGCCTTTTCGTACTTCTCCAACACTCTATTCACAGCCTCCCGACTCTCATCATCATCATCCTCCTCAGACGTCTCCACGTCCTCCCACTCACTATCTGGCGGCTCCTCACCATTCTCATCTACAACACCCCCATCACTTCGTCCCCCTCGCGTACTTTTTTCCAAATCTTCCTCAATGTTATCATCCTCCAGCATACCAGGTAACCGCCAAGTAAGAAYGTTATTATCGTCATTGTCATATTCGTCCCATCGAATACTGAGGTGAAGATCCTCAGCGAGGCGATGGATAAACTCGCGCTCGCGAGCGGGGAATGTGTTGAGCATGGATAAAGTTCCTGCTTTCGATAGCGGTTTACGGCGGCTCCCGAGAACATAAGCCTTGACTTTATCAAATATGTCTCGTTGCGGTTTCGTCAACACTAGAACATTGTTGTCAGTGGCGCCTCAAGTGGGAATGGGAAGGGGGGGGAATGCAAGCGACGTACCCAGCTTGGACCGTTTACGACCCATCTCCATCTCCCGTACATGTTTTGCTTGCTTTCCTTTGTACCAGTTCAAATCCGCGTACTCCTTCTCGAATATTTCTTGTTCCCATTCCGCCATCYGGTCAAGGATGACCTGTAGGCGTTTCGTATTGATGACACCACCCTCRTTGATATAACCATCTAAAATATCACTTGAGTCTGTCGAACCAGTTGTGGAACAGAGGTGGGCTTACCAATGCCAGGTAAAACCTTCTTATAAACTTCAAACAACTTCTCCAAACCATTCTCATGKATATGCAAGTCGGGAAGATTGGGCAGGAAATCATTCCCAACGAACACAGCAAGTAAAATGAAGTCATCAATAATGCGCTCCAAGCTATACTCAAAAGGGAGCATGGACTCGATATCTCGAAACTCGAGGTCGAGATACTCGCGCATGAGGCATAGGTGAAGTAGATAGAAATTGATCGACTCCAGACTAGATTTGTCGGGCACACACAMAACAAAACCCATCGTCARTATTGGACACATGATAACCAGAAAGCGAGGGGAGACATCGCACCTGGTACTGCTCTTCTTCCTCGAACCAGGACCAAACTTGACCTCCTCTCGCAATAAACAGAAATGGGGATCATGACTCAACAATCCAAGCATGATAAGATCTGCATCCAAACCATATAAACAATGTCGGATGTTGGGATTGTAGTCCGGCTGTGCCCGGGATAGCCGGATATACTCCATGATTTTGTGCTCGCCCTCGCCTGGAACTTCATGCCCGGACAACACAACCTCAATGTTTCGCCAATTGGAATCCTCCGATATCTTCTTGTTGACAAAGTAGCGCAGCTGGTCAGACAAGCGAGTCATGAACGGCGTGCCTATAGAAAGAGTGCGCGTGTCTCAGCATGGACAGAAAAACACAAGAGAGAGTCGAAGAAGCCAATGACGCACCAGGCGTAATACAGTTGCTATCAAACGCCTTCTCATCCGGCAGCTTCTCCCCYTTACTTAGCGCCTTCTCCCTGACCTCCTTCGCCTCTTTTGCAGTGCGGAAACGCCTGCTCCGTTGTTGGTTCATTTTAGCGCGGGGGGCAACACCGTCAACRGCCATAAAGAAAAGCTTCTTTGGTTTGATTTTGCTGAAAAGATGGTCAACATAAGCAAAGATTGAAGTGAATATCTGATCCTCAGAGAGCCTGAAATGAGCGTCTTCGTCATTGGGATGAGAACCTGGAGAACAAGGGTCAGAGGGATGGAATGGAGGGCATGGGCCGCAAGTTACAGTTGTGGATGATTCCATTGAAATCAAGGTAAAGGTTGTCTGTCTGTGGGGTCAGAATGAACCTCGGTTGGTAGACACGAGGCGACGGACCAAATTCAGGAATCTTGTTCTCTTGAATTAGTTGCGAGGTCAAAGGATAGCGTTCGCTGTTCACCAGTAAGGGGTGCTGATAAGCTGAACGATGCGACAACGTACGAGATGTAACGGAAGAACTGTGGGGATATTTGGAGTTGGTGAAGATTGCGAGTGCACGATTTGAGCTGTAGGACGAACCTTTGGGATACCTGGCACGCACAAGGCGGCGAATGTGAGAGATATGCTGCAGGCTGAGAGGGAGAGACTGACCCATTCTACTAATACAAGCTGCGAGAAGTGGTGGTCGGTTTTCAAGGTACTGGCTGTCACGGGACTGCCTGTTGCACAACACGCGTGGCACTGACTCACCTTCCATTCTGGGACATCGCTCATTGCACCGAGACAACAACTTGAGCACCAGAAAATACAAACAGCAAGAGCAGAGGACCAACGATACCACTGAATCAACTGGAAGCTCAGCTAACCACACCAGTCCAGCCAGCAAATATGTGAGTCGAGCACAACGCCATAGAAACAACATTCGAAATCCCACCGCTATTTATCAAGTCTTACCGATACCAGACTCACTCTCTTGAGTTTGAGCCCCGATGGTTGTATAAAAACCTTCCTATGCRGTGTGTGATTGCTACAAAGAAGATCGACGATCTCCAGAAAACAGATACTCGTGAAAAAGTGCTGCATGGRAACCCGACGATATCCTCTTCGGATCAAGACCTCTCGGAACGCCCATGGCTGCGCATCCCCTCCCCGTAGTGAAAGGAGATGACTGTCTCAGGTTCCCTTGCGCGCAATACGTCTCGACAAGCACCTCAAAAATTTCTTCTTATTTATCTCCAATTATTTCTTCCCGTCTCACTCCGCCCGCGCCCTGAGCTTCATATCGAAGTGTTCGAAAAACTTATAGTTTGAACCCGTTTCGTCGCAGGCTAACTCAAACATCTCGTAGTGATATTTTAATATCTTAATTCTTAGTCCATCAGGGGAAGGYAGTGAACATCTCCCCCACTCCCTTTGGTTACGAGGGCCCGCGATCGCTGGATTCGACCGCCCTCGCACTGCCTCCCGACTGTGTCATAGAAGAATCAAACTTTCTTCACGAAGATCAACTTGAAACAGAAGAAAAACTTCGACATAACTTGCTAGAGGATATAGGGATCCTAGTGGGTGGCCAGCTATCCCAAACAACCATATAAAATTACATTTAAGACCAATAAACTGCGATGGAGTCCCGTACTGTGGGATCGTGCATAAAGCATATCCCCCGTCGGTGAGGGACCCTTAACCCCCACCCCCACAACCAGGGGAAACGCTAATCCAAGATGCCCACATGGACCAAGCTATCAGGTGCTCGCATCTCACATGGCCCCACCAACAAAACACAAAAAATTTACCGTTTGTAAAGGAGCGGAACTAGCCCTCTTCCAGACGTCCTTTCCGTTCCTTTCGACCCGCAACTTCTCGTCAACAATCCATCAGTCTAGTGCATCGACAGTGCATCAASTCCGTCCGACGTGTTTTGTATCGGTGGGGTATCATCTTGTCTAGTCGTTCTAACTCTTGAATGCATCGGACGAACAACTTGGGATTATGGCGCACTCTTTAGCAGTAGATCGTCCACCATGTACGGAGATATATTCTGGCGATATTCAATCACCACAGGTTTCAGCTCATTCCAAGTGCCCGACTTCCCCCTGTCTTCTTAAAGTTCTCCGTCATTAACGGATCCATATSAACAACTCAGACAGACTAGTTTCCACCATAGCCGGAATACCCTCGCAATAGACTCACATCGCTATTCCCCCCCTCCCATCGAGGCTAGCCTTGTTGTCGTGATCTACGCGTGCATCATTCCCCGACATCAAATCCGATAAGTGATAAATCGCTCTATGACTTTCATCACACAAATGCTCCTTTCGAGGGCAATTCGGCTCCCTGGGAGTTAGTGGGCGCGCACTGAACAATCATTCAGACTACCGACTCGGAGCGATACCGACATCCTGGAACAATGTACGCCTATTGTTAGAGTCCGCGGCGGGACGGGGACCTGCCTTGATGTAGCAAAAAAAACAGCCTTTATTCCCGTTTTCAGTAAGGGGACCCCTCTTACCCCTTTTAAGTAAAGCCTCCAACGACCAACGCCACCCACCCTTCCATCCTATCTTATCCCAAACGTGCAAAATTCTCAACTGCGCAGCATCCGTATATACACACATATACGTACTATCCCCGAGCAATAATAACAATAATAGAGCTTCACCACTACGGCAACATGCGAGCGCGATCGTTCGCCAGTCCAAGTACCGGGACCACAATCAATCTCCGCGCAGACAAAAAACACCACCACTTGGCTGTACTCTGTCCTAGCCGACGGCAAAAAAAAAAATGCAAACAAAAGTCAAGTTCCAAGATTGCCTTTAAATAAACAGCAACTTTGTGTCCCAGGCCCGTGTAAAACGCCAAATATGTATGTGCCCGCATTGTTTTGTGCCCGGCAATAACTAGTCGACAAGTCTCCCCAATTGGTAAGACGCCGGGAGATCCCCACAATATCCGGCCTAAATATAACAAGCTCATGGATTCCCAGGCGCTGTCCAGATGTCGGGAAATTAAAGATGCCTGACTGTCTTCTGATTACTTACTGTGTCCGGCCAGGAGGGTACTCGATGACTCTTGGACTGTGCGCGCCTATCTCCCGCTTAAAGTAGGCGAGTGTTTGAGGCCAGTGAGTGATACTTGACTGCCAGGTCCCGATCATGCGAAATGTTAGATGAGTATCACCATCAGCTGCACATGGGTTGATATTTTTCGTTGGTGCCTGTTAACCGTATGATTCGCCTCGTGTGCCAGTCAAAGGGCCCTTGCTCAACACCTGAGGTGCACCTTCCACGTACCTGTTCCATCACCCGTCCTGACATACCGGCTACGACGTCGGCCTGGCTGTAATAATCACCTTGATATGCGTCTTGGAAGCGSAAGTGCTAAGGATCCCGACCAGTTGGACGCCTGGTAAATCACTTGTCAAAGCTAAGCGTAGTCATTGACCTCGATCGGACACAAATGACCGTGTCCGCTCGCCATATACGTGGGCTTACGAGATCCTAGCCAATTCAATGCTCCCAGACAACGCTTGCGACAGTGATAGAGGTTGCTGAGAGATAGCGGAGAATACACTCGTCCTGCCGACGATCACACACGAGGGAATGCGAGTAATATTGCCACTATAGGGAAAGCTCAAGATAGTAAGGCCCATTCGGAAACGATTGCCCTCTTCAACCACCACCCTTTGCCAACAATTCAATGGACCGATGAGAGAGCATCAGAGATCCAGCCTCACCCCCCCTCCCCACATCCTCACTTTCTTTATCCAGAATCACCGGACTAGAGCCATTCCACGGTCTTTATAACACCAACGAATCAATAGATCAAAGGGACATAAGGACATAAACAACTCACCGCGGGGGGTTTCGACGAGATGTCATATGTCACCCGATTGATACCAGCCACTTCATTGGTGATACGGGACGAAATGCGCCTGAGCACTTCAGGGGGAAATACATACCTGGGCGTTTCGAAGCACACAAACCGCAAAAAGTGACAGTGTGAAACCCGGAGATCGGCTAGGGTCAGTTCTGCGCCCCTTCATAACAGCGAAGGGAGCAGGGCTTACCAATCGGCGGTCATGAAGTCTTCAGACTGTACAGCACGCAATGCTATGACCTAGAAGGCCGATGAGTCTATTTGACTTTGTGCCCTGCCTCTCCTGAGGTAGACAAATTTGTCAAGTTTACCTGCTCGTAGGTTCTTTGATCCCCCATAACGCCCACAGCTTTTACTGGCAGGAGTACTGCGAAGGCTTGCGAGATGTCGTTATAAAGTCCGGCTTTCCGGATTTCTTCAATGTAGATGCTATCCGCGTGCTGGAGAATCTTGACTTGTTCACGCGTTACGGGTCCAAGAATACGAATAGCCAATCCAGGGCCAGGGAATGGGTGCCGCTGTACAAGGGTTGCGGGTATTGAGAGGAGCCGCCCTAAAGCGCGGACTTCATCTGGAAGGTTAAAACGCAGAGGAAGAGGTCGCCAATGCAGGAAGGTGTGGGGTGAGATTTAAACGAACCTGGATCCCGCTCAATTACCACTTACCTTTGAACAGCTCTCGAAGAGGTTCAATCAACTTGAGTTTCATATCCTTCAGTAAACCACCGACATTGTGGTGTGTTTTAATGGTAGCGCTGGGACCCCTGAAGCTGATGCTTTCAATCACATCCGGATAGAGTGTACCCTGCAGCAGCCATTCCACACGCCCTTTATTAGTGTGACCCTTTCCCTTCTCCTCCGCGGCTGATTCGATTTTTACGGCCTCTGCCTCAAAGACATGGATGAACGTGTTTCCAATGATCTTTCGCTTTTTTTCTGGGTCGTCCACGCCTTCTAAACGGGATAGGAAAAGATCGGATGCATCGATGACAGTCAAGTTGACCCCGAGGTTTTCGCTCAGCATCTCGTGAACTTGCTGAGCTTCGTTCATGCGCAGGACACCATTGTCAACCATAATCGCATGGAATCTGGAGGGGGAGGGAAGCATCAGTCCAATAGTTGATATGATCTTCCCTATGACGCACCGGTCACCAATCGCTTCGTGCATCAGCTTCGCTGCAACCGTACTATCAACACCCCCGCTCACCGCTCCGATGACACGACCCTGCTGGCCACATATCTCCCTAATTCGCGCAATCTCCTTTCCAATGAATTCTTCCTGAAGCGAAACATGACGTATGAGCGATCAGCAGGTTTGGGTCATAAGATAACGAAGGGCACCATAGTCCAGTTGGGTCGGCATTGACAAATGTTCAAAATGAACCTCCCGACGAGCTCCTTTCCTCGAGGCGTATGTGTTACTTCCGGATGGAACTGGATACCATAGAACGGCTTGGAGTTGTGAACGAGAGCAGCATAAGGTGCAGACTTTGTGTGCCCTATGACGTGAAAATCCGCTGGGGGTTTTGAAAGCTGATCACCATGAGACATCCAAACCTGAAATAAATATAAATTGTGCGATTTATCTTCATAGGGCAGTGAATCCTACTGACGTGCATCTCGTCTCCAAGGCCCTCAAAAAGGGCATCAACCAATCCTTCTCCGCCGATCTTGTTGATCTTCACTTCTGCGAAACCATATTCACGGTGATCGCATCTGGTCACTTCGCCTTTCAGGTTCCAAGCAATCTCCTGTGGTCCGATAATGGACTGTGAGGTCGTAGTTGGCCATAAGTGATCTGAAATTACCTGCAAGCCATAACATATACCTAAGATCGGCACCCCTGCTTCAAAGACCGCAGGGTCTACATGAGGGGCATCGCGGTCGTAGACCGAATACGGAGACCCTGAGAGGATAATTCCTGTCAAAGAGGTGTGAGGACGTTGCAGAGGATGCCAACTTGTCAATGGGAAAACCTTTGGGTTTGAACTTGACTTCGGAGAGCTTCGTAGTGCATGGCAATAGCTCTGCATAGACGTGATGTTCCCGGCATCGACGTGTGATCAAATGACTGTACTGGGGTTTGATAAATCATAAACTCGGCCATTTCTGACAAGGAGCACATGGCACACCTGTGATCCAAAGTCCAAGATGAGGATTGTATCAAACTGGTCATGGATTTCCGACATCTTGTGTACCAGGGCGGGTTCTTGTGCTGATACGCGATAATGAGACAAATACTGACCAAGTAATTTTACGATCACGTGGTTTACACGCGGATGCCTCCTACTAGTTTGCAAGTGCCCCGGTGCAGCGCCGAACGGAACAGCTACTGACTTGCTCTGCTCAGGGACATATGTTGTAGCACACACAATGACGACTGTGCGCTGCAGGGACTGGGGGACCGCTCTGCCCTTCTTTCTCTATTCCGCTCTCACCGGCCACCGGCTGCTCAATGACGTAGGAGCAATAGCAGCGCACCTTAACACTCAGCGTCTCAGCATCCTATCAATCTTATTCCTTCTAGTGTGACACCTATGCATTGGTTAAACCGGGAAGATCTACAGGGTTATCCTGCCCAACCTATCAGAGATCAAAAGCTAGACCTGAACTATTATTCCAGAGCTGTAAGCCACGTCATGTTACCACGCTTGCCCAGCTTCCAGGCCCCTTTGGATGTCCGCCGTGTCTTCATGTCCGCCGTTCTTCACCATCATCTACTGCGACGCAACACTCTTTAGCGAAACGCCACCTCTCAACAAGTTTATCTTCTTCCAATATCAAGTGACCTCTCGGAGGTACCACGAGTCGCGAGCTGCCTCCATGTGGCATGGCTGGAGATTTCTCGGCTTTCGAAACCTCCTAGCCCCTTGTTCGACCCCCGCGACCTCTTCATTTACCCTGCCTTGACACCGACTGTGGCATCTATCGCTCACTTAAGCGAGCCTCCTTCCAGACAATTAGGTGAGCTACAATAATCACCTCCGCTCCTGGCGGTTGTTCGATTCCCTTTTTTTTCTCCAGCGTCGTCGCCAACCAGAAGAAATCAGATTGCGTAATTATATTGACTCGGCTATCTCACCGTCATTCCTCTATGGAGGTCGTGATCTACCATCCGGGCGAATACCCGGCGCTATGTCCGCTTCGTTTACGTCCCGATAATCTAAGTTTATTTCAAATCGGTATAGCCAGAGATCTGGATACCCCTTCATCACACCCTCTTTTGCCGAGGCCTGAAATTTAGTGAGTATGCCTGTACCTTCCTAACGAACATGCGCCATAATTTCTACTAATCGCTTGTACTTCTCAGCCAGCAGCGAAGTTTCAACTTCTCTTTCACACATATACATACACATACACATACGCACACACCTATCCACCCGAACCTCGAACTACCACTGGCGCAGCCTATCTTATCCTATAGGATATAACGGGTGCTCTCGACCATCAGGTGCGACAATGCTCCCCCCCCCATCCCCCAGCTATTTTGAAAGCTCGTAAAAATACGCTGTCCACGGGCCGGGCGCACATTTGATGACCTACGTTGACAAGCAATATTAAGCGATGTGCCTTGTCATCATCCCACACGCCTACTGAGTGTTGTAAGTCCCCTCGGCAATTACCACATGTTGGATTGTCGAGCTCGACTAATTAGCCGAAACTCAGGGTAGCCTCTTTTGGGTCCCCAAGCCYTTYCGCCCGGATATGAGCTAGACYTGGGAGGCTGTATAGGGYCATGAGGCTATGATTTGGAATAGCACATTCCATCCTGGGCAACCCTTTGGTAATGTCCTTCTGCGAGCCCAACATTGTCATCCATCTGATCGAACAACCAATTAGCCGACATACCAGACTGCGGCTGGACACTGAATCTGTTGTTATCACTCGCTAATCGTTGCACACTGGCATGTTTCGCTGACACGATGGATATTTCTGAAAGCACGGAAGCCGCTGTTGTCAAGAATCGTTTTGCCAAAATACAATATGATTGCCTGCCGCCATGGTGCTACTATTGCGTTCTAGCTCGCAGTAGATGTAATCTGTTCCGCAGAAACGAGTAAAAGTTGGTCTATTAAGGGACTGGCAACGTGGGTAAGTTGCCCCTTTTTGCAAATGCTTTGAAACGATGGTGAGAACTTGAACTGTCGAGACTCTCCAAAAGTCTATTCTTGCCCGCTCCAGTTTMTGACAATGAGCGCTGTGTGGTGCCTCCCCAGCCCAGCACAAGTTTCGTCCTTCGGATACTATTGTGATACACGAGTCGTTAAGTTTGGTTTGGTTACTTAAGACGTCCTTGAAGGACGGCCGTAGCCGTGCGAGAACTGCAATTTGTTTTTGATCGACACCCCGGTATGCGCGCAACAGACGACGCTTATCCACCGTACCAGTTTCACCATTCGTATATGACATCGCCTATGCACCATTCCTCGGGTACCGATTACAACTAGCTAAACATTCTTCTTCTTCCCCCCCTTCTCTCTCCCAGCCTAGCCCCAAATACATACTCCATATCATCTAACTTTGGCTGGTGGGAGTTGTCCAAGGGAGGGGAGGAACCCCCCTTGTACGTATCAATCGGAGGCTCCAGAGTCCCCCTCTTCCCCCCGCCCCCCTCTGCCATTGCGTCATGGACTTGTGGGGGAAGAGGAGGGGGGGGGTATTAGTGACTTAGGAAACACAAAAGTGCACATGCGCGTGTTGTTGACAGCTTCTATCACTGATTTGAAAACAAGTCAGCAGGGGGGCACCTGACCAAGTCCCAGCTAAATCCGTTCTCAAGCGCTGTTCAAAACCAGGGACGAGGGTCGTGTTCTTCCCTGGACACACACATCCCTAGATGTTGGGAAAATTGAAACCTGCGCGGGAAACTAGTTTTTATTCAGCCCTCACATACTAACACTCCACTCATCGTTTCTCATCAGCTCGGTCAGAAGAAACGAGGCAACTCGCAAACGCGGGGAAGGCGCAAGCTTACAGASGTGTCAACAAACGAAGCCGGAACCGTTATGCAAGCAAGCATAAATAGCGATGTGATCGCCCAATGGTTTTCTCCTTCAGGGGGGAGAGAAGGCGGACGCAACAACAAGCCGCGGCTATCAGGGTATCGGCGGTCTTGAAGAACCTGGAAATGAGAAACAGGATGGGGGGAGATCCCTTTGCGTGAGCGCAAGGACCGAGGACGGGCCAATAGCGACTTTTTTTTTGATGCGCGCCTCTTGTTAGAGGCGTTRTTAACACTGCGCCTGGTGGGGTTTGAGATAGCTGCGGTTTAGCTAATTATGCTTAGGGCGGCGTTGTCAATGAAAGTGTTACAGGTTTTTAGCTCTTGGAGCTTGGCAAAGCAAGGTGTGAGCACAGCCATCGAGGCGTCCGAATTGCACGAAGCGAAAACGGGAGTACTATGATAGGATGGGTAGAGATCGTACGAGAAACGCCGCGCAGCTCGTTGGAGAGAGCGACGTAGGCGGTGTCGAGATTTGAAATGTATTCGAGTATCAAAAGACCAAGAGGCGAGGAAAAGAGCAGAATGGGCATTACACGCTTGTCACGATGCATCGATAGTCCTCTGCCGCCATCAGGTCGCTATAGTAAGCGGTATACACCTATATTTAGCTCCGAGGACCAAACCGTCTGCTGTTTTGGGATTTCAGGGGGGAAACTGCTACTAATCTCCTTGGCGGACAACCCTTTGGGCCGCGACAAGTGGGAGGATTATTGGTGAATGTTTCAACGTGACCGATATCACGGACTAGAATTTCTCAAGATAGTCCCGTCCAGCTCCTGGAGCCTCAGAACTCGAACATCAGGCCAGATGTAAAAGGATGTCCCAAAATGACAAACCCCTTTGGGAAGGTCGAGACGGCAGTCCCCATCCCATCGGACATCGCTCGAACATGTACGCCAGATCTCACCTAATCTCATCTGGAATCGCTATTCAGTTGATGATCCCGATTTCTCCAAAGTTCTGGGAAATCATGCCAAGGGTCCACTACCAATCCYGGACACTGCGTCAATGAATAAATAACAAGTGGAATGGATATTCGATTACTTATAGCCCTCGCASAAATCTCCAACTCAACACCTACCCATCCACTCCCCCCGCACACAGGCACCCAATCATGCTCTGCAGAGAACGTCGATCATGGACCGCAAAGGAAGATCAGCTTCTGCGCGAAGCCGTGGCAAAAGGTGTCTGCCCTCCTTGATGATCCTCTTGAGCTTCCTCACTCACATGCGTCTGCCCACCCAGAGGACCCAGACAACCCCAATCCATCCAAATGGCATGCAATTGCCAAGCATGTTCCGAATAGAACCAACAAGGACTGTCGCAAGAGATGGTTCGCCAAGATGGCCTCTGATGTTGTCAAGGGTGGCTGGGCTCCAGAGGAAGACGAACGGCTAGTCAAGGGAATTGAACGATATGGCACTAGGTATGTATCGAGGATTGGCATACCCACTGGTCCAAYAACCAACCAACCACTCCTCCATCAGGTGGTCCCTCGTAGCCTCTGTTGTTCAGACACGGAACAGCGACCGTATGTCCACCTCCTGCCATGGATATACGACTCTTCACACTCATACGACTTTTTCAGAATGTGCCAAGCGTTGGACCGATACTCTTAATCCTGCCATCGATAGGACAACCTGGACGCCTGACTCCGTGAGTCCCCATGGTTCATCGTCATGCCATCCATAGCTGATCTCTTGAGACACACAGGACGAGCTGCTCCTTCAGGCAGTCAACGAGCACGGCAAGGTGTGGACAAAGATAGTCAAGACCTACTTCCCTGGTCGCACTGGATTGTCAGCCAAGAACAGGTGCGTGTGTGTTTCGGGCCCATCATGGACAATATCCTTATTCGGCACCCCTGCAGATACAACAGCATCACACGGTTCAATGCAGATCCCTCTCGTGCGAGACCGAGGAGAAAGTCTCCAGAGAATGCCCGCTACTCTACTGAGAGAAAAACAGAAAGCGTGTCGTCCTCATCAAGCGCCTCCCCTGCGACACCCTCCGCTCCATTGCCCCGGCTGATCCAATCTCCTTTCTCCTCGGCGAACTCCATTGGATATGATTATGATTCAATACCATGGTCGTCGTCATCATCCTCCACCGGCACAGACGACGGCTCCATCTTCAACTCCCCAGTCAACATGACTGGCTTAGACATCCTCGGCGATGCCCACTCTTCCCTTTCCCCCGCCCCTCCCACCGACGCATCGTATCAAGGGATGGATATCTCAGTTGATCAAACCCTTTCCGGTCTTACGGAAGAATCCCAACTTGTCTATTCTGATGCGTCTGCGTTACCTGCGGACTCTATGTATAACAAGACGTTCATAAACGGGCAGTCCACGGAATCTTCGCTGATGTATCCAGGGGGTGGGCAGGAAATGTATCAGAACTACGCCCACTTTCCCTCTGTCTACAATTCCAGCGACATGACCACGCAGCTTTCTGTCTTCGAGAATCTTCCCAATCAGGTCGACCCGTTGATTGGGCTGGGATGGGACGCTGCTACCTCGCCTATAGATGCGAAAACGTACCACAATTTCAAGCTTCCTCCACAGAACGAGTTTGCAGTGAGTAATCTCTTCTGATTGTCCATGCCGAATCAGTCCCTGACTTAGTTTTCCCAGTATATCTTCTAGATTTGACCCTTGCATTAAATGTTGTAGATTAATTGTATGTGATGACTTCATAGGCTTTTCGTATATTCGTGCTTCACTCGACCATTAGCATGGACGTATTATTATGTTTCGAAACTAGAATCCCCTCTACCTCGTGCGCAACCCATGTACAATAGTTGCATTTGAAATATCATTGTATCCTCATACACCGTTTACTGAGTCAGCGCGGTTGAGAAGGGGGGGGGGGAAGACCCCTTTATGACAAGCACAATCCTATTAGATCACGCACGCACAATAGCCATGGAGAAAACAGTCATCGCCGACCCCTGCGGGGTTCCGCCACATAATGTCCTCATTCTTCACAACCCTAGCTAATGATATCATATTTGTTTGTTTCAACCATCGATCATATTTATATCACAAAATGTCACAACCTATTCGTATTCCATGGACATGAGCAGCTTTTTTCGAACGATCAGCGGGGGAGATGAATTATGACGTTTGTCCCGCCGCTTATAATGCGGGATGTCCGCTGTCGGGCGCATGGCCCAAATGTAAGCATGCTGAGATCTGCTACCAGACTGAGAGATGGACATCCTAATCTCCAGGTGCGTTTTAAGGGAACAAGGGGGACTGATGTCATGGGATCGCATTGCAAGCAGTAGGAAATCGGCACTACACAGGATATTCGTTTTGGGACCCCCCGTCCCGAACGCAACCCCTGGCCTGATGCTGGGTGGGGGCGCTAGAGGCGGCCATCCACAGGGCTGACCCCACAGTTACAGTTGAGAAAGGTTGGTATAGCTGGAACCCAAGCCTCCTAACTCTCTGGGACTTCTAGCACGAGAATGGCTATATGCGACTCTAAGCTCCCGCGGCAGGTTGCTATAAATAGCGTTGCTGCATTCAAGGAAGAGGCAACGTGCCACCACCGTGAGTGTTTCTTGTCCGTATCTCCGTGGTTGTCGGTCACAACACCGAAACGCACATATATAGGGAGTAACCGTCCCCCAGCATTTCTATTTTGGTTTCCGACGATTCGTGCAACGAGAATGCACCCTTGGTGCCTCCTATGACAACTTTAAGCCGCGGTAATYCCCCCGTCTCCCCCCTTTACACTCTCCTCATTGATGTCGAGGAAACAAAACCGCCGGTCCAATTGATCGCTCAAACGCAGTTAGAACCGACTTCCGACGCCACAATGCACTGTTATCCCTTCCATATCCTGCTTAGTTCTAATGTGGTCTCGGATCAGGAATTCAATCCATTCGTATCCCCTCCCAGCCGGGCAACTCCAAAGTTGATAACTGCGCATGGCTGCCTTGTCATCGCTAGTGACTGTAWAAGCATCCACAGCCTCCCCCCGTCTGCGGGCAATAGCCTCAAACGCAAAATGCCAAACGTTCCACTCCTTATGTGCCATGGTGAATACCATGGCCAAGGCCGACGGTCGTCAAGCTTATCGAGAGGGAGGGTGCGATTAACTGCTCTCGTGATGCGATTTTGGCATGATTGATGCGACAATCACCAGCACATCACAAACATACTCACAAGAGCCTTCTCGGAAGCCCGGGAACATCGCCCTGTTCATATTGGGACAGAATAGCTGCAGCATTCCCTGATGGATCCATGGGACTTGATGCCTTAGTCCGGTCACGACCGAAGTCGAAGTAACCTAGACAAGGGGAACATGCACTGATCAGTAGTGATTAGTTAGGGTTTTTTTCTGGCGACGAAAGACGATTCGCATGGGGATAACGTGGGCGTCTGACCCAGAAAACCCATTAGTGCGCCGATGTGCACAATTCCTGATTATAATAGAAATTCTTGGCTGGTGACATGTATAAGCATATGTACCTATCAATGTGCCCCCTTGGTAATTCGTATTTGGCAACGATAGCCGTATGGCCGCGCTGTGAGAGGGTATACGCGGCCGCGGAAGTCATCTTGTGCTTAGTTCGGCACAGGGTCAGACCCTTATACACGTTCCATTGGGACGCCSCAGATAAGCAGATGAAGCGTTTCCGAAAGTGACTCCAGTGTGGTGGTGGTGGTGGAGGTGGAGGTGGTGGAGGGAAAGGAAAAACCTAGGGGCAATCTAGGGCCTTTTCTCGGCATTCTCCATTAGTGCCGGCCCGTCGGATCCCCGCCTACAGACTCAGCTGACGTGAAGACCTTTCACCTGCTGAGCCAGACTGAGAGCCCACCTGAAAAGCCATAATTTTGAGCCTCCTCCACCTCCAACGATTACCTTCATCTGGAAAATGACGGCTGATACCCCTGTTCTCTTGCGGTTGCCAGGGGCCGCTCCATCTCTAATTGTCGAGGTTTGAAATTATGAAAATAGAAGAATGGCCGCGGCCTAACTTGAAAAAAATGATGTTTTTGCAAGGTCCTTCCCCGTGGCCTGACGGTCCATAGATTGATACTCCAAGTTGATGGGCGGGTGGGCTAAAGTGATAATCAGCGCGGAGCTTGTACACTCACGCAGAGCTTTCAGAATCACGATATCGTCATTGGTCCCGAACAACCTGAAGATCATGTCAACCAGAAGTACACAAACACCGTCATAGGGAGATACTCCAATCGTATCCCCGTTGGCAGGCACATCCTTGAGAGACACAATGTCAGAAGTGTGTTTGAAGCCCAGGCCAATGGTATGTCGTAATTTCGCTTACAACGACCTCGGTGGAACACTTTTTATCGCCTCATTTCCATGTTTTTTGTTTGTTTTGGCAAGAAAATCCGCAAGTCTCTTTACATGGGGGACCAACGGGATTTGACTCCGTTGTATGGACGGTCTTAACCAAGGRCGAAACGCCAGCGCTGTTTTCTGAAACTGARTTCGCACGAATTCAGACTCTCCCGGAGKCGGGATATGCTATTTTCCGTCTCATTTCTCCTGACGGAGATCAGGGATATCCTGGAGAACTGACTACGGAGGYTCTCATTGCGCTCGTTCCCCCTGCGCCTGATACAGCCTACAATGGAGCGGCCGGAAAACTCGGACATGTCGTGATTGTGTACAGGTCCAAGTTGAGTCATTTCGAGAAAGTGGTCACACCAATCAATTTAACACAGGTAACATCAATCTTTTTGTCGTTCGATACTGATTCATTCATATATTGATACGAGTCGGGTTCATAACAGCACTGGGGYTTTAATTTGGATGCGAGTCTCCAAGAAGGCCTAGAGGGGTTGTCRGTGAARAATCACGAATTGACGATCAAGGTTTGACCCTACAGAATTTGACAGCAATTTTYTTTTGCAATCTGACACACTRCMTCAGGCGGACAGTATCGTCGAGCGAGATGCGCTAAGCCTYGCTACAGGTTCATTCATCCCCATTTCTCAAGCGCCAGGRCACCTTCACGATARTAARCCAGTCGGAGAAAAATTYCCTGAGTCAGGATATGGTGTGTTGAACCCCTGTTTCAACGGTGCTTGGAGTTGGCTTACAAGTCCGTAGAYGACTACTACCGCTTTACTAGCTCTGTCGTATACCCGTCACCCRCTCGCATCCCACTCTCCTCGCTGGGCACTGGTGAYTTGAATCTATTAGACGATATTCTAACACCGGRGGACATWAACACACCAYCCCCTGTCCAATTGTCTTCAAAGAAGTCCGGCCTGGCACTCAAATTTCACACCAATCGTGAGTAAACATCAGGTCTGCTTGAATGGACAACTAACTGGAGMAATGTCATATCAGAACATGGCGTCATGTTCTATTCCAATAACTTGACAACTCCCGCRAAGGGTGCCCGAAAGCTTATCCATGGGGGTTCAGGAATAAGTGGCCGTGGAGACTCGTACGGTCCTGGAAGTGTGTATTTGTGATGAATTGGTTTCATGATTGGTCACTGACAGACGCGACAACCTTTTCTTTTTTTTTGGGGGAGGGGCTTTCAGCGGCGGCCTTCCTTGAATTCCATGATGTAAGTGATTTTTAGAATAAGATCCTTATCCGTTTTGAAAGATGACCTGTTCGTGTTAGCCGTTGGCAGCGTTTTTAGATCCAGAGAACAGGGACGCGGAAGATACCCTTCTYACCTCGGACGAAGTTTACAATAACTTTGTTCGCTTAGAAATCGGGCTTACGAAGCCATGATGAGCCATTGAATGGTTGGCTTCCCAGAAGCACATACCATACCAACGGGTTATTTGTGGTATTTGATCAAAAACGAGGCAATACGGTGTCGAATGATCTATGTATAATGACTTGTGCTCTTTGCAGTGAGATGCTCTATTTTAACATATGTCGGGAAAGGGTTGTCGTAAGATAGATGCGTAGCTGAGGTGATATGTATGCACACGGCTGTACAGAGGACTTGCCTATATGTGTGGGGGCGTAACTTGTTGACCCTACCCTAAGCGCATTGGCATCTTAGCGTCGTGAGCGAGGACGTCTACCTGATGGACGGGTTAGCCGGATAGCCCGTGTAGTTACCTCGAACGATAACGACAAACAACGCTTGGTCGAATTCTGCTGTGCAAAGAATCGACAACCGACGACATTTCTAGCACCGGCGGTGTATATTTACCGTAGTTTGCGCCCATGTCTTCGACAAAAAAAATGGACTAGGCCGTCTATATAAAAGAAGACAAGGGATGCATTGAATACATAGGCGAAAAGTMGAGCATTTTGGAACATTAGTCGGCGGCATGCAGAGGGGGAGACCGATAAATACATTGTGGTTCGACACGAGCCCACACCTCCGGGAATGTTGTGTCGAAAACCAAGGAGAAATTGGCTGTGAAAAATAGAAATCCTTCTGGGGCAGGAATTTCCCCCCCCCTGAGCGGCTCTCACAACAAGAATTGTTGTGCCTACCCCCCTTGGAGAATGAAAGTGATGGAGCGTCACCCGTCCGCGCGTACCTGGCTAGAGGAACCGCAGGTTGTTTCGATTTCATTTTATTTTTCTCGATAGTCTAAGCGGTGTCGGTAAGATGTCGGCGGAGTATGGGCAGTTGGTGCGCCTTGTTTTCGGTTTGGGCGGCTATCCAGAGAAGATGAGAGCGAGGGATGACAGGCTCTGAACGACGAGATACGCGGGAACTGGCTTCTGTATCCCCGCTGTTATACTCTTACGTTTTCGAAAACCCGTTAGAAGGGAAGTTGCGATCCTGCGAGTGAGAGAAATAATAAAAGTCGATCAGAAGATGCGGCTGTCGCACGCGTGCGGTTGTTGTGCTGTGTTAGGAATGCAAGGGCCTGACAAATGTYGCCAAAGCGTCGAGACATCATCGCAGGACTGTCCGCCGTCGAATAGCTCGTCGACCTCAAAGACTCTCGCAAGGCTATCACCAAAATCCATCCTGTGAGTCCCTGTTCCGCTCCTATCTACCACTCCGCGCCAATATATCGCTTCTAAACGAGCTGCGCGAGTTGGATTGGTCTCCAGACTTAGTGATGACGATGGCTGACGAGGCTTTCACAGCCGGAAATCAGTGCGACCTGAGTTCTCGCAGTATGTTCATCTTGTCCCAAGGCACAGGGCATTTTCATTGAAGGGCCTATCCGCAGCTTCCGCCCGACAATCTACTTGCAATTATGATCATCTCGAAAGCAAACAGGCGCGTTATCTACGAGAACCTCTTCAAAGGTAAGTCACTATGAACCTAATCTAGGACTGATTTTTATGAATACTCAAACCAGAGGGCGTTCTTGTTGCAAAGAAGGACTTTAATGCGCCGAAACACGAAGAGCTTGATGTCCCCAATCTTGAAGTTATCAAGGCCATGCAGAGTCTGACCTCAAAGGGCATGGTCAAGACCCAATTCTCATGGCAGTGGTACTACTATGTCCTGACACCAGAGGGTGTCGAATACCTTCGCGAATGGTAAGTCTACCATAATCTTGCCACAAAAGTTGGTCTCAAGTTCCCTGCCCCTTCAAGGCTTCATCTCCCCGCCGAAATCGTCCCTACAACATATAAAAAGGCTGCTCGCCCAACGCGCCCCGCCGCCGCTCGCCCTGGCGGGGAAGGTGCCTACCGCCCACCCCGTGGCGATAGGGAGGATTACCGCAAGAAGGAAGGCGGCGCACCTGAAGGGTACAGGGCACAATATGCTGGTGTTGGTCGAGGGGCTCCCAGGGAGTAGGCATGCGGATCCTTTTCTGTCATCTTCACAATTCCCATGTAGTGCGCACATGTTTAATAATCATCGTGTCATTGCTGTCCCTCTCCTCCCCATCAATTTACTTTGATATACAATCAGCCGCAGAATCCCAAGATGACGTTGTTTCTATCCCTTGCGAACGTCGGCCTTGGCTTCGAAATAGTGATTTAGAGGCAATACCCAAGGGACCCTAGGGCATCTACCCCAAGGAAGTGCAAGGACTCCCTGACCGATAAGGGGAAGTGTCATTGTGGCAGCAACCATATCCAGGAGATCATCGCGCTCATAATCCAGTGAGTCCTCGGCCTCCTATCTTTAACTATTGGGAAGTGCGTCATTGCAGGGGCATCGCCGAAGGCGTTACTTATCTCTGCGTCATTGGTATTTTCCAGATTTTTGTTGGAGGGATGGGGCATGAAGACCCTGTCCGCCGTCGGAGACCAAGGGCGGCAGGTGCTAGGCAGTGTCTGCCAAATCGGATGTTGCGATTAGCAAGAAGCTTGTAGTTTTCTCCTTAGAGCCCCTTACCCTTACACCCCTTTGAGTCTCACAAGGCTTCGAAAGAAAAAATGATCAAGATGCATTATCATTACAAGGGCAGGTGTGTGCCGTCGGAACACCCTKCTAGCCGCCGACTTGTTCTTTGGAAACCCATTCTTATATACATACAACAACGTTACACGCTACTATTCCTTCGTTCCACATCGTATCAGCCCTCTAAAYGCGCCTTGACGGGGCTCAAGCCGAATGTTGTCCAAAAATCCCTGGAATCTAATGCCGTCCCCAAAAACTCCACATTTCGGGGAAGCACACGCACCCCGTGCTCTTCCATTAGTTCTCTCACCCATCGTGCTTGGGGTCCACGCTCATTTTCCTGAATGCCAGTGGGTGGTGGTACAGGTGGGGAGGTGTGATYGGCATCCTGGATGTTGATGACAGATGTAACTGGTGCGTCACGGAGGGGTGTGCCCCATGCAGAAGCCAGATCCCACCAGTCGTAGAAACGACCATCAGTAAGGATCCATCGCTTTCCCTGAGCCTGTGAGAACCTCCCGTGGACGGCGAGGATGGCGCGGGCAACGTCCATTCCATGGATCATATGAAGGCCACCCTGAGATCAATAGTGCAAAAAAAACAAATAGTTTGCGTATGAGGTTGATGAAATCACTCATAGCTAAGGCGGGGGGGGTCTTTGACACTGACCCTATTTTGTAAGGCTTCCTTTGTTGGTGCGATTCGACCAATCCAATTCCGCACCAAGCGCTGGCCCCCCCAGAGGCCTGAGAGGTTGAGGACAGTTGTAGGTATGCCCGGAGACAATGCAAGCAGCTCTTCTTCGGATATCGCACGCGGAGTTCTAGTGTACGGTGAGTGTCGGTCGCACCAATCAATGGAGCGTTTCTCTGCGTGATCTACAGTTTTTCCCTGTGTTCCCTGACCAAAGTCATGTAATAAACGACGAAAGTCAAACCCCATGAGATTGGTAACACTGTGGGGAAGCGGACTCACTTTCCAGATGCCAGTTGTCCCTAACAAGATGAACCCGAGATCATCTATCGCGTGTGTCCTCGTTGATCTGTAGCCTTCAACTAGTCTCTGTGATCCCCCGCTCTTCTCGATTGGAAAAGTGATGAGCACCGTTCGTGCATCCGGGAGTACCTCGTACGGTGCACGATCATCGGAATCGGGATCAAATACAAACGCGATAGTCGAATTGCGTCCTGACCGGGAGGTGGCGGCAAATCGTACGCCGCGTTCCTCACAAAGTGGGATAAGGAAATCGGAAGTCCAGCCTGCGCCCAAAATCAGGAGATCGACGGACATGTGTTTCACGAACCGTGGCAAAGCGGAAGGGCAATAAGGTAAAGGCGTGTGAGTGATTAGCTGAGCGTCTGTTCGGAAAGAGCTTGTCGCCGGAGCCCCCTACTTAATGTAGGAGTATGGAGGTGGCGTGGTTAGGTTGGGAGAACGGGGAGGGGGAGGTGGTGGCGCGGTTGGTGGGGATCGGGAATGAGCGARGACGYTCAGGTTTTACACACTATCCCGTGTGATGCCCTTGCGAGACATGGTCGCGGGATTTAGCTAGGACCGGCCAATCGATTTTCGCGGGTTTCATGATCAACACCGGTCATCAATTAATGCAAGTGTTTGAACATTGAGCATCCGAAGTAGATGTACGTGAAGCACAAAATCATTAGTCTCTAGTGAAAAGTCCTAACGCCAAAAATTGGCAAGCCTTTCGGTCTTTAATCATCCGGCAGTCTTAACAGATTTAACAATGCCAAGTAGACTAGGAATGAAGCGATATGAGAACCACGCTAGGCAAGAAGGTAATGGCGGAATAACTTACGTCGCGCACTCCAGGGGAACCAACGCTCTGGTACGGCTCAAGGCCAACACACTCAGCCACAGACACCATCTGGTACCCAGCTTTACTCAGCTTATCAAGTACGTACGGCAGCACTTGGTGGCTGTATATACATATGCCCATGAGCAAATTACAACAGGGAAAGGCAATACTCCGACTTACGCAGTGGTGACTAGATAGATTGGTCCGAGTGAGTGATGGACGAATATGGAATGAATCAAACAATACGTACCATAGACCTCGTGGTTCAGAGCAAGAATGGTGCTGGGGTGGCGGGCAAGGAGCTGGTCGTATAGTTGCTCACTCTTTGCCACGGTAGCGCCAAGAGAGTCTTGAGAACTGTCATCAAGGATAGGTACACAATACATAAATAACACAACACGGATCACGCACTCAAAATCCCAAATAACGAGAGATTGTCCTCGAACAGCGGATGCTTGTCGTACCAAGTCGTTATACGAACCAAAAGCTGTTGAAACAATACGAGCTCAAGTTCCAATGCARTACCACAACTGGTGGTAGTACTCACGCGGCCTCATAAATGCGGGTACTACTCCAACGATCTTCTGCAACGCCTCTGGGGTAAAGGCAGATCATCAGATATGTACTCACTATACTTAGAAAGTGGTTGCGTACGCTCSACCTTCCACATTTCGTCATGAACTGTGGGAAACACGTTGGTTATTTACACACCCCTCTCGTAGCATTTGATGAGAAACTAGACTCACTTTTATCCCACGACAAGGTGGCTAGATCACTGTGACTCCAGGTGTGCGACGCGACTTGGTGGCCTTTCTGGTAAGCGTAGAGAACGCGTTTAGCTYCGTCAGCATCGTAWATACAGCCRTCTAATCGATGTCAGTAGGCGCRGYAGAGATATATTGGGTTGCAAGGTCTCACAGTTGTTTCCATCTGGTGYAAGGAAGTCTATCAAATTCCGAACATCGATAAGAACGAATGAACCTACTGAAAAAGAAGGTTCCAGTAGCATTGTACTGGATAAGAGCCTTGCTGACATCATAACTAGGAMTGGCATGAGTGATTCGCCTCGCGCTCCTATCGATGATCGCGTACAGATATACCCAAGGTCCATCATCCTAGTATCGTGGTCAGAGACGCATGGACAGGASGAATGCAACACCAGCTTACAAAAGTCAAGGCAACATTGTTGGCTTTCGTGCATTTCGTGATGACRCGTGCTAAAGCCTGCCTTTTCTCCTGCACGGGAGTSGAGGAGAYGAGAGCAGCAAGACAAAGCGTCACAATMGTTCGSAGGAACATTCCAGGTTATTAGGGAGAGCGTAGATRTTAYAAAGGACARCAAAGACTTTYCAGTCCTGGTGAGGATTTGAGGTACAATCCCCCCGCATTTTATATCCATCCTGGTATCCGTCCCCAGCGCCCAGAACTTGACCAAAATAAACACCAATGACGGCTTTATATCCGCATAATCGATACGGATCGAACATGCCGAACGCATGCCTCARCCTCATTCTTTGGCGGAACTTGCCTCAACGACCATCTGACCAATTCAATACGGGAGTATGACAGCCATGAGCTAGAAAGACAGCAGAGGGCGAGACCTGCCGAGCTTCTGCCTCAAAGACGTTCTCGATTTGATGGGGGGATCTTGAGCATTGAAAGTCAGGTCGGCAGACGTAGATTATTTTTATCCAACGCCAGTGTGAGCCATGTGTTCTCCCACACATCCRGTCACTTTAACAGCCACCATGTAGGACCGGCYTTTGCGGGCCAGCTGAACTGAGATATTAAAAGCCTCGTGATAGGGGAGGGTGGCCAAGAAAGCTCAGAAATATGTCAACGGACATAACTCGATCATCGCGGGTGCTGAGGGAAGCTGATGTTGRAGGTTTTGGACTGARCTTTTTTTGCTCCAAGTTCGGAGGTTAGGTGAGAGAGTGGCCACATCGGAAGCATGAGATGRAGACATTCTGCACTACCCGACCGTGTRCAGTGTACAATCAAACATACGGTGGTGGATCATAATTCYAAAGTAAAGAATATCAGAACCACTGCACCTTCGCACAACCGACGAGGGTGTTTTGGCCTGTGAATTCTCGCTTGTGGCGGGACTTGTAGAACTTCCTGCAGCTCCTTCTCAGCTCTATGAAGCTCACAGTTGCCGAAAGCAAACAGCTGGGTCACACAATCCCTACCCACAAGTCCGTTCCACAGGTCCGTTTCCATCATCAGAGCATAACGCGCTCGCTTTTCGCAGGGCCAGGCTTAGTGGCGGTCCGGTTGTATCTAGGGACCTGAGGGCCTTCGTGAGCCTGGAAGGATGCGCCCAAAGCCCGACTCGACAGCTGAATGAGGTCCAGAAATACTGATGAGAACACTCGGTAGAATATTTGGCCCCTACCACCCTCCCGTGAGTCAGCTGAGGGCTCGCGGGCACAGAATGCCGCAAATAAACTCTATAAAAATAAGTCTGCCAAGGTGATGACTATAATGACGCAATTAGCCATCTTACTGCCATTGACTTGTCAATAGAGGTTGATATGATTGATGGATTGTATTCTTCCTGAAAGAACAGAAARCGGACTGTGTGCCGACGAACCCTTCGGTGGGCACCCAGAMATCATATTTGATGGYTTCGACATCGATGCAAAAAGAAAATAGCCCTCGAAGCCGCCAATTGTGAGAAGGTGGGTGGGCATGTGATGATTCTATGAGAAATAGCCACAATGGCGTTCCCCTAGAGTGGTTTGATCAGAGGAACAGGCAAGTCGGATGTCAGGACGGYCAGCAGGAGATGTTGATGGATGTTGATGTGGCCCCTGATTATTCCTGGCCTGGTAGTTTTTTCGCTGAATAATCATCGATCGCCTCAAATGGTGACCGGTGAACAACAGCCTCCATGAACGCCTTTAGCTTCGAGGTCACGGGTGCGTCGGTTATGTTTTGCCTTTGCTAAGCCACCACCATAATGTAAACTCTACCAATCCAACCCCAAATAGCTCTCGGGCCCCGAACCTACATTCTGCTGAGTGTGTACCATTGACTCACTTGCAATACTCAACGGGCCTCAACAGCCGTTCGCGTAATCACAAATACCTATTGTTCATCGTTCACAGCAACAGGTTTATAAACCTTCCGGATTGCTCGTGAGCTCGCTCATGCTTTTACTTCCCCCTCCCCTCTCCACTGCCAGTGACGGACAACATTTTACATTGAACATGTGGTATGTATAGATGCAAACAACACAGCATGGGGCAAACAGGAACGTGGAATCAAGGAAACGATAAATATGGAGCCCGAGAACACACAGAGTGGAAGGCACCCCAGAAGAGAGGCGGGAATACAAAGTCAAATACGAAAAGACTAGGTGCACCCCATACTCGAGACGCACAACATACCCAACATTAGAACCCATCACCAGCTCTAAAACACCGCACCATAAAGCCTCCCCAACGACCAAAGATAGCGGAAAAAACCAAGTCGAAAGAGTTGGGGTAGAGGTCCATAAACGAAACGAAGAAGGTAAAGATAGGTCCTCAAAGTAGGGAAACAAGAAGATCCCTCTCACTCAAACCCTGTCGGCGCGCCAGACCACATAGCTATCGTATCGCTATCCATAAACTGATGCATCGCCGTATCATCTGTTTCTACCTCTGCCCCTCTCGACAATCCCACATCCGCCCCTGACCCAAACCGTTGTTGCATCGTTTCATGAGGATATCTTGGATGCAGATGTACACCTAGCTCAGGTCTGGGCCGTTGTTGCATGCCCGTCGTATGCTGCGCCAGCATCCCATCGAACATCGGCAACGAGGCCGGGTGCAAATCTGCAGAAAAGGGTGCAAGATAGCCCATCGCCAACTGTCCAAAGAGCAAATCGGCCTCTGATTGTGCTGYTGGGATCCTTAGGTCTGCTGCACCCTCAGCCGACATCGAACTTGGCCCGGGAGCTCCAAAACCTCCCATATCCATCATCTGGCCCTGTCTCTCACTTTGGATGTCACCCGGCAGTGGGTCCGAGCAATACCAGTATCCACCATGATCAATAGACTGYACAGGCGGCATAAGATGCGTCTGTGTATCATGAGAAGAAGAGGAAGGAAGCTGTGATGATGCTTGTGACTGCTGCGCAGAAAACTTGGTCTGTCTGTGCAATGGGAATTTTCCAAGTTCATTACTGTACACCGGTAGCGAGTAGAGCTCCGCGGACTGCGTTGGGATCATGGGCGAGGACCCGGTCTGGGTTTGATTCATCATGACGTTATCCGGAAATTCCTGCGCTGGCGCCTGGGGTTGGAGAAGGGGAATTTGAATCTGCTTCTGCGATGCTCGGTTGGCACCGAGCCCGCTGGCATCCTTATTCACCCGCTTAGAACCCGCCAATGCTCGAGGACCATCAGCCGATGGAGGTGTCCGGGTAGTCTCGGAGTTCGAGGTTGAGGAAATTGGACTATCTGCATCGCGTTCACGTTTATTGCTGGCGGGCGCTGGTTGAGGCAGTGGCAGCTCTCCAACGGATGCCAATTCGTACAAGATGTCCCTGGGTTTGCGATTTCAACGTGAACACCTCTTCCAAGGACATGGGAGCTTCCAAAAGGACAGAACTTACCACAAACGCCCAGCAGAATGCCACCTAAACGCATGACGTTTCCAAGTCAAAATTAGACACTTTAGGCGATTGCATGCATGACCCACGTATTCTCGTTCCCTTGCAATACTGCCATACACTTGTGAACATCCGCCATCTCTTTATTGGGATCCGTTGATAATCCTGATTTCTTCCCTCCCCAAATACTCAACAACAATACAATTCCCGACGTGAATACAGCCATCTGTATAATCATACATTATTAACCTCCGGCACAAGAGTCAGAGGCCTGAGTTTAAAACTCACCTGGACTTGCGGACTCGTGGAAGGTAATCTACAATATTGCACATACACGACATGTATACATGACCTAGCCGCATTCGTGCAAATCGCGAGGGAGGGGAAAGATAGAGGCGAAGGTTTACTCGGGGAAGGGATGAATGGCCGATGGATGAGGATCTGTATGTGGTAATACAAGCTCCAGAGGACGACGGATTGATTGAAGAATCTGATATCTTCCCGCTTGGGATCCCAGCGAACTGTGAGTAGGGGACGGTAGGTAAGTGATCTGGTGGATGGGGTTGAGGTAAACGAGCAGGTGGGCCTTACGGTGATCAGGGACTGTATCTACGAAATGGTTGAGTGCGGAATCTAGTTCGGCAACGATGTGTTGTTCCCATTGATTACCCACGAAACCGAGCAAGATTTTTGACTTGTTTATGGAATACTATCAGGAGGTCAGTTAGGGTGCATGACCTACACTCTGCCAAAGGGGGGGAAGACCTACGATTGTACGAAGGGAGAACGCGAGGACCTGGGACAATTTGAGATAACACAGAAACGCGGAAACAAGCGAGGGTTTCCCCGGGGGTTGTTTCCATCGCTGCTCCGGGTCTGGATGGTCCCAATACTCATCATCGCAATCAATGGGAAGGTCAACATCAAAGCTAAAGTTTAGATGATAAGGCCATACGGCTAGGGGTTATAAATAATGTCAATATGAACGTACTCCTCATCATGAATAGCGCAAGATCGGCCGAGAGCGGCGCTGACCGCTCGGTCTATACATGTTAGTATCCTTTGTCCCCAAATATTGAGTCATCCGAGCAGTAACCCCAAGTCAAWTTTAAAGCGCTTACCAAAACGCCCGTTTCCACAGCTCATCCTCCACTGTTAAGGGCTCTTTGGCCTTTCTCTTTCGATGTGCGCCAACGTCCTGTGCTARTCGGATACCGACGCCAACCATGTTCCAACATGCTTGTGGAGCTGATGATCCTTGCAAGAATTGTACCGAGAGCTTGAAYGATAAYMATAATAARAATGGCACCGAGTTGATTAGATCCATACYCAGAAAAGAATCCAAAKAATTTGCAACCTACACAATAGAACTGCAAGTCATAAAGCGTCGGAGGCGATAACAAACTCTTCTTTGCCATCTGCACTTGGTCGAACCATTTCCAGCCGGACGAGTGTCGGCTCTCGACACCCTCCAGCAGCACTCTTGGGTCATCGGAGAATCGAGAGCCTATAGCGCAGACCAATAATAGGTTTGCGCCAAAGGTGTCGTCTCGGAGATGTAAACCTTCGTTGACAGAGCGCTCGAACGTCGGGCGGTGAAGGAGAGGAAAATAGAGGTCCACGTGTTCAAAGTAGAGGTCTACAAGCGCGGCCATGAGGTCTGGTTCAGGGAAGGCGTAGGGGGGATTGGTATCAGATGATATGAGYGCCTCTTCCCACTGTTATGATAGCTCCAGGATTTATGTTGGTGACAAGTTGAGGAGAGACAACGTACAGGATGCCTGGTCCAAAATTCGTTCCTCTTCAATCCCAAGAGTGCAGGTTTCGGCGCAGGAGAGACCTTCCCCGCGTACTCGTTCTTGAGCTCAATAGCAGTTTGAATGAGCATRGCACCGCTTGACTTTCCAAAGAATCGATACTCCTTTGGCTCTAATGCGAGTTTGCTCAGATTATCGGCAAGRATAAGATGAGCATCGTCGTGATATCGTTCATCTGAGCCGGGGGATGTTGCACCGTAATTCCGGATGATAGCTGTAGCGACGTCGATGACAGAGGACGGCAGAGTTTCTCGTGAGTGATTCCTGCCCGAGGATCCGACAAGGGGGCTTGGATTGGTAGGGGGTTGCTCTATAGGAAAGTTTTCTTGGTCCGTGACAATGTCTAATTCTCGAAGGAGATTTTCGTCGGGACACAGCTGGCGGTAAAAATGTTATTTGCATGCGACCCATCAAGCCGATTGAAGTACGCACTCGTCTCAGYAGCCTTTCTAACTTCTCTAACTTATTCTCCAAGCTCTCGACGTAGCTGTTCCRGCGTTGTCAGGCTAATCTGAATAATAAGGGGAYTCAAGGGGACTCGCCCTTTAGGTGGCCCTCGTTTCTGCGAAGAACCGCCGTCAGCGATGGGTTCGCTCGCCACGCGCACGGATTGGATACAACCCACCTTGGCCGCCTCGATGTAGGTGCACTCGAAATTGTACGTGATACAATTTGAGCACCTGTTGCCGGGCATTTGCACGCCATCACCTGAACGACAGAGAAATTTATACACCAGGTGAATCTGGCCAAGGTCAGAGCCACTTACACCTGACTATCGGTGGTGGGTGAGACCAGATGGAATATTTGCGGGAATGAACAGCAACACACTCTTTTTCCTGCGGCATATATCACATGCCCGCTGTATCCTGCGTTTCTTTGGGCCTTGGCTGCCACAGCCATCCTGGTCGTAGTCATCCTCGTTGGAGGACATGATATGTATTGTTGGCGGTGAATGCGAGTCATAGATGTCATCCTCCTTTATGAACTTTGATCCCATGGCCGTATATGGCAATCCAATCGGCTTTTTTTCCTGCCGAAAAGTGACGCAACTCCCTCCGGCCAAGCGCACGACAAATTATTAAACGGGTGTGCGCTGCGGATGTCTACCAGCCCTACATCCTTTGTTCTTCGGTGACAGACCTGCGCAGTTTTTAACAGCACAGATTATTTCGGGCGAGCACATATTCAAGCAGTGCGAACTCCTTCCCATCGCATACGCGCACTTGGCACTGCCATGCATGTGTTTCTGACCCCTGCCCCCACAAATGTTAATCCAACATGTGACCACATATTTGGGGGGGCATGAGACAGCTTAGTAATTGCCTTGCCTTTAACCAGGCATAGGGTTCAGAAGCCCCTTGGGCTGCTATGTCCCTTGTCTTGGCTGCAGAAATGCCCTCTGACAAGCAAGCTCTTAACCCAATAGATAACAACTGAATGTATTTCCCATCCTCGAGAGAATAGATATATATTTGTCAGCATCCTTCCCCATTACGAAGTGGTTTCCGCTGAATGGGCCAGGCATCAAAGGGCGTGTGGGCTTTTCCGTCACTTTTTTTTTAGTGCGCGTCGACTGTCTCACTAGCCATCGCCTAACTAAGTAGAGTGACGTGTTCARTTGCGAGCTTCTCTCAATCCAATCCTCTCCAGGCCACTCTCAACCGCTGCATAGTTAGCGCTGCGCGCTAAAGCGACCACATCTGGTTCTGCAAGRGAGGGTGAGCACAAATATAGTGCTTGTTTAGCCTGAATAATATGTCTCGGCGAAGGCAGGAGCGCAGAATTTGAAATACCCAGCATTGGAGTCCCGAAACATTCAGGGACGGGGGGGGAGGAACACCTGGGTTGCATTTTGATGACCCCAAAGCCTCCCTTCTCAATACATTCGTGTCAAAACAGTCGCTATCACTACCGAGTCGAGTTGCGGCAGGTGGCTTCTCCAGTTCTGTGCTCCCTTGCCAATATGTCGGCTGGCGGGGCTGGATAGATGTTGACGAATTCGAGGGTGAAAGGTTACAGTTTAGGTGGTGCGCATGGCCGCACCTGGTGCCTCGAAATGGAGGCGGCTGAGACTCTGTACCCGGTCCGGATGAACCCCAGGGGATGGCCAGGCTAGGAAGAGTGAACGGGAAACGCACGCACCGGCGTCAGGATCATCTCTCCGCCTCCAGAAATTTTCGTTGCTTCGTTTGTATTTATGATTCTGTCCACTCACTCCATCCAACTCTATACTTTTTACGTCCCCGTCCACATATATATAGCCGCATAGGCCCCACTCGCATATAATATTCTGCGGGGCGAGGGCAACGCCTCTTGCTAACCTATTTCCCCTAGCGCAGCCCTTTGGCTTCCCGTGGCAGCGACACATGTTGGACTCTCTCAAGAGCGAGCAGGGGGCCGAGCGAACAAAGTAAGTGGGCTGGATGGGCTACCCGATATGCCAAGGTCCTTCTAATCGATGGGATGGAAACGTGTAGATCAGACTTCCCACCAGCACCCACAATTTATCCCAATGAGACCCACAAAACAGCAACGCCCCTCCCTGCCTCCGCACCTCCACCTCCTGCACACTCGCCGATGGACATCGACATGGCTCCGGCCTCTGACCTTGCCCTGAACAACATTGAGCACATTTCCTCGCTCGAACAGGCCCTAGTGCGTCCCAGTCTATATATACCCGATCACACCTCCCTCACCTCCCTCCCAATAGTGTTCAAACTTCAACTGCTGCAGCATCCAGCTCCCCGACCTCCATGCCCTCGTCGAGCATTTTGAAGAAAAGCACGTCGTCGTCTTCAACGTCGACGGCATGCGCATCTACCCCGAAAACTCTGGCAAGCGCCTCGCCCACTTCCCCCCGCCCCCTTCCCTCTCGCACACCCCTTCCTCCTCCCGCTCCTCCTCTGTCGTTTCCTCTCCACAGACACCCACAACACCCCTCGCAGCGCCAGTATCATCCCACCATTATCCCGACCTGACCTCAAAATCAACGAAACCACCCTCTCCCCAGGTGTACACCCCCTTCAACATGTCCGCCATCCCCGAGTCAGAGTCTGAGCCTGTTCCGTCAACGTATGGTATCGGCCTCTACGACCTTGGCCTCGAAATTGGAATTGGACCAGAGCCGTATCCTATCATGTCTGCCGCGTACGACACCTATTCTGCTCCAGACACGACCTTTAGATGTCTGTCGTCTCCTGCGTCCAAGTCACACGATCCAATGATTCTCGATTCGGTTGATTCCATCTCTGTCTCGACGTTTGGGAGAGAAGCGACGGGCGATATCATTACCTCACACGACAGGGAGAAGGAAGTGGAAAGGAAGGCGCGAACAAAGGCGGATATCGTCAGCAGCGCGACAGCTGTCTCTTCTTCGAAGAACGCTGCGAAAGCAAAGGCGCGGATAGTGGGCGGGAATGTGAAGCGGAGAGAGAAGGCATTTCGTTGTCCTGTGAGTTCTCAACAGCCCGTTTCGTTTTTTTCCCTTGACCCGAATTTCTCAAACACTTTTCTCCCTTGTCGAATAGACTCATGGGTGTATCAAGGTAAGAGACATCAATCATCTATATACCCCGTCTGTATTTGGTGCTGACTGCTCTCGTATATCATCAAGTCATACCTAAATCCGAACGGTTTGAAATACCATAGGGAGAAAGGCACATGTCGGTTTGAGGACTCGACAGACTCTGACGCCGTCTCGGAGAATGCTCGAGGCACCACTGCTCCCATCACAACACCACCCAGCCCAACACCAACATCTCCATCAGTGACACATCCTTTGGACACCGGCGGCAATAAAATTCCAACCACCGCTCCCACTCCCGAACCCTTAAACTCTACACAAACGGCAACGGCGGCAAGTACTACGAGCAATAATACAACAGTAACAACAACAACAACAACAACAACATATCGCATGCCTATAGTGACGTCGACGACACTTGCGGGGTATGGCCTAACGCGGCCTTTGAACACAATTCCTTGTTAACATCCCCCTCCCCCTCCTCCCCCTTCTCTGCTTTTGTCCGAGGTGAACACACTATCCCCTTTTCTCCCTGTTTTCCTCATTCGTTTCAAACTCCCGCCCGCACCTCCGCCGCTCGTGCGTGCGCTCTTCCCGAGTCGCATCCGTCAGATGACCCAGGGTCGCCGACACCCCCTGCTGCCATGGAGGTGTTGCAAGTTGTTGATGTGCTTGCTATATGGGCTTTTTGTTGTTCTTTTTTTGCTAAGGGTGTTGGGGACGACTGCTGACCCGATTGATTTTTCACAGGGCGCCCCCCCCCCTTTGCGTTGCCTCGCATTCTTGCCCATAGCTGCTGCCCAGAGTCACATTCAACATACATGAAAACGTTCTTGCTCTCTGCCGACACGCTTCGCGTCACATCTTCCTGTCCCCCGCCGCAAATTCTTTCTTTCTTTTGATACTATAACGGGGCTCCCATAGACGCCTATATCACCTACCCGCCACCGCCCCCCTCCCCCTTCTCTCCCAACACTACAACTGCGACCCCTCTCCGCCGACTCTACGCGTGCCGATTGTGTCTACACACAATTCGCCCTTGGTTCTCCCGAATCCGAAAAAAAAAATCATTATTTTACGTATTATTCATTATTTGGGTCTGTATACATCATCTTCCCAGACTGACCCTGGTATTATATCGCTTTATGATTATCATTGGCTATAATCGTACACACACACACACATACACCCCGTCCTCTCCCCTCAGCACTTCCGCTCCGTAGCAATAGCAATAGCAATAGCAATAGCTTCTTTGGTTCATTTGTGGTGGTTGAAGTTGAATGCTTTATTATTTGGTGGTTGATTGATTTGGCGTTAACGTATATATTTTGCGTTGTTTCCCTTTTTGTCTTTGGGATTACGAGTGAGGTGGGAGGGGGAGGTGCCTCAGGAGTTTGGTGTGTCAACCGAAGTGCAAATCGATTGAGACTGAGTCAAGCGAAGATGGCTGGAGTTGGAGCTTCTATCAACGGTTGACATCGATTTCACTTGGAACTGTCAGCTGTCTTTGTCTTTGTTCTTTGGGACGCTGCAAAAAGGGTATTCGTTTCCTGTGATCGCGAGTTGTCGGCGGTTGGACGAGTATTAGTACGGTACGCATCCCAAGTCGGTCTACTACCCAAGAAACGTTTGTCTTTTGTCTTTTTGCTTTCTTATCTTGTCAATATAGTTCAGCATGAGACACTGCAGGTGTGCTTTCCATGCGGTCGGGCTTTTTGGCAACGCATTGTAGATGTAGAAGCGTCTCCAAGGACACACACACGGTAGATGAAGGCCTTAGCAACCGATTATAAACACGAAAGGGTTCTTCTAATGAGTTTCAGTTGGTGGCATTTCCTCGATTTGAAAGATTCTTGACCCGTCATTATATCCCCCCACACTCCCTATTTCGAAGTCCTGTTATTCAAGCTTTTGGGCTTCTATGCTGATGGAACGAGTTTAGTGCTATGCCGGACTACTTGATAGCTTGGTATTCCTCAGCTCTCTCTCCGCGAATATCTGAACTGGTGACCCTTCCAGATGGATTAGATAATTCATTAAAGATACCTCTAATTAACCCCGTTGAATCAGATGACATCAGGTATTCGGTCGCTAGTTACAATCGCCACCAGTCAGTCTCACTGAGTTTTACTGTATACGGTTGTAAGAGAGTAAAMACAAACCCTGAAGTTCAGGCATTAGCGCTCCAGCCACTRATCACGATCTAAAAGAGCTGCAACCTCACAACTCGTAAATTAAATCAGACCCTGCGAAAAAAAAATCGGTGCCGGCCACTGCCATTGTCGAGTCTCCCCTTGACACCAAATCCCTAAATTTCCATCATAAAAAATTCTAGCCCTCAAGAATTATCTGTAACCCACGGCCACACACACACACACAACCRGCCCCGTTTCACTTTGAGCGAGAACCAACAAGCTTTCACCGCCCGCCGCCTGATCGTGTTTTCGGGAAGACTTCCGTCCGGCGGCTCACAGTTGTGGCGGGAAAACAACAGGGATTACGCAAGGGTTTATGCAGAACACAGACACAGAAATGACGGCGCCCACTTTACGAATGTCAACTGGAGCGGCCATCAACCGCCCATCCCCGGAAATGTTGAGGAAAAGAAAGGARCGGTCCTTGACAASCCCACTATTTTATCCGAATTTTATGTTATCCCTTCCCATCGCAGGACCCCTGACCAAAGCTGTTTGCGGTCAAGTCAAACGCCAGGGTTCACATGCATCAATTATGCTGGCGTTGGCGAGAAGACAGCAGGACTAGAGCGGCTTTACTTGCCCAGGAGTTATTCCTTCATGCTTCCGAGCATTGTGCTTTCATGCTTTCGAGCATTGTATGAATAATTCATCGGTGCCGGCGAGATAAGAAATGTCAGTGTGGTACTTYATCATGTGATGTGGTTGCTCCCATACGCGATTGATATAATTGATGGACGATGAGCAATAACTTGGCACCTGTTTAAACTGAGAGAAATTYTAATTTTGAAAATGATTTTACTGGACAATTTGAAGGAAAGTGCTTCTCGAATGAAACGCTGAGGGGGATATATAGAGGGAAGGACCTAAAAAAACAGTATAACTGAATAGAGCAAGRCTGGGTCTAGAGGCGTCGAGCCATCACGCGCGYGTAAAAAATCGAATCGCGGCTTCCACTGCCAAATCCTGCCGTGGACGCCCCGCCAACCCCAATTGGTTATGGGCGTTTCGTGCATAGGTAGGCGCCGGATGTGGGTTATGTAAAATTCCACCATCATTTTGATCTCTTTTTGCAACAAAATTTCAAATGGTTTTGTTGGTTGTCTAAGTTCGGAATGTTCACGGACCGACCATGAGTCCCCCCTTGTTGGGGATTCTCTAGCGCTATGTAATAGGCGATGTCATGTGCTATGCCTCCTTACCAGGAACCAAAACCATGCTGTTGAAAGTCTTTTACGAGCCGGAATCCAACAATCCAACGTCTACTGAAGTTCTCTTGAGTTTGATGACCCATTAGGGTACAGAGCCTGACTAATGATCGGGGTTGGTAGACCATGCGAATAGTAATCACAACTGGATAAAGATGGAGATATGGGGGATTAGAAAACGAAGGGCCCTATTTCTTTCATCCAAAATGACCCCTATCTGGTATTTTCATCACCAGTGGGAGCGGGTTCGAGAGTTTGCGTCAAGATATCTGATCCCACGGGGCTTCGATATATGTCCTCGGACTAGTCGATACGCCGTCTTTTTGTCCGMTTCTTCGAAAAATTCCATTTCATAATCCTCCGACGTTGTGCCAGAAGGGACACAGGCTCGGAAGCGCTACCGGACGAAAAGAGTCCACATATCAAAGGTCAGCGTTTGTCCTCGTTTGAACCCTGTAAATTGCTTAAAGCTCACTGATTCCCTTGATAATAACAACATATACATATACAATCGAGAACTGCATACGGCAATATTCCTAACCGATGGTGGGATCAGAAGGTACACCACATGATGTCGAGCCACTTGTGCCTCGAAAAACCACACGTTTCAGCGCCACCTCAACCCTTTGTGTGTGTAACGGTATTTTTTCGAGTGGGTGTCAGTAAAGGTGCCATCCCCTTACTATGCCCACTCACTGTCAGAATATCTGACTAACGTAGTCTGAAGTAGAACTTCTTGGGAATTTATGTCTGTTTCTTTTGCTTTTCTTCTGTTTTTTCATGCCTTTTTGGGTGATAGCCCTTCGTACGTTATTGTTGGACTTGCCAGGCAGATGTCGATATTTTTAGCTTTGCCACAAACTTGTGAACGATCATCGTCGATTGAGGCGGGTCCGACGAAGAGCCTTCCGCGCCGCAGAATTCCATAGAAGTGTATTCTAGTAAGGACTCGAAATGACAGGATTCGATTTCGTTATTTATACCACCCATTACACCTGGAGCGGTAAGCTCGCAAGCAATATATCTAGCAACGAAGTAACGGCTTGCGGTTTTTGTGCTTTGACGACGACCAGGCAAGGGTGGGGGTGTGCCAGTCTCAGATGTGCCACAAAGAGCCATTCCAAATGTTTCTTTATTTTTTTCTGAGTACAAATGTCAAGCTGCTGGACATTGGCAGCTCCAATGGGGCCCCGCGCGCCCAGGAGTCGAATAGGAAGCGTCGTTGTGAGTAAATGGGGCGCAGATCAAGGGACAGAACAACCTATTTATATACTATGTGGTATGCTCTAGGTTCAATCAACCGGAGGTTCATTACTGTCACGTTCGGGTCAAGTATGCGCAATTCTTGGTAACAATAGGGAAATTCGCTTTCCAATTTACGCCCATCAGATTCTAGAGTAAGAGGGGAATTGGCACTTTAAGGAGGACACGATTATGCGCCATCCACAGCGCCCTAGTGTCAACCCCGCTACCTCCTGAATTCCAACTACCCAATGGGTCGGAATTGATAAGGCGGCTGTGTCACGGGTGACAGTGGTTAAAACATACACATATATACATACATGGCAGTCCATGGCTGGATGTGTCGATGGCACAGGCCCACCACATCGGGAATCTCGGCCACGTAGTGAGCCTGTCATTGAAGGCCTGCCTCAATGTAAAACAAGGCCCGCAATATACTAGTAATGGAGCCTGTGTATAGCCGCCAGTGATCCGCCTGTGCTCCTTGGCCAAGCAAGATGCGCTGATAAAMAAAAAACGAAATTCATGTGTTTCATACTACTCCTGTGAGAGCCCTTTTGAAAAATTTCCACTGGATCAGAAAGTCTGGCCAATTTGTTTACCTGTCATCGCGGACAGCTGTTCTTTCTCTCCAACTTATTCCTTGGGATGTGAGCATTTTCATCATTCCCCTCCCCCCCTCCCTGGTTTGTTATTCAATCACTCGGGTGGCATGGAACCGTTACTCAAGCCGTTTAAAAGTAAAGATCTGAGGGTGGCGAGCACTTATGTCAAAGGGATGTTGAAAGACATGGTTGTCACCGTCCCTCACAGGTTCAAATAAAACCAATCCCGGCCCTGTCTTGTCAATTTCAATAAAAACCTCCATCAACGCGCCACTTCAAACAGATGTTTTAGTCGCAGGAAGCACCGGGACCTGTGGATTCGGATTCGGGTGCCTCATTAGACGGATCCTCAGTGAGATCTTCGATACCGAAGTTTTTGTGGGTGGCTTGGTAAATGGCTGGATATGGTCGAGCCATCACTTTGATCCTTTTTTGGGGTGCCGTCGTAATCTAGGATTACGGAGGATATGTAACCTTTCTGATACGTTGGACGTTGGTCCACATAGTGTCATGAACTCATGCCGCAGAATCGGACCTGAGCTGAGAAGTCGTAGGGGCGCTGATACATTAGTGTAAGGGTTGGAAAAATTTWGCGGCGCCGAGTKTGGTTCTATATTCATGAGGARCTATTCGTYSCATGTACTGTACTTGGACTACACTACTGAGTGATGTGAGATCCGTGCTCGAGTCGCAGGTAGGTGGACACCGGGTGGGTGAAAATATGAGGATCATTGGGAGGTGTCGTGTCGTGAGACATATGAGACTAATTATCGATAGTTCGATGATGCCTTCTCTACACTAGTGCGCAGTACTACTGTTCCGATCACACATAGTTATCGTTCCCATGTCATCCTCCCCGGTCCTCCCGGAGCTCTGCACTGGTATAGTAGTAGTACACGGGATCTGTCAGTCGTGATGGATTTTTTTTTTAAAACAAAAAAGAAGAGAAAAAGTAAAAAAGAAGTCGGCCGCAGTATGCAGCAATATGACTGGCAGCTTGGCATCGAGACCCACGTCAACATGATGTAATAATAGCCTGGCCTTGTTCCTGGCCTTGGAAAGTGGGAGAGAACGAATACGAATGGTCTGGACCTAGAAAGGGTTAGTTTTTACCTGCCGAACAGTGTCGCCGGCGCCCGGCTGGGAAGAAGATGATTTGTGATTTTACAATCTTGATATTAGAGCAAAAGTACATGACGGTACACCGGTGGACCAATGCATCCATTGTGGACTGTTAATCACGAGTGCAGTGGGGCAATTGGCGCCGATAGAAGTGAAGAAGTGGCATGCGAGAACCTGATCTACTTCAACGATGCGCGCTTTTTTCGAGGTTGGCTCTTCCTGAGATACTTGCCCGTTTCGACGTGTGGCGTAGTTCCTATGGGATGACGTATTTCAGGTCTTTACTTGTCCGCTCCAACCGAAGAAGTCTGGTTTAGTTATAGGTATGGAGCTAGCGGTGCGGTCAGCTGAGCTAATGCGAAGTGGAATAGTATAGAGATAGCGATACTAGCTGGATGATAAAATAGCTCACAAGAACGTCGGTAGTAGAACTGGGAGCGCAGGGCGGGGTCGTCCTATCGTGGCCGTGCATCTCACTGGTAACCGCAGTTTACGGCCAGGTAGTAAGTCTATTTAGAGGTCGTTTTCTYTACGACGATAACGGGGAGTGATCCCTGAACAAGTTGGTGCTTGATGTTAGTCAATTRTATGTATTGCACGTACTGCTGCGGTYGAGGATCMGCGCATATATCTTAGGAACGGCGCGGAGAATTCAGGATCGGTAGCTTTATTGAGGGTCGCTAGGAAGGAATTTTTTTTAGGTTAAGGTGTGGGGAGAAAACAATCTAGGGCCGGAGAGGAGCCCGAGGTACCCTTTGAGATGATGATCAACAAGGTCGGTGGGATCAAATTGATATGATGTATGATGGAATGTACCGGGCCTCGGGGGAACGTGTATAGATACTGCATTAAGTTGTTCAGAGGGAAAGGACGATATTTACTATTCTTTCGCCCGCCGGGCTGGTTCTCTCGCGTGGGTTTTCGGGGGTGCCCTTGTTGGGGTATGGYGRCGGAGGKAAGAGGTGCATGCGCTTCGTATGACAATTCGTTGCTGTTTTGATTCTKGTTGTTATTTCTCCTTTCTWTGAYTCTTTTWTCTTTCAAACYTCCGCCGRTTCCAATGYATTTGCTCTCCGGAGCGGACGCTCAGTGTCAGTCTTTTGGCTTGCTGGCGTGTGAGCATCAGCGCTTATGACGGGCTTGGGCGTTGTGGCGCTTCCTGGCGACGGAGTGTGGGGATGGGAGACCGAGATTGGGTTTAGGGCGATGTGAACGTCATTGATKTAGGGGGGTAAATGGCTGATGTTGTGTTGGCTGTTCGCTCCGCGGGGGTGTTTGGGGCGGACAGGATGGTTGGACGACCTTGTTAAGGCCCCCCCTTTTTTGGAGGTCTTGTCATGCCAGGGCAAAGCACGGGGGGAAGCCCATCGAAAGCGGAGTCGTGTGGCCGGAATAAAGGTGATCTCTGGGTTGGCAAGTCGTCAGCTTCGCTACTCAATTGTGGGTTGCTATTGAGACATGTTCCGGGTGAAGATGGGGCGATTATGAATGGGGGCCACTGGAGCGGCAGTGTCAACTGCGCAGCCGCAATCAGGTGTTGTGTGTGTGTGTGGTTTCCCTGCACGACGCAAGCCAAGTGACGCGAGGCGCGGCTCGGTGCATGGCCGGGGGTGTCAAGAGAGCACTAAAAGTGTAATAGAGTGGAAGGTGCCGGACATGGGGCACTAGAGCGCAGGAGAGGGGGTCAGGTGGGATGCTAAGCATCTTCCGAGAATTAACGTATGTAAATGGGGTGAACGTTCTGGGGCGATAGCTACTGGTGCCGCACATGGCGGAGGGGTTAATGGGAAATAAAGTTGGGTGCAATGTGTTCGACTTCCCCGGATTCGGCGACTTCCCCGCAAAATGCCAGGGTTATCTCAGCCARACCTGAAAGGGCGTGGCACGGCGCTGGGAGGGGCTGGCACTAATGGGGCAGGGACATTACGGAGATATGTGCCATGGACGAGCCCAGCTATCAGGACGAATCTCARCTGTTGTATACATCGATAGGGACGGAGATGGCGGGCGTGACAGTCAAGTGACCCCGGCCTGCTTATGTAACCCCAACGTGTGGATCCAGGCGATTGGACCGCGGTCGGCCCGGAGTCACGCGGCCTGTGTTGTTTGTATTTTAAATATATATWTTATTTTATTCTGTATTCTCCTCATCGTCACCCACGACGTCCACAGCGGCCTTGTCCCCGTCGTGCCCGGCGTCCTCCCTGGCGTCCTCACGCCCATCGCTCTCCGCGGGACCCTCCAGGTCGTGTACCACCACCACCACTACCACCACCCGGTCTCTCTGTCTCTCTGTGCGCTTCTTGTCTCGCTCTCCCTTTTGCCCCCGTTGTCCGTGCCGCTGATATCCTCCCGTAGATCTTCACGGCTTCCCTGCCCACCCGGACACTGCGCACCGTGCAATGCCCGCTGCGTTCCCTATCCCGGTCCTTGCTGTCGCTGCAGACGCAGTCAGGGGAATCGAGGGAGAAGACGCCCTCCCCGGCCTCTGGACCCGTCAGTCCCTTTCTCGCCCTCCCTGCGCCCAGCCCCCCTCACCCCGTTCCCTGTTTCTAGTGTTTACAAAGTGCAAAGAGTCGCTGCGAGACGGTCGTCGACTYGAGAACATTTCCTGGCGCTTATGGTACAGGTCCATGGCTCTCTCGGGGCTCGCATCCCCCGATGATGCTCTGGAAAGCGCTCTAGAAGCAGAGGAGCTGTTTCTCAACGAAAAGTCGTATCGTCCACCCACCCCGGAAGAGGGTCTGCAACAGCCGCCCACTGCTATCCTTAACACCACGCTAGATGTCCTTGTCTCCACCCAGGGTACGTTTCTCTATTTTGCTGCGATCGACCACCTCGCGTGGTTTCGTATCATCACGCAATTAAATTATATAAACCAAGCACTGACAACTACCCGTCCGATCATAGCTCCCGCGGCTCAACCCAGGCAYACAACCAAGGGGACAGAYTCGACACCCCTCGCGTCCACCCCCTCCCTCTCTCAAACAGCATCCTCTCGCAGAGGCAGCTTTAAAAGAGGAGCAACTCCTGTCAATGTCGGCAGGATTCTTTGTGACCTATTGCCCACTGCGACTGTCCCGTCCTTATCGTCCCTTCCCCCTGTTCACGCTTCCCCCCCGACCCTGACCCCCATTTCATCCCACCCGACACACTCGGCTGACCCGCGTCCACTACCCTCGATTTCCATCCCTCTATTAAACCCTCCACCCCCTCGACTGTCTGGGTCAAACATGTCAGCGCCGACCGCCACCCAGGATCATTTTTCGTCCTTGTGTCTACCTACCCCCGAGACCGAGCCTTTCGAACCTGATTATTCCCAACCACCACCTGCCTTATCAAAACAGCCCGATACCATGGATATCCTAGTACCCGTATCGACTTCGCTCTCCGTACCGGTTATCACCGCGAACCACTCGTCTCCCGCTCTTGATAACTCTAATCAAGCAATACCCGGCGACCATGATCATCCCGCGGTCATTCCCCCACCCCCGCGATTGGTCGTTGTCAATCCGACACCCAATCCGACGCCACACCCCACACCCCCAGCGACGCCTGTATTACACCCCCCTGTTACCCCCCACATCCAGCAGGGTGTTCAGGATGATGTTGCCCCAGCGCTCTCAGCGCCATTGCTACGTGTACCTGGTCAAGATGCGCTGGCACAGGCACAGGCACGAGCTCGAACTCATCAGATGAGCTCGAGGTTGMGGYTGCTGGCCCATGAAATCCACGAGGAAGAGGAGGGTGGAYTGGATACCGAAATAGGCCACTCGGACGATGGRTTGATTGCGCGATCGGAAGGTATGTCATGCATGGCTTCGGGCATGATTTACTGTCAATCATCCTTCCTCAACAACATTTTTGCTGACGTATCGGTGTTTTAGCCCAGCCCATTGCATTGCCTTGCGAGGAACTGGAGCGGCCGGTGAATACAAATCGCCATTCGACATCCTCGGATTTCACTACAAGTAGTAGCTCTCAGAGATCCTCATCTTCCTCTCGGTCGGAGTACAGTAACACAACGACTGCGACCACCATTTCGGACGGCATTCACCACACACTCGTTTTAAAACATCATGCATTYCCCCCGTCAGAGATTCTTCCGCCTTCTCCTGTGACAGTAGACACCTCTTTATCGCCGACGTCGCCATCATACGGTCTGGACTCACCCTCTTCCTCGGGTCAGATGTCACCGGCATCCAAGAGGCGAAAGGAGAAGGACGGCAGCGGCAACGGGTCGGGTTCTCCAGCCGGCAAAACAAACTCTTCGGCGTCTTCTACCTCGAGAGTTCCCCRGTCTGGATCTGTGACGTCAAATAAGACKACTTCTCCATCTGGTGGGTTGCCAGCAGGCGCTAATATGGTACGGAGAACAAGTAGCGGAGTGAGTGTGAAGGGCCGGGGCCGAGTAACGAGGGAGGGGTCGACAACGTCGGTGCGGAGTGGTGGAAGTCGGAATCCGAATCCGAACCCGAATCAGGGCACGAATACGTTGGTCGTGGCAAGAACAGTTTCGTCTGGAAAGAGTAATACGACCACGACCACGACCACGACGACGTTAGCAGGTGGCGGTGGCGGTGGTGGTGGGGGGGGAAGAGTGGCAAGAGGGAGAGTGGTTGGTGCTTCGAGGACGGTTGGAAGGGGGAAGGGTGCGGCGACGAGAAAACAGAGTTTGAATGAGGCGGTGAAGGAGGCGAGCGATGATTTGAAGCGCGCGATCATGTTTAACTTTGGCTCGGGGTCGGATGAGGGCAGTCATACCGGATCGAAGAGTACGGGAAGTGGATCTGAGATTGGTTTCAATAATAAGAGGGATGCGGGTGTTATTTCGCGGCCGAGCCAAAGGTTTGCGTTGGATGCTGGAGCTGCGGRAATGGCTTTGAGGAAGGGGAGGGAGGTTGTGCCAGTGGATCACGCTAAGACCCCACAATACGGCCATTGGGAGGCCAAAGGGGAGGAGGAGACGGGGGTCGTTGGGGAGGATGAGGAGAAAGGAAAGGGCAAGGAGAAGAAAGAGAAGATGACGGTCATTGATACCCYGGCGGTGCCGGCACGAGTGGAAGATACCATTGCTGATCCTTTGCTGCCCGGATCTGCGCGCCGCGAGATTGTGATTGTAAGTGATTCGGAGTACGAGAGCGGGACGGATTCNTGATGTTGCCCCAGCGCTCTCAGCGCCATTGCTACGTGTACCTGGTCAAGATGCGCTGGCACAGGCACAGGCACGAGCTCGAACTCATCAGATGAGCTCGAGGTTGMGGYTGCTGGCCCATGAAATCCACGAGGAAGAGGAGGGTGGAYTGGATACCGAAATAGGCCACTCGGACGATGGRTTGATTGCGCGATCGGAAGGTATGTCATGCATGGCTTCGGGCATGATTTACTGTCAATCATCCTTCCTCAACAACATTTTTGCTGACGTATCGGTGTTTTAGCCCAGCCCATTGCATTGCCTTGCGAGGAACTGGAGCGGCCGGTGAATACAAATCGCCATTCGACATCCTCGGATTTCACTACAAGTAGTAGCTCTCAGAGATCCTCATCTTCCTCTCGGTCGGAGTACAGTAACACAACGACTGCGACCACCATTTCGGACGGCATTCACCACACACTCGTTTTAAAACATCATGCATTYCCCCCGTCAGAGATTCTTCCGCCTTCTCCTGTGACAGTAGACACCTCTTTATCGCCGACGTCGCCATCATACGGTCTGGACTCACCCTCTTCCTCGGGTCAGATGTCACCGGCATCCAAGAGGCGAAAGGAGAAGGACGGCAGCGGCAACGGGTCGGGTTCTCCAGCCGGCAAAACAAACTCTTCGGCGTCTTCTACCTCGAGAGTTCCCCRGTCTGGATCTGTGACGTCAAATAAGACKACTTCTCCATCTGGTGGGTTGCCAGCAGGCGCTAATATGGTACGGAGAACAAGTAGCGGAGTGAGTGTGAAGGGCCGGGGCCGAGTAACGAGGGAGGGGTCGACAACGTCGGTGCGGAGTGGTGGAAGTCGGAATCCGAATCCGAACCCGAATCAGGGCACGAATACGTTGGTCGTGGCAAGAACAGTTTCGTCTGGAAAGAGTAATACGACCACGACCACGACCACGACGACGTTAGCAGGTGGCGGTGGCGGTGGTGGTGGGGGGGGAAGAGTGGCAAGAGGGAGAGTGGTTGGTGCTTCGAGGACGGTTGGAAGGGGGAAGGGTGCGGCGACGAGAAAACAGAGTTTGAATGAGGCGGTGAAGGAGGCGAGCGATGATTTGAAGCGCGCGATCATGTTTAACTTTGGCTCGGGGTCGGATGAGGGCAGTCATACCGGATCGAAGAGTACGGGAAGTGGATCTGAGATTGGTTTCAATAATAAGAGGGATGCGGGTGTTATTTCGCGGCCGAGCCAAAGGTTTGCGTTGGATGCTGGAGCTGCGGRAATGGCTTTGAGGAAGGGGAGGGAGGTTGTGCCAGTGGATCACGCTAAGACCCCACAATACGGCCATTGGGAGGCCAAAGGGGAGGAGGAGACGGGGGTCGTTGGGGAGGATGAGGAGAAAGGAAAGGGCAAGGAGAAGAAAGAGAAGATGACGGTCATTGATACCCYGGCGGTGCCGGCACGAGTGGAAGATACCATTGCTGATCCTTTGCTGCCCGGATCTGCGCGCCGCGAGATTGTGATTGTAAGTGATTCGGAGTACGAGAGCGGGACGGATTCSTGGTCGGATACGGATAGCGCCGAAGCTGTGGATGTGCGCCCGGCGAAAGGTGACAACAAGGTCCCGAGTGCTCCACAACAACATACAGAGGAACAGTACCCGCAGCAGCAGCAGCAGCAACATCCGCAACAGCGCCTGCCCCAGCAGCAGTTCCAACACCACCACGGCCGTCCTCCACCCCCGCCACTCCTTCGAACGCAATCGCATAATTTCACTCGGAACGCACGGCAGCTGACGCGTGTTCAACAGCAGCGACTCGCACAACAGCTGGCGGAGGAAGCACGCGAGCAACAATGGAGAGAGGAAATGTTTACCAAGATACCCAAATCATCCCTTCCGAATTTGACAGAACTGGCGAGGACGCAGAGTGTAGGATTGCTTTCGCGGTTGTTGAACCCTGGTCCGGATGTGCTCCCGGAGAACCATCCGTATCGTCGCGGGTTTAGCTCTGGGGCGATACAGCCTCTTGGGCTGCTAGCGCCSTTGGCACCGATKCGGCGGGAGGCTCAACAGCTCCAACCTCAGCCCCAACATAGGCCTCAGCCTCAGCCTCAACCTCAACCTCAACTAARGGAGGCTCAACCAGACGAAGTTCAGCCAGGGGAAGCCCAACTAGAGGCCCAACCAGGGGAGAGTCAACCAGGGGAGGCTCAGGCATGGGCCCCGCCCCAGGCTCCTACTCAAGCTCAACAGCCTATAGAGGCTCCTCATGGCGATCAGGAAACGCGTGCTGGGCCGAGCCAGCATAGTCGGCAGTCGAGTCGTCATTATCCATTACCTCAGCGTATGGTCGCCCTCAACAAGTCATCAGTTGGGGCTGCTCCGAAGACACCTGCAGCCACTGCAATAATGTCGCAGCTTCAGGCTGGCAGCATCAACGGAATCAAACAGACCACGAGCGGAGGTSTGGCAATTAGCACCAATGGGAMCACGGGTAAGAAGAGCGGGTACAAGCCCAAGGCGCCTCCTCCTGAGACTGTGTTGGAAGATACGAGCGACAGCGAGAATGACGAGAACGAGTTGTATTTACCGAAGAGCGTGGCGCAAGAGAAGCTGAAGGCGTTGTTGGAAGCCAAGAAGATGAAGGAGGCGACTCAGGTTGCTGCTGCCCAGACCAACGCGGATCGAGCTATGGGCGATGATCAGGCAAGCGGCGGGATGCCGCACGCTATGCAACCGGTTGAGGCGCTGCCTATACCCATGCCGAGGATGTTGTATCCATATGACCTTCCTGCGCCGAATCCGCCTACGACACCGCGTACGACACGGCGAAGGATGTTGCAGACGGAGATGCCAGAGAGTTTGAGGAGGAATTTACTGTGGGAGAGGCAAGTTAGTCAAGCGCAYCCAAGGGGATTGAGGAGGGCTGCGAGCAGTAGCGAGGTGAATGAGGCGTCGCGGCCTGTGTGGGTGATGCCCACAGTTGTTCGGCTGACGTTAAAGGGGACGAAACCGGAGCAGAGGCAGGAGACGCGAGAGGAGAAGAGGGCTCGATTCCTGGCGAGGAATAGGAGTTGGGCATATGAATACCACAATGTTGGATGGTAATTGGCGCGTTTATTCCTGCATTTTTTCCTTTCCCTCCATTCCTGAGCGTACTCTCTCCCCGACATTCATCCATCACATTGTTTTGTTTTCCAATCCTTATTGTTGTCTTCAATCCGGTTTTCTTTTCAACTATCATCCTGGTCACCTTTCTCGGAACTCAATCCATCCATGCCACTTTCTTATTCCCCGTCCGGTTTTGTGCGCTCCACTTGTATATTCGTTTTCTTTTTCTATCCTCGTCCATCTGTGCAATTCGTGCATCCGTTTATCCAACCGTCGCACTTTTAGTAAGATAATTCTTCTAACCTTCATCCTTTCCCTCTTTCACCCGCTTTGTTGATCAAAAATGTTTTCTCCCATGCTCTATCGCTAGTTCGGCTTACTCTRATCCTCACCTTTCTCTTCCATCTTCTGTTTGAACCGCTTTTTGTTTGTGGTTGTGGTTTTTGGGCAGATAACATAGCATCATCCCACCCCTACATCATTTACTTTTTTCTTCTTCCCCCCTTCCCCCCCCCCCTCGCGCACCCGTTTTTCGTCTTTTTTTTATATCTTCTGGGGCTCGGATGGATCTCTTGTCTCTGAATTCTTTGTGTCGTGTGTTTGTCTTGAAGGTTTACGAAATTTCTGGCTTTAGTAATAGTGTATTTGTTAAATCCAATCACATTCTTGTTCTGGCAAGCTTGGTGCTGACGAACCGAAGCTCCTTCGGCCTTCAGGTATAACTGTTCACCCTAGATCCTAAAACATGACTGTTATCCTTGAGAACGCTACATAGGATGTGTGCCCAACCCAACGTAATCGTSATTTATCATGGTTATCGCTAAGTCGTGAATTATGCATGTGACCGTAGTCTCTCTTCCAGAGTAAGTTTCGCTCATCTGACTGTGGCTGTATGGGGCAACGTACGGAAATTTTCTTGGATGACCTCCCTACAGTGAAGGCAGGGAGTTTGTTTGATATGAACATGTCGRGGCTCACTCGAACGTTTGGTAATTGATACCTACATCATAGCCTGAGCGAATTTTGGTCCCGTTTGTGTCCGAAACGAGATATCTCTCTCTGCTTATGCAAGGTCGTGCTATTTGATTTTGAGCTGAGCGACGACGACATTTTTGTTGGTCAATAATGCACAGTCGGGTCTCCATGTGGTGCGGTGATCATAGGATCCTGGGCTCGCCTGGTTGTTCCTTGTTTTGACCCCACGAAATGTCTTGTAAGCCTGCCTCCCCTTATTGAGGACAAGAAATCTATTCTATCCTCAGCCATCACCGAGGTGGGACTGGTTGGAACGAGACAGTTGCATAGTGTATTTCGTACGTATTGCTTGTCTGGATGCATACAGTTGGATGATGCCTTCCCCTCAGTCACTGTGATAAGCGCCAGGTCGTGAATTACACATCCGGGAGCAATCCCTCTCGATATTTCGAGCCGTCAAGGTGCGTTTTACTTACCGGCGTAGAATCAACAAGGAGGCTTGCGAAAATGCCAGCGATTTCAGAGGCCGAGAGTTTTTAACCCCTACTTGACCCTCTGTATCCACCAGAGCCACTCCATCCACCTCTCTGCTGTAATTGGGCCAATTGTTTCGTCACTCCCTGCTCCATCGTTCTCCCACCAAGCTGATTCCTCTCGTGGTCGCTCCTCCATTGACTACCCTTTCCCATTTCGTCACCGTCCCTGCTCCTGACCACTTTAACCCCAGTTGTGGGATGCTCGTAGGCTCAAAGTCTTCCTTGGGGAAGGGACATCAAATGGGGCATTTTTAGTATTGATTGGACGCCTCTCTGACAGCAGGGTGGCTTGGCCTTGCTCGAGCATCCAAAGTGCAGGTCTGGAAATAGCCGGTGGGAAGTTCCCTACACGCTGGAAATGATMAACACAGCACCGTCACAGCACACGGCTGATGCCAGCATTGAAYGCCCCCTAACCAGGGAATCCATGTCCCCCGCTTCACGCACCACCCCACAAGCATCAGCAACCATCATAGCCACTCGTGATTCACCCGCCGCTCCTGGCCTTGCTATGCCCCCAGCTACTTTTGATCCACCCACAAGCTCTGAACATATTATCACCACCACTACTAACCTTGCTGAAACTGTGCTCAACATTGCAAAGGAAGTCGGCGAACTGTTGACGGATGTGCCGTATATCAAGGCATTTTCAGGAATCTTACTCCAAATTATCACCATCAGAAATGTGCGCACAAGGCTAACCGGGGAATTGACTTGTCTTATCTGACCGCACAACAGGAAATTCAAACTGAAAGGGACCGGTGTCAGGAGTTGATCGATAAGATATTGCGCAAGTCAAAGGTCATCCTTGATGGCTTGCGCGGTGTTGCTGCATCACCCAACAAGGATAAATTGAATGACGCGAAGGAGATGTTGGAAGATTATAATCGGTACTTGGCATTTGTGCTCGTTTGGCTACCAGTGAACTGAGCTCATCCTCCACGTAGCCTCCTTCAAAAGATCCTCAGCACGCTCGAGACAAACACACCAAAAGGTGTACGGGCCAAATTAGGCCGATTGGTTAATCGGAACTCGAGGATCGAGGCCATAGCCAAGTACGACCGGCTGATCGATGATTTCAACACGAACCTCGTTGTACGTTCACAGTTCGCGGTTCCAATGTTTATTCTTATTCATCTCTATAGACCGGACTTCTTCTCAAATCCATGGATCTACCGCAAGCGGCCCAAGTGCCATCAGGCCCAGCCAGGTGCAATAACACTGTCTTTGCTCATGTCGGAGCCCTGATGATTGTCTCCCTCTGTCCAGCGTCTTGTACAAACCCATTCCACGTCCGGGTCGGATGATCGGTAGGGACCAGGACAAGTCAAAGATCATCGAAACGCTACTCACCCAGGCACCGCCGCGAGTAGCCATCTTGGGACCAGGTGGGATGGGGAAGACGACCCTCGCTCTCACCGTCCTCTACGATGATACGGTGATGGAGCGATATCCGTCCCGGTATTTTATCTCCTGCGAAGCGATCACATCCCATCGCGGCTTAGTTTTAGGAATTGCGCACTCCCTGTGCATCCCCGATCCCGAACACGACGGACATTTGATTGAGACCATGCTCTCCTCGTTTCGTGGGAGTAGTATTCTTTGCCTGGACAACTTCGAGACGGTCTGGGATGACGAGGGGATCCGACAGGACATAGAGGAGCTATTGTTACATCTCGATCACCTATCTCAGCTAGCCATCATTATGACCATGCGAGGCACGCAGCGGCCATCTGGAATTTCGTGGTCCACACCGCTGTTTCCGCCACTGAAAAAGCTGAGCAACGTCGACTCGAAGCTGATATTTGAGGGAACCCACATGCCAATGGACGAATTCACTGGAGAGTTGCTTCGGGTTGCCGACGGCATTCCTCTGGCGATTAAACTGATTATTGCACAATTACAAGAGGAGGGGGAGACACCCGAATTATTGTGGGCCCGGTGGGAGCAGACACAGACCAGGGCCATAGGGACAGGCGGCCACCGGTTGTCCAATCTTGATGCGTCCATTCACCTGTCTGCGAACAGTCCACGTATGCAGGTGGATCCGAATGCGATTAGGATATTCGCTATGCTGTCGGGCCTTCCAGACGGGTTCTCGTGTCGACGGGAGATTGTTGAGCAACTGCAGACGCACTTGCCAGAGGGTATTGATCTTCCAGGGATATTGGCGATCCTAAGACGGGTTTCGCTCGTGTATGTGGATGACGTTGCGGGGAATGCAAGATACCGCATGCTTGTGCCAATACGGGAATTTGGGATGGGGCTGCGGATGGAAAGCCCCCTTGACGACTGCTTGGTTGGATTCTATGCAGAGCTTGTGTTCAGATGCGCTGATTACAAGGATTCTACGAACCACAATATAGTCCCACCGGAATTTCTCAACATGCACTTGGTCTTGATGAAGGCATTGGATAGAGACCAGGTCAAGGATACAGTGGTGGATGCGTCAATTGTGTATACGAAGTGGTCAACATACACTGGCWATTTCGCACCAGAACTTATGGAGTTGGCAAAACAGAAAACAGTTGATGTGCCAAGGCTGCATGTGCAGTGTATCTCGGCTTTATCAAAAGTGTACTATTATCAGCATAAGCTCCAGGATGCCGAGTCATCTCTGAAGCAAGCCATGGAGCTT
>JAECYV010000007.1:1300444-1312922 GCA_023014305.1 Lepiota subincarnata
ATGAAGCGGAGGGGAGTTTCACTCGCGCCATGGAACTTTACAGGCAGGCACATTCTGTGCTTGGTGAGGCATATGCTGTCGAGAGCCTGGGACGAGTGTACCTGCAACAGGACAAGCTGGATGAAGCGGAGGGGAGTTTGACTCGAGCCATGGAGCTTTACAGGCAAGCACATTCTGAGCATGGTAAAGGATATGCTGTCGAGGCTTTGGGACGAGTGTATCTGCAACAGGGCAAGCTGGATGAAGCGGAGGGGAGTTTCACTAGAGCCATGGAACTTTGCAGGCAGGCACACGATGTGTTTGGTGAGGCACACGGTGTCCAGGGTTTGGGACAAGTCTATTTTCAACGCATGAAGCTAGACGAGGCTGAGCAATATTTCCAACGAGCTCTGCTTCTCCACCGCCAATCGCAGTCACCCTGTAGTGTAGCCCGTGATTTGTATCTACTTGAACGAGTGCGAGAGTGTAGATAGCATTGTATGGCGATTACATTAGCATAGATTTCTGGGTTGCTGTGTGACTGCGATGAGGCTGGTCGTCCGTCTCCTGCGCTCGCCAGCCATCCTCCGCCCGCTCACAGCACCCGCGCACAGACCACTCTCGTTGCCGCCCCGCCGTCCGAGCACCCCGATGGGTCAACCCAAAGACTCCCGCTGACCCCGACCCCGACTCACCCGCCGCCGAGGACGACAAGTTTCCAGGCCAATGGCATCACGGACATAAACTCGGTCCACCAGGTTGGCGTCTTTGGCAGACCACATATGCTGCTACTGCATGAGGCAGAGAGTTTAGCTGCAGAGCTCTAGCCGCACTGGATGATTGGACACCCAGCCGGTGCTTCAATGTCTAGCTTGCCCATACCCAACTCTTAACTCGCCCCACTCCAGACGTCCTTCATGCACGACCATGCTGTCTCAGTCTTGCATGCGGAAAACCTCGAACCTCAGCCCTACAACAGGGATGACCCGTACATTCGTGCTTTCATGCCCGACATCGTTTCCGTGTTGACGGACATTGCCCAACTCAACCTCGGCTCCTCATACGAATTCGAGGTCGCGGTCGCTGGCTAATGACATCCGCAAGGGAGAGGAGAGAGGGTTGGAAACCGAATTGGGCCGCCTGGACGATAGATTTTGCAATCGGAAGGTATGTCATACATGGCTTCAGCCATGATTTACTCTCCATTGTCCTTCTCTAACAGCATTTTTGTTGATGTACCGGTGTTTTAGCACAACCCATCGCATTGCCTTGGGGGGTACTGGAGCAACCGGTATATACAAATCGCCATTCGACATTCTCGGATATTACCACAAGTAGTAGCTCTCAGGGATTCTCATCTTTCTCTTGGTCGGAGTACAGTCACATTTTAGACGGCATTCAGAACGCGCTCGTTGTAAAGCATCATTTATTTCCCCCTGTCAGTCCATCCTCCGCCTTCAGCTGTGACGGTGGACTCGCCATCACATGTTCCGGGCTCACCCTCTTCCTGCGGCCAGATGTTGCCCGGATCCAAGAGGCCGAAGGAGAAGGGTAGCAACAGCAACGGATTGGTTTCTCCAGCAGGCAAAACTAACTCGTCAGCGTCCTCAACCTCGACAGAAATGGGGGGACGAGGAGCGCAGGGTTGCTCTTGCAACTGTTGAATCATGATCCGAGTGTGTTCGCGGAGAACCCTCCATACCGTCGTGGGCTTGGCTCTGGGGCGATACGGCCCAAGAGCCGCTGGCACCAATTCGACGAGAGGCTCAGGCACAGGCTCCATCCCAGGCCCAATGTCAAGCGCAATAGCCGATTGGGGCTCTCCATGGCGGTCGGGAAGCGCGTACTGGGCCTAGCTAGCACGGCCGGCAGCCGGGCCGTCCTTATCCATTGCCTCAGCATTGGTCACCCTCAACAAGTTATTGACTGAGGCTACTCCGAAGACACCCGTCGTCGCTGCAATGATGTCGCAGCCTCAGGCTGACTACGAGCAGAGGAGTGGCGAATGGCACTACTGCAGGCACAGGTGAGAAGTGTGCGTATATATCAAAGCCACCTGTTTTTAACATTGTGTTGGAGGACACGAATGGTAGCGAGAATGATGAGAATGAGTTGTATTTGCCGAGGAGCGTAACACAAGAGGAGCTGAAGGCGTTATTGAAGGCCAAGAAATTGGAGCGGGCGACTCAGATTGCTGCTGCCCAGGCCAATGCGAATTGGGTTACGGGCGGTGACCAGGCGGGATGGCGCATGCTATGCAACCTGTTGAGGCGCTGCCTATACCCATGGCGAGGATGCTGTATCTGTATGGCCTTCCAACGCCCAATTCGCTTATGACATAGAGAAGGATGTGCAGACGGAGATACCAGATATTGTCAGGGGAATTTGCTGTGACGGGGGCAGGCTAGTCAGGTGCATCCAAGGGGATTGAGGAGAGCTGCGAGTAATATTGGAGTGAATGAGGCGCCGCAGCCTGTGTGGGTGATGCCCACAGCTGTCCGACTAAAGTTGGCGGGGACGAACTGAGCATGCCCTCTCCTCGACATTCATCCATCCCATTGAGTTCTTTTCGGGTCCTTATTGTTGTCTTCAATCTGATTTTCTTTCAGCTATCACCCTGGTCACCTTCCTCGGAATTCCATCCACCCATGTTGCAATCTTATTCATCGTCCCGATTTGTGTGCTCTACTCGTATATTCATTTTTGTCCCTCGTCCATCCATGCAATTGTCTATCCATTTATCCAACCATCCCACCTTTAGTAGGATAATTTTGTTTACCCTTCATCCATTCCCTCTTCCACCCGCTTTGTTGATCAAAATATTTTCTCCCATGCTCTATCACTAGCTCGGCTTACCCTGTCACTCACCTTCTGTTCCCCTTCTATTTGAACCGTCCGACTTCCCTACTCTACAGGACTGATGACAAAACCTAGTAGAGAAACTAAAGTGACCACGGATTTCTGATACAACGAGAGTGGAAGTGGATGAAATACAAACCTCCTTGTTCCTCTAACTGGATGTATTGTGTGCAAGAGGGTAGTCTCGACACAGAATCGTCCACGACGGCGTGCCCCCTCTCTGTCCAGCACTCTGCCTCCATCTGAGCAGCCGAATGAGACAACCCAAACACACCGGATGACCCAGAGGAAGTCGGAATCCGAATCCGAATCCGAATCCGAATCAGGGCATGAATGCGTTGGTCGTGGCAAGAACAGTTTCGTCGGGAAAGAGTAATACGACCACGACCACGACCACAATGACGTTAGCAGGTGGCGGTGGTGGTGGTGGTGGGGGGGGGAAGAGTGGCAAGAGGGAGGGTGGTTGGTGCTTCGAGGACAGTTGGAAGGGGGAAGGGTGCGGCGACGAGAAAACAGAGTTTGAATGAGGCGGTGAAGGAGGCGAGCGATGATTTGAAGCGCGCGATCATGTTTAACTTTGGCTCGGGGTCGGATGAGGGCAGTCATACCGGATCGAAGAGTACGGGRRGTGGATCTGAGATTGGTTTCAATAATAAGAGGGATGCGGGTGTTATTTCGCGGCCGAGCCAAAGGTTTGCGTTGGATGCTGGAGCTGCGGGAATGGCTTTGAGGAAGGGGAGGGAGGTTGCCCCAGTGGATCACGCTAAGACCCCACAATACGGCCATTGGGAGGCCAAAGGGGAGGAGGCGGGGGTCGTTGGGGAGGACGAGGAGAAAGGAAAGGGCAAGGAGAAGAAAGAGAAGATGACGGTCCTTGATACCCCGGCGGTGCCAGCACGAGTGGAAGATACCATTGCTGATCCTTTGCTGCCCAGATCTGCGCGCCGCGAGATTGTGATTGTAAGTGATTCGGAGTACGAGAGCGGGACGGATTCGTGGTCGGATGCGGATAGCGCCGAAGCTGTGGATGTGCGCCCGGCGAAAGGTGACAACAAGGTCCCGAGTGCTCCACAACAACATACAGAGGAACAGTACCCGCGGCAGCAGCAGCAGCAGCAACATCCGCAACAGCGCCTGCCCCAGCAGCAGTTCCAACACCACCACGGCCGTCCTCCACCCCCGCCACTCCTTCGAACGCAATCGCATAATTTCACTAACTAAGGGAGGCTCAACCAGACGAAGGTCAGCCAGGGGAGGCACAACTAGAGGCCCAACCAGGGGAGGCTCAGGCATGGGCCCCGCCCCAGGCTCCTACTCAAGCTCAACAGCCTATAGAGGCTCCTCATGGCGATCAGGAAATGCGTGCTGGGCCGAGCCAGCATAGTCGGCAGTCAAGTCGTCATCATCCATTGCCTCAGCGTATGGTCGCCCTCAACAAGTCATCAGTTGGGGCTGCGCCAAAGACACCTGCAGCTACTGCAATAATGTCGCAGCTTCAGGCTGGCAGCATCAACCGGATCAAACCAACCGCGAGCGGAGATGTGGCAATTAGCACCAATGGGAGCACGGGCAAGAAGAGCGGGTACAAGCTATTGATATAAAATCTACGGTAGGGTAGTTAGATATCAATGTGTCTCTAATAAAGGAAAAAGTACTCACCTCAGCGTCACGGTACTTCGTGAACNAAATGCCCGTGTATTGATATAAAATCTCAGCGTCACGGTACTTCGTGAACGACTGATCTGTATTTTCGTACCTATTGATATAAAATCTACGGTAGGGTAGTTAGATATCAATGTGTCTCTAATAAAGGAAAAAGTACTCACCTCAGCGTCACGGTACTTCGTGAACGACTGAGGTGTGTCTATACATGAAAGGGTCCGTATATAGGTGGGAAATATAGGTTCTGTATAGTTTTAGTAGAAAGGGGAACACCGGCATGTAGGATTTGAAATACATGCCGGTGGATGTGGTCGCTGACCACTTTTGGTGATACATCTCTTATGTTGTCGCGCCTCGCCAACACAAGCCCAAGGCGCCTCCTCCTGAGACTGTGCTGGAAGATACGAGTGACAGCGAGAATGACGACAACGAGTTGTATTTACCGAAGAGCGTGCGCAAGAGAGGCTGAAGGCTTTGTTGGAAGCCAAGAAGATGAAGGAGGTGACTCAGGTTGCTGCTGCCCAGACCAACGCGGATCGAGCTATAGGCGATGATCAGGCAAGCGGCGGGATGCCGCACGCTATGCAACCGGTTGAGGCGCTGCCTATACCCATGCCGAGGATGCTGTATCCATATGACCTTCCCGAGCCGAATCCGCCTACGACATCGCGTACGACACGGAGAAGGATGTTGCAGACGGAGATGCCAGAGAGTTTGAGGAGGAATTTGCTGTGGGAGAGGCAGGTTAGTCAGGCCCATCCAAGGGGATTGAGGAGGGCTGCGAGCAGTAGCGAGGTGAATGAGGTGTCGCGGCCCGTGTGGGTGATGCCCACAGTTGTTCGGCTGACGTTAAAGGGGACGAAACCGGAGCAGAGGCAGGAGACGCGAGAGGAGAATCGGGTTCGATTCCTGGCGAGGAATAGGAGTTGGGCATATGAATACCACAATGTTGGATAATAATTGGGACATTTATTTCTTTTCCCTCCATTCCTGAGCGTACTCTCCCCCCGACATTCATCCATCACATTGTTTTGTTTTCCAATCCTTATCGTTGTCTTCAATTCGGTTTTCTTTTCAACTATCATCCGGGTCACCTTTCTCGGAACTCTATCTATCTATGCCACTTTCTCATTCCCCATCCGGTTTTGTGCGCTCCTCTTGTATATTCGTTTTCTTTTTCTATCCTCATCCATCTGTGCAATTCGTGCATCCGTATATCCAACCGTCGCACCTTTAGTAAGATCATTCTTCTAACCTTCATCCTTTCTCTCTTTCACCCGCTTTGTTGATCAAAAATGTTTTCTCCCATGATCTATCGCTAGTTCGGCTTACTGTTTCCTATCGGCTCTACGCATGTCCATATACTTGGCCTTTACCGTGCAACTTCTCCGATTAGTGAGAGCTCTAACAACGTGCAACATTTCTGGGACGTTATTTTGCATAGAGTTCGCTATCTCCTTGTTCCTCCCTGTTTCACTCAAACTGGGCTCCGTTACACGCGTATGCAGCCATTGCGTTTTGTAGTCAGTGCCTCTCTCGCAATCGAGGACAAGGAGTTGTACTCTTTCTGTGGTCGTCACCTTGCTCGGTCAGTCCACTTATCCRCTGGGTGTTGTCCTCGGGAGATCCGAGCACATGGTCACTGTCTGCCCAATGGTTATYGTCTAACTTTTACTTATGTGTAGGGCGCGTGACTCCGTTTGTCTTTTGTTACATAGGCCTAGAGCGGATAATCCGAGAGGACTTGGGTTTCAGCAGCGCATTCGGGGTGCTAGTGTTCGGTGAACCTGCCTAAGAAGTTAACGAAGAACCACAGAGGGCAGTTGATCAGGAAAGCTACCGCTCATCTCGTCGGCCTCTGTCAAGTCTGAAGCATCATCATCCACACCAATCCCAACGGCTCCATCCCTCGGAAACCCTGAAGACGTGGGGATCTATGTCATACTGCATAATGTATTTCATCCGTATTGCTGGTCTGGATCCATACAGTCGAGTGCCTTCCCTCAGTCACTGTGATTATCACCAGGTTGTGAATTACACATCTGGGAACAATGTCTCTCGATATTTCGAGCCCTCAAGGTGCGTTTTGCTCACCGGCGCAGAATTAACAAGGAGGCTTGCAAATATCGGATGCTTCTGCCGATCCAGACGAAACTGGACCACGACTCCCCTCGCACCGGCGATTTCAGGGGCAGAGAATTTCTAACTCTACTTGACCCCCTGTATCCACCGGAGCCATTCCATCCACCTCTCATTGTGCTGCTGTAATTGGGCCAGTTATTTCGTCACTCCCTGCCCCATTGTTCTCCCACCAAGTTGATTCCGCTCGTGGTCACTCTTCCATTGATTACCCTTTCCCATTTCGTTACTGTCCCTGCTCTTGACCACCTTAAACCCAGTTATGGGATGCTCGTAGGTTCAAAGTCTTCCTTGGGGAAGGGACATCAAATGGGGCGGTTTCAGTATGATTGGACTCCTCTCTTACAACATCGTGGCTTGGTCTTGCACGGGCATCCAAAGTGCAGGTCTGGATTAGCCGATGGGAAGTTCCGTACGTGCTGGAAATGATCAACACAGCACACCTTCACAGCCCACGGCTGATGCGTCCCCTAACCAGGGAATCGATGTCCCCCGCTTCGCGCACTACCCCACAAGCCTTAGCAACCACCATGGCCACTCATGATTCACCCGCCACTCCTGGCCTTGCTGCGCCCCCAGCTACTTTTGATCCACCAACAAGCTCTGAACATATTATCACCACCACTACTAACCTTACTGAAACTGTGCTCAGGATTGCAAAGGAAGTCGGTGAACTGTTGAAGGATGTGCCGTATATTAATGCATTATCGGGAATCTTACTCCAAATTATCACCATCAGAAATGTGCGCACAGGGCTAACCGGGGAATTGACTTGTCTTATCTCACCGCACAACAGGAAATTCAAACAGAGAAGGATCGGTGTCAGGAATTGATAGATAAGATATTGCGCAAGTCCAAGTTCATCCTCGATGGCTTGCGCGGCGTCGCTGTGTCACCCAACAAGGATAAATTGAATGACGCGAAGGAGATGTTGGAAGATTATAATCGGTACTTGACATTTGTGCTCGTTTGGCTATCAGTGAACTGAGCTCATCCTGCGCTTAGCCTCCTTCAAAAGATTCTCAGCACGCTCGAAACAAACACACCAAAAGGTGTACGGGCCAAATTGGGCCGATTGGTTAATCGGAATTCGAGGATCGAGGCCATAGCCAAGTATGACCGGCTGATTGATGATTTCAACACGAACCTCGTTGTAAGTTCACAGTTCGCAGCTTCAATGTTTATTCTGGTTCATCTCCATAGACCGGACTTCTTCTCAAATCCATGGATCTACCGCAAGCGGCCCACGTGCCATCAGGCCCAGCCAGGTGCAATAACACTGTCTTTGTTCGTGTTGGAGTCCTGATGATTGTCTCCATCTGTCCAGCGTCTTGTACAAACCCATTCCACGTCCAGGTCGGATGATCGGTAGGGACCAGGACAAGTCGAGGATCATCGAAACGCTACTCACCCAGGCGTCACCGCGAGTAGCTATCTTGGGACCAGGTGGGATGGGGAAGACGACACTCGCTCTCACCGCCCTCTACGACGATACGGTGATGGAGCGATATCCGTCCCGGTACTTTATCTCCTGCGAAACGATCACATCCCATCGCGGCTTAGTTTTGGGAATTGCGCACTCCCTGTGCATCCCCGATCCCGAACACGACGGACATTTGATTGAGGCCATCCTCTCCTCGCTTCGTGGGAGTAATATCCTTTGTCTGGACAACTTCGAGACAATCTGGGATGACGAGGGGAACCGACAGGACATAGAGGAGCTATTGTTACATCTCGATCACCTATCTCAGCTAGCTATCATTATGACCATGCGAGGCACACAGCGGCCATCTGGAATTTCGTGGTCCACACCGTTGTTTCCGCCACTGAAAAAGCTGAGCAATGTCGACTCGAAGCTGATATTCGAGGGAACCCACATGCCAATGGACAAATTCACTGAAGAGTTGCTTCGGGTTGCCGACGGCATTCCTCTGGCCATTAAACTGATTATTGCACAATTACAAGAGGAGGGGGAGACACCTGAATTATTGTGGGCCCGGTGGGAGCAGACTCAGACCAGGGCCATAGGAACAGGCCAGGGCCACCGGTTGTCCAATCTTGATGTGTCCATTCACCTGTCTGTGACCAGTCCTCGTATGCAGGTGGATCCGAATGCGATTAGGATATTCGCTATGCTGTCGGGCCTTCCAGATGGGTTCCCGTGTCGACGGGAGGTTGTTGAGCAACTGCAGACGCACTTGCCAGAGGGTATTGATCTTCCAGGGATATTGGCGATCCTAAGACGGGTTTCGCTCGTGTATGTGGATGATGTTGCGGGGAATGCAAGATATCGCATGCTTGTGCCAATACGGGAATTTGGGATGGGGCTGCGGATGGAAACCCCTCTTGGCGGCTGCTTGGTTGGATTTTATGCGGGGCTTGTGGTCCGATGCGCTGATTATGAGGATTCTACAAACCACAGTATAGTCCCACCGGAATTTCTTAACATCCACCTGGTCTTGATGAAGGCATTGGATAAAGATCAGGTCGAGGATACGGTGGTGGATGCGTCAATTGTGTATACGAAATGGTCAACATACACTGGCAATTTTGCACCAGAACTTATGGAGTTGGCAAAGCAGAAAACAGTTGATGTGCCGAGGCTGCATGTACGGTGTATCTCGGCTTTATCAAAAGTGCACTATTATCAGCATAAGCTCCAGGATGCCGAATCATCTCTGAAGCAAGCTATTGAGCTTTACCAGCAGGCACAAGATGTGCTTGGTGAGGCAAATGATGTCGAGACTCTGGGACGAGTGTACCGTGGACAGGACAAGCTGGATGAAGCGGAGGAGAGTTTCACTCGAGCCATGGAGCTTCACAGGCAGGTGCAAGATGTGCGTGGTGAGGGACATGTTGTCGTGAGCCTGGGACGAGTGTACCTGCGACAAGGCAAGCTAGATGAAGCGGAGGAGAGTTTCACTCGAGCCATGAAGCTTCACAGGCAGGCACATTCTGTGCATGGTGAGGCAATTGTTGTTGTGAGCCTGGGGCGAGTGTACCTGGGACAGGACAAGCTGGATGAAGCGGAGGGGAGTTTCACTCGAGCCATGGAGCTTTACAGGCAGGCACATTCTGTGCGTGGTGAGGCATATGCTGTCGAGGGTCTGGGACGAGTGTACCTGCGACAGGACAAGCTGGATGAAGCGGATGGGAGTTTCACTCGAGCCATGGAACTTTACAGGCAGGCACATTCTATGCGTGATGAGGGACATGTTCTCGTGAGCCTGGGACGAATGTACCTGCAACAGGACAAGCTAGATGAAGCAGAGGAGAGTTTCACTCGAGCCATGAAGCTTCACAGGCAGGCACATTCTGTGCCTGGTGAAGCAAACGGTGTCCAGGGCCTGGGACAAGTCTATTTTCAACGTATGAAGCTAGACAAGGCTGAACAATATTTCCAACGAGCTCTGCTTCTCCACCGACAATCGCAGTCACCCCGTAGTGTAGCCCGTGATTTACATTTACTTGAACGAGTGCGAGAGTGTAGATAGCATTGTATGGCAATTACATCAGCGTCGTTTTCTGGGTTGTTGTGTGACTGCGATGAGGCTGGTCGTCCGTCTCCTGCGCTTGCCAGCCATCCTGCGCCCGCTCACAGTCGTGAGTGTGGAAACATGGAAACTCAGCCGTACAACAAGGACGACCAGTACATCCGTGCTTTCATGTCCGACATCATTTCCCTGTTGACGGATATTGCCCAGCTCAATTTCGACTCATCAGATGACTTCCAGGTCACAATCGCTGGCCCATGAAATCCGCGAGGAAGAGGAGGGTGGGTTGGATACCGAGTTGGGCGGCCTGTGCAATAGATTGATTGCGCAATCGGAAGGTATGTTGTACACGGCTTCAGCTATGATTTGTTCTCCATTGTCTTTCTCTAACAACATTTTGCTGATGAACCGGTGTTTTAGCACAACTCATTGTATCGTCTTGGGCGGAATTGGAGCAGCCGATATATACAAATTGTCATTCGACATCCTCGGATATTACCACAAGTAATGGCTCTCAGCAATCCTCATCTTTCTCTTGGTCGGAGTACAGTAACACAATGACTGCAACAACCATTTTAGACGGCATTCAGAACGCACTCGTTTTAAAGCATCATTTATTTCCCCCTGTCAGACCATCCTCCGCCTTCACCTGTGACAGTGTACTCGCCATCACATGGTCTGGGCTCACCCTCTTCCTCGGGTCAGATGTCACCGGCATCCAAGATCCAAGAGGCGGAAGGAGAAGGGTAGCAACAGCAATGGATTGGGTTCTCCAGCCGGCAAAACAGACTCGTCGGCGTCCTCAACCTCGACAGAAATGGGGAGGACGAGGAGAGCAGGGTTGCTCTTGCAGCTGTTGAATCATGATCCGAATGTGTTCGCGGAGAACCCTACATATCGTCGTCGGCTTAGCTCTGGGGCAATATGGCCCAAGGGCCGATGGCACCGATTCGGCAAGAGGTTCAGGCACAGGCTCTACCCCAGGCCCATTCCCATGCGCAACGGCCGATTGGGGCTCCCCATGGCAATCAGGAAACTCGTGCTGGGCCGAGCGAGCATGGTCGGCAGTCGAATCGTCACTATCCGTTGCCTCAACGTATGGTCACCCTCAAAAGTCATTGGGGGTAAGAAACTGAGTCAATGCGTTCCAAACAGGGTCGGGCTTTATATGATAAATAGTGCCAATATAGCAACAAACTTAGGTACGGCCTGCTTGTTGAGGGGTAAGCTCGTGCCGAGTCCCCTGCGCTTTTACATTTACCATGTTATTCGTCTCTGCTCTCCGTTGCCTAGCTATGTAGCATTTCGTACCTCCGTAGGTACGATGTAATACATGATATCATATAAACGATAGTTACCTTATGTACCAGAAGGCTATTGTCCTCCGTCGCACGTATATTACTATATATCTAGTATGTTTTGTAGTTTCGCACTTCAGTTCTCTCCCGAGACACTGAAGTGAGTATCTCTCTATATCGCATCATAGCTACTATCCCTAAGTACCCTGCAGTACCTATGTTGTCTCTTACAGGTATTACTTAATACAGTTCTCTCCCGAGACACTGAATACCTACATTGTCTCATACACTGCTGTCACTCAACCATTACTGTAATATATATTGGGATAAAGGATAAAGGATGTGCATACAGTATATAATTTGTGGCAGGTGGACAAAGACAATGGACCATCAAAATATGATGTTTGTCAGATGATTAACCATCTGAACATGTGGTATAGGATATCCATTCGTCAATCATTTGCAGTATGTAAGACCATGGCTGAGCATTTTGTGGGATATGGTATCCACAACAGAATAGCATAACTAACTGTTATCTGGGTTAGGGATCCGTAGTGAGCTGTACAAAGTTCATCAAGGATGTCTATACAGACTTGGTCCAAGACTACAAACATATCTCACAGTCGGCATATGAAGGTACTGGATATCAGATCCAAGTAGGTTCAAAGATGTCAGGATCCTAATCCGGAGTCACCGGATACATAAAAGGCTAGTCTAGGACACTTCCTTTTCATGGGCTATTATTATCATTTCACTTCCTTCTTTATTATTAGTTAAGCTTTGTGGGTTTCATCTATTCTTTAAATAGTTGTTCCGTTCTATTCCACGACATTCCCGAGATCCCCTTCTTTCATCTGAGGTTTATCTCATGTCGTTCACCTTCTGATGATAGAGTAGTTCATCTTTTACAACACCCACAATCACTCCGCTTATTCTTCCCTTATTGTTTTACTACTCATTTCCCTTATAGTAGTTTGAAGTCATTTTGGTATATAAGACTAGCTACTTCCGTTTGTATTCTCTAGTCTAAAATCGACTAAGATCATC
>JAECYV010000007.1:1372915-1410613 GCA_023014305.1 Lepiota subincarnata
CGGAGGAGAGTTTCACTCGAGCCATGAAGCTTCACAGGCAGGCACACAATGTGTCTGGTGAGGCAAATGTTGTCAAGGGCCTAGGAGAAGTGTACCTGCAGCAGAACAAGCTGGATGAAGCTGAGGGGAGTTTCACTCGAGCCGTGGAGCTTTACAGACAGGCACAAGATGTGGTTGGTGAGGGAAATGCTATTAAGGCTCTGGGACGAGTGTACCTGCAACAGGACAAGCTGGATGAAGCGGAGGGGAGTTTCACTCGAGCCATGGAGCTTCACAGGCAGGCACATTCTGTGCTTGGTGAGGCATATGCTGTCGAGGGCCTGGGACGAGTGTACCTGCAACAAGACAAGCTGGATGAAGCGGAAGGGAGTTTCACTCAAGCCATGGAACTTTACAAGCAGGCACACTGTGTGCTTGGTGAGGCAAACGGTGTCCAGGGTTTGGGACAAGTCTATTTTGCACGCATGAAACTAGACAAGGCTGAACAATATTTCCAACGAGCTCTGCTTCTCCACCGACAATCGCAGTCACCGGTTGGTGAAGCTAATGATTTGTATTTTCTTGAACGAGTGCGAGAGTATAGATAGCATTGTATGGCGATTACATCAGCGTCGTTTTCTGGGTTGTTGTGTGACTGCGATGAGGCTGGTCGCCCGTCTCCTGCGCTCGCCAGCCATCCTGCGCCCGCTCACAGCACCCGCGCACAGACCACTCTCGTCGCCACCCCGCCGCGCCCTCCACCGCTCCCCCGCCGTCCGAGCTCCTCGATGGGTCAACCCAAAGACTCCCGCTGACCCCGACCCCGACTCACCCGCTGCTGAGGACGACAAGTCTCCGGAGCCTCCGTCAGAGCCAGAGCCAGAGCCAGAGCCAGAGCCAGAGTCAGAGTCAGAGCGTGCCTCTTCATCTTCTCCGTCCTCCTCCTCCACATCCTCCTCAGACTCCCAGCCTCCCTCCCAGCCCGCCGACTCTGCCCCGCCACCCTCCAACTCCAACCCGGGGTCTATCGCCAAGCAGTCCGTCCCCGAAGTCTACCCACAGGTCCTCGCCCTCCCGATAGCGCGGAGACCCCTCTTCCCAGGCTTCTACAAGGCCGTCGTCGTCCGCAACCCCGCCGTCGTCGCCGCCATCAAGGACATGATGAAGCGCGGCCAGCCCTACCTCGGTGCTTTCCTCCTCAAGGACGAGCACACGGACAGCGACGTCATCACTGACATCAACTCGGTCCACCAGGTCGGCGTGTTTGCCCAGATCACGAGTGTCTTTGCTGCTGCTGGCCGAGACGGGGAGGACAAGGAGGAGGGTCTGACCGCAGTGCTCTACCCACACCGGAGAATCAGAATCACCGAAATGGCAAARGCAGGTGGCCCAGTGTCTGACTTACCCACACCGCCTCCCACACCCGATCCCGAAGCTGGCCCACTCCAGACGTCCTTCCTKCACAACCATGCCGTCTCAGTTGTGAATGTGGAAAACATGGAAACTCAGCCGTACAACAAGGATGACCAGTACATCCGTGCTTTCATGTCCGAAATCGTTTCCGTGTTCAAGGATATTGCCCAGCTCAATCCATTGTTCCGCGACCAGATTACCAATTTCTCCATCAACCAGATTGCTTCCAATGTTTTCGACGAGCCGGACAAGCTCGCCGATTTTGCGGCTGCTGTTTCTACTGGAGAAGTCCGGGAGCTGCAGGATATTTTAGAGAGTTTGGTCGTCGACGATCGGCTGCGCAAAGCGCTTTTGGTGCTCAAGAAGGAACTCATCAATGCCCAACTACAGAGCAAGCTTGCTCGTGATGTCGACAGCAAGATTGCGAAGCGTCAGCGGGAATACTACCTGATGGAGCAGCTCAAAGGTATCAAGAAGGAGCTTGGCATGGAAAGCGATGGCAAGGACAAGTTGATTGAAAAATTCAGAGAGCGCGCCAAGGGTCTCAAGATGCCAGAACCTGTTAGAAAGGTCTTTGATGAAGAGTTGTCTAAACTCCAGGGACTGGAGCCCGCGGCGAGCGAGGCAAATGTGACGCGGAATTATCTAGATTGGCTAACACAGGTGCGTATGCTATCGCTCCATTCTTCTTTTCCATATCTCATGGTTTCCACGCTAGATCCCATGGGGTCAACACACACCTGAAAACTACTCGCTCACGCACGCCAAGCAGGTTTTGGACGAAGACCACTATGGTCTCATCGATGTCAAGTCTCGTATCCTCGAGTTCCTTGCTGTCGGCAAGCTCCGTGGGACTGTCCAAGGCAAAATCATCTGTCTTGTTGGACCTCCTGGTGTTGGAAAGACAAGCATTGGCAAGAGTATTGCGCGTGCACTGGGTCGTCAGTTCTTCCGCTTCAGTGTTGGTGGTCTGACGGACGTCGCGGAGATTAAGGGACATAGGCGGACCTATGTGGGGTACGCAGGATCACAAGTTATCTTGGCTAGGATAGTCTCGCTGATACGATGATTCTTAGTGCTCTCCCAGGGAAAATCATCCAGGCTCTGAAGCGTGTTGGGACGGAGAATCCGCTGGTGCTGATTGACGAAGTTGATAAGATCGGGAGGGGCATCAATGGTGATCCTGCGAGTGCCTTGTTGGAGATGCTCGACCCTGAACAAAACAACAGTTTCTTGGATCACTAGTAAGAAGGCCGGCTCAATATTCGAGCATATGCGCTGATTTGTTTATTTTCCATGCTTAGTATGGATGTCCCTGTAGATCTCTCGCGCGTTCTCTTTGTCTGCACTGCCAACAATCTAGACACTATTCCGGCGCCTCTGCTCGACCGTATGGAAGTGCTCGAGGTGTCTGGCTATGTGACTGAGGAAAAGGCTGCGATTGCGTCAAGGTATCTGGGTCCTCAGGCCAAGGAGGCCTCTGGATTGGGCAGTGCTAATATCCAGATTGATGATGTTGCCATTGATGTTCTTATCAAGTACTATTGTCGTGAGAGCGGTGTCCGTAATCTCAAGAAGCACATCGACAAGGCGAGTGTTTGATTTCCGCGCCCCATGTTCCATRGTACGCATCACTGACCACCCCACCCCGCTGATAGATTTATCGAAAGGCGGCGCTCAAATTGATCGAGGACCTTGGTGAGGAGACGTTCCCAGAACCAACGGAACAGGCCGCTGCGATTGCCACGAAGAACGCACTCGCCGGCACCAAAGCAGGAGTTGCGTCCGAGACTGAAACTACATCCGAAACTGAAACAACTGTCGAGTCGCAGGAACCTCCCTCAAACGAACCGGCAGCGGAGGCAATCGAGTCTGTGACTGGGGAGGGGGAGGGGGAGCGCAAGGTTGTTACGACGCATGAACGCAAGCCGATGCCGATTCCGGAGAGTGTGCATGTGAGGATCACACCTGATAATTTGAAGGATTATGTGGGTCCGCCTGTGTATCAGAAGGATAGGATGTATACGACGCCTCCGCCGCCTGGTGTGAGTACTGGGCTAGGGTACCTTGGGAATGGAAGTGGTGCGGTGATGCCTGTTGAGGCTATGGTGAGTTCTGTTCTCTCTTAGGCATTTGCAAACATCTTGATTGTGTTCTAGAGYATGCCGGGTAAGGGTAATCTGCAGTTGACGGGTAAACTAGGCGAGGTGATCAGGGAGAGTGCACAAATTGGGTTGAGCTGGGTGAAGGCGCATGCGTACGAGTTGGGGATCACGGAGAGCCCGAATGAGCAGTTTTTGACGGATCGGGATGTGCATGTGCATATGCCTGAGGGGAGTATAGGGAAAGAAGGGCCGAGTGCTGGGACGGCATTGTTGAGCGCCTTTGTGTCGTTGTTTACCAAGACGAGGATTAATCCTGATATTGGTTAGTGTTCTCTGTAGCGAGTCCCTCTCACTTTTTGCTGATCAATTAAATTGTAGCGATGACGGGTGAGATTTCTTTGGTGGGACAGGTGTTACCTGTGGGTGGACTCAAGGAAAAGATATTGGCGGCGCATCGAGCGGGGATAAAGACGATTTTGGCGCCTGCTGCGAATCGGGCGGATGTGGAGGAGAATGTCCCGGAGAGTGTCAAGACGGGAATTCGGTTTGTGTATGTGGAGAATGTCAGTGAGGTTTTGGAGGAGGTRTTTGGTGGAGAGGAAGGGGTGAGGGTGAGAGGGGTGTGGGCGGAGAGGTGGAAGCGGTAGGTTGGAGGTTGAAGGGTTATTATTGTTGGTCCGCTCTGCTGCGAGACTGTAGTTTCCTTTCTTCTCTTTCCTGGTCTCGCTGGGCAGGAGTGGGATTGGTGGGATCTTGCTGTGTTCTGGCTTTTCTTAATTATATTAGTGAATTCCTATAGACAGATATAGATGCATGCGATTCGGGAAGAGATGTCAGTCTGTTGTTGTTTTGTAGCTTAGTATTCTGCTCTATTTTACCACTCCTCTGCATCACAGGTTTCAAATATATATGGCATTTTTATGATTCTGTGTAAGAGTGAACATGAAATTTAGACTAAGCGGAGGGTATCGTGGTGTGTTCGGATATCACCGCCATTGCCCATGTTGATCGTAGGAGAAGCCCGCTGCCCTGCGCAACTGGTTGATTAGAACTAGGGGCAGCCAACTCCTCGTTACAAGTGCAGTTCTAGGCGTAGATTAAAGTGTACACCTCGTCCAACTGCTTCGAATATAACTCTTCTATTGCCTTGCGCCTAATATTCARACGACGGTTTGTGTGAATTTCGAGCACACAGATCTTATGTTATTAATTCTTACCTGATATTGCCCTTTGTCTGAGCCAAGAGGAAAACCGTTAAGTCAYATCGAGATAGGGGAAGGGTAGAAAAAAAATAACGATTGCAATGTACTCAACTGTTCGAGGTAATGAGCTCTCCGGTACGATGAAAATCAACCTCTGATCTGTGAYCCTCTCATGGGTATACCGTCTATCATTGAATTCTTTCATTCTGCGTAGAACGGTCTCCTTCAATTCGTTGTCTGTCAAAACAGCTGAGGATGATGCGGTGGAGATGAAGGAGTCGCCGCCGAGTCTTTCGATGAACAGAGCGGGTGATGGTCGGTTGTTGCCTGCGACTTTACAATCCTTGATTATATCGTTGCATAGGCTCCGTAGTTTATCTTCGATGGCTCTAAGAGGGGGGTGATTATGTGTTCAATGTGTGAGTTAAGGGGTAGGGGGGGGATTTGGGTTATTATCATTTACTTTGCATCACATCGTTTCGTCGTGTCACTCTTGATCCAATCATCATCACGCCCACGAAAGATATAATACCCGTTTTCTGCCTTTTCGAACAAATCACCTGTGTGAAGGTTTCCGTCGTGCGATAATAGATGAGGTTGGGGCAGATCAGGAGAATCTGCTAGAACGACAAATTCGTAAAATTGGATGGAATCAGGATTGTCGATGTGGGTGGTTTCTCCGACGGGGTGGAATGCGTGGGATACCGTGGGGAGAGGTCGGACGAGGCGGGGGTGTTGTCCGAGGGTGGAGACCATTAGGAGGCCTGTTTTCCGCCGTTTTAGGGGGGGGAGGGAGGTCAAAGTGATGGTTTAGTCAACTTGGTCTAGGGAAATAAAATAAAATAAAACTTATTTGCGCACCGCATTCTGTGTTTGCATAGACATTCTGATTTTTTTTTGAAAAAAACCTTTCTTAGTGAATTGAAACAAAGGGAAAAGAGAGCGAGGAAGGCTACCAACCACCAGTGGAATGTGATTATCGTAACCCCAATCTTCATCGTCAGGTGGTAATGGCACGCCGCCATACCTCACAGCACGCATTTCTTGAAGTAGCTTGAGAATGTCGGGATCTCGTCGTGCCGCCTTGATGTGCATGGAGATAAAGGCGGAGAATAGGCTCAATCGGTTCACACCGCAGATTTTGACCATGTTGGATAATTCGGTAGTCGAAAAACGTGGAGTGGATGGTTGCACGATGCATGCACCAAAACTCAGCACGGTTATATATTCTGCACTCCGGGATGGAAATCAGGTCACCCAATCAATGTCAAGGTATAGATGCTTTATACATACGGAGCATTGTGGCCGCATGGCAGATGCTCCCGAGTTGAATGTACACATCTTGGCTGTCGAAGGGGCCTCCTTGCACCCAGGTCTCTCGCAATTTTGGGTGTATTGTGCGCATAAACCGATGCGTAAATGGAACGAGCTTAGGACTGCCCGACGTGGACCCGGACGTATGAAAAACAAAACAAATAGATTCCTCGTCGGATGACAAGTCCTCTAGATCCGATTCCTCCGAATCGACGGGAACCTTTGGACAGACGTGGATGGGTATCGTTTCTATTTTTGGGCAGGAAAAATCATGCATTAATGGTCCGAATGACGGTTCGTACACGATCGCCTTGGCGCCTGCTTTTTTCATGAGTTCTAGAACGATACTGGCATTGGTCAGACTGTTGCTGAACATTTGAGGGACATAGAGTGCTCGAGAGAGAGCGATGATATACACGAAGTGGATGTAGTCGTTCCCACTGAACCTGAAAGTCGTTCGTCTTCAAAATCGCTCTTCCTCTTTGACACTGAGGCGACGCACCAAACGGCTACTGTGGAACGCGGGGATATGTTGTTTTCTTGCAACCAAGTCTGAAGAAAACGAGCTACGGCGTGCACATCGGAAAAAAATTGGGAGAATGAGATATCCATCCATTGTGTTTGCGGCCCTGATCCATCGACCACAGGTACTTTGAACATTGTCATCGTCCCACTCGTTCCTGCTCGGTGTCGAAGGAGCGTGTAGTGATTGTGATAATGGGATGATGACATCCTACCGTACGGAGTTGAACTATGTATGCTGGATGCCAACGGGTGGGCTCTCACCTATCCTCCGGATGAAGCAGGGATGTGGTTCTGAGGTAAAGGGAAACCTAGCCAATAGCCGATGCCGACGGTTGTTTATTGAAGCCCCTCCCGTCGGCCGCCAGTTCGTAAATATCTGGTCATTCGCAGGAAGCTCTATGTATATGCTACATGAGAAAATTTGTCTCGGCCAACACTTGGTGTGCACTGACTGGCATGCGTACAGGCCACCGCCGAGGCTAATTACGCTCATGTGATTCCGTATTTATAGTCCTCTAGTTCCTCAATGTAGCCCTTTTCTCCCATGCGCTTCTAATCCAAACTCCGTTTGATTACAGCAGACCCCCGATGTTTCTAATTCTGGGTGTTTGTGGGACTCCTATATAGCTTGCGAGTCCGCCTAACCAGCCCAAGTCAGTCAGATTGATGACCCATATTCCGAAGCTGCAATTCGTCCTTACGGTTCGGAGTACTCGTAACAAGGTAATCATCATGATACCGCAAAATTAGACCAGAATGATTATGCTGGTTTATGAAGCCAAGGAGTCGCCTGCTCCGAAGCCGCTTGCGCCGAGGTGAATCCCCAGTCCTACGGCCTAGACTCAAATGTCACAGCGAGGCACATATTCACTAAGATCTGACTAGGATTGTATCCCACTAATGAGTACTACATATGACCTAGACCAGTGGCCTATTGACCAACGCCATCCTTGGGTGAGTGGAGTGGAGGGCACTCATTGCAGGACGTCATGATGCCATTGACCGCGATATCAAATTTAGATTTTTGCTCGGCTGAACCAGAATCGACACAAAGACTTCGGTTCTGAATAACTCAGATTTTTATGGGACTAAGGCTTGGGTAGTGCAGTGTCACACTGCCGAACTTGCTGCCGCTTCGGTCAGGAGTCGACATCGGTGGGATCCACATTTATGGATGCACCCACTTATCATGGACATAGGCCATTATACACATTATAATGGTAACATTGACCATGACATTCCAGTGCAAAACATATGGATAAAGCAATGGCAAAGGCCCCCAAGCCTGGCTGCTATCATAAGAAAACCCCAGGAAATAGCAGATAACAAATAAAGAGGAAGAGGCACTCAATGTTACAATCAAGAGCCCAAATTTTCAGCTTAGTGGTATCCAGCAATGGAAGGACCACCCAAACTTAAGCTAAGGCTACTGTGTTAAGAATTGATACAATGGGGAGAATAGGTAAGGCCTTGGCTTCAGCTTATGTGCTGCACCGTTCTGATACCAAAGTGACCCACTTAGTCTGCCTTGAGCAGAAATGGATAATATGAAAAGATAGACTTTACCTGAGGGGTTAAGTCTATAGAAACGAGAGGTCRGGTAATTACCCAAACTACAAATTCGGCCAGGGGAGTGTACTCAAATCCACCCAAGTATTCTTGGTTGGATTCGGGTGAGCACCAAATAGATAGCCCTAGTGATCAATTGGCCGTTGATCACTAGAGGTAGTGGATAGAGTCCATCYGAGACTTTGGCCAGACATTAGGAAAGCAGGAGATGATCTTAGTTGATTTTAGACTAAAGAATACAAACGGAAGTAGCTAGTCTTATATACCAAAATGACTTCAAACTACTATAAGGGAAATGAGTAGTAAAACAATAAGGGAAGAGTAAGTGGAGTGATTGTGGGTGTTATAAAAGATGAACTACTCTATCATCAGAAGGTGAATGAGCATGAGATAAACCTCAGATAAAAGAAGGGGATCTCGGGAATGTTGTGGAATACTATGGAACAACTATTTAAAGAATAGATGAGACCCACAAAGCTTAACTAATAATAAGGAARGAAGTGAAATGATAATAATAGCCCATGAAAAGGAAGTGTCCTAGACTAGCCTTGTATGTATCTGGTGACTCCGGATTAGGATCCTGACATACTGCACCAATCATGCTCTACCTTGTTGACAGTGACCCGGTATATATTCTTATGTCAGACCAATATACATGCTACAAGTTCAGTCTTGTCTCTGTAATTGGTGGCTCCAGCATAACCCTTTGGCAACTTGATGTTGTCTATCTATAGCTCACCACTCAGTTTTCAGTGTCTCTTAGTATCTATATGCTATATCTTAATACATGATATTTAATGTGCTGTGCATCGCAACATCCCCCAGGAGAGCTTTATGCCTTCGAGGGAGCGCATGAGAGTGCAGGGCGGGCTTCAAGAAGGGCACCGGCCATGCATCGAAAGGGRACGGTCACTGGGACGAGCGGCCTGAACAGCACCCTGTGATTGTTCGGAACCGAATATTTTGTGTCCATTCACACCCTTTTTGGTTTTGGATGTCCAATTGAATTAGTCTTGTGGTAAATTCATCAGAAATTGATCAGATTTGTGATGTCTGAGTTGTAAACAGAGTGAGGGTTAAGCCAACAGTTTCCGAAGAACAAAGATAAGTATCAGCAGTTTGTATCAGCCGAAGTATAGAATGAAGGGGGATCGCTGAAATCGAAGAGTCTTCGGGCCAATCATCATAGAGCGCACACTCGCACCAGGGCCCGACCCTATAGCCTTATCTATCAATCAACACAACTCTATGGGTTTTTCAACAAGACACAGTTTACATTTCTAAGCGAACAGAAACATCTTGTTAGACGGCATGTGTAGCGGGATTTTTTTGTTCGAGTTGTCCGCAGGCAGCACATACACCTTCCCACACGCAGAAAGAGCGTACACTTTGTGCTCCGTGAGTTGAAGCTTAATGATATTCTACAACAAACATGAGCACAATTGGACAACCTGGAGAAAATAACCAACTTTGCCCTTCAGAGTCGGGAAAGGAGTCGCCCCTTCACATCGTTTGTCTTTTATTTCTTATTTACAAGGACACAAGAGAACAAGAAGCGCAAGGCGGCTAACGCCATATGTACAAAAAGCTACAAAAGAGAAAGACAGCAGCACTTCCAAGAAAGTGATGTATAGCTGGAAGTGCACTGAAATAAACCAATAAATTAGTATGGTATGAAAATAATATATATACAAATACCCAGAGGACTGTTCTCGCGATTCGTCAAATATTGGGAGCACACGCGAAGTCGTGAGGGAGTAGGACGAACAACAATGGCGAAGTGAGGGCGACCTTTTTTGTACTTCATGTATAACTTATTTATTATTTACCAACATGGCATTCCGAGTTACCGACCGTCTGAGTTTGGACTTACGGTCGGTGGTCTGGAACTGGTCGCACAGTTGAGCGGAGCAATTTTGTCCAATAGAACCCTCCTATTAGGTTAACAGTGGTACAAGAATTCTATATAGAATTGCCCACCCCCGCAGATCCCTTCGTTTGAACCCCAATATAACTCTCCTTATGTTAGGGCCGGCACGTGGGCAATATCACATTTTTCACATGACCAGAAAGCGCTTCTAGTTCCACCTAGTGCCCACCGACAATTAGGGTGTCGTTGCCCGGATGCCCCAATCTAATTGCAGTTCATATCATCATGACAAACATACCCCTGCAAACCACGTTTCCTCAAAAAACGGTTTTTTTTGTTCACTACAAAAGGCACGTTTGACTATTTTTGAGGTGGAGCCCACGTGGGGCCTTGTACCGCCCATGCAAAAGGTATATTTCATATAAAACACTCACGTTCAGCCTCGGTTTTCAAACACGCTAATCAAATTCTGGAGATTTTACATTTTAAGCATTTGTCCTACCTGTGGAGCTGAGCTGCTCGCTTCTCCCGTACCTGATGTGCGCATGCGCAGGTGACCATAGGCAATCTCAAATTTTCAAAAAGAATTCCGGCCAAGTGCCAAAAGGGAATATAAAAAGGGGGTCCAGATGGGCCATCGCCCCACAATCCACCCACACAATATTGATGCCTGTTTTCTTGTTGGGCGTGGGATCAAATCCAAACGGCCCGTTTTAGGACTGTCCCTCAGGTAGTGATCGACAGCAATAGCTTGGAATTATCCCGTTATTTATCAGTTTTTCTGCAGGGGCGCTCTCAGCGCATTGATATGAACGATGAAGAACATAGCGAGGAAGGCTATCTCCATTATGAAACGTCGACCGGACCGTGGCAGGCTCTTGGCTGTCCCAAGCAAGACTATAGTCAGGCACAACGTCCTCCCACAAAAGGTGTTTTTTACGTGTAGTGTCGGGCACCATCAATCTTGCTCCGTTATCTGGAAAAAATATGTGCTACAGGAATTGGGCCTACCCCTGGAATTACCCAGACAAGCATTCAGAAAAGATTTGCACTTCGAAATTTTCCTACATCTCCTACGGCAAGGAGAACAATAGCTGGTCCTCACCCTAGGCCGAGTAGACCCATTAACGGATATCGCACAATAGATATAAAAACACCTTAGATTCCACCTCATCCCTTCCATTATCTTTCACAACTAAATAACCAGGTATCGTTGAACCCTCCCATCTAGTTGATTAAGTATTAATCTGGGGATAAAGTATGTCGTCGCCGGAAGATGAATACCTCCCAACCGTGAAACCACGACATCTCAAMATACAAGTGGGTCCACCCAGTGGTACGTAATTTCGTTGCTTGAATCATGGTAAACGTGCCTCATGTTTTTCTTGGTATAGACGGTGACGGTCCGAGGTGCCAGATATGCAAGAAAACCTTTAAAAATACGGATGCCCTGGATGATCACAAGCCCAATCAGTGTGAGTGATTTGGTTGCCCTATTCGTCCAAAACGTGGTCTCATGGCTTTCCTGCTTTATAGGCCGCCCGCCAAAGCCAAATAGTCCTCTCTCTCCAACCGTAGCTAGCAGTTTTGCAAACAGGATTACGACAAACGGGAAAGGATCAACCTCCTAGTTCTTCTACTACTTGGATCTGCCAAGGGTAACCCAAATAGACAAAAGAGTCGTTACGGTTAATAGATACGGAACATTCTACGATTACAATTAGCCCAATACCCCAGGGGCCCGTGATATGACTGTGCTCCCTGTGTCCCCTGCGATGCGCTATATTTTGTGCTATCGGTACCGACAGAATCCACTACGTCACGGTACACACAAACATCAACCTCCTACTCATTGATTGCCGAGTACGCGTCCACGCCCCTCTCGCAGGCTTCCACTAGCTTCTGCCCTATCGTACGGCCTGTCATTCTCTGTATCCCACCTCTGCACCGCCCTCATTCTGACCTCCTCTCAAAGGGTCCCGTCCCTCCACCTACCTCTTTCCGACCTTTGATATGTCAACAGCTCACTCGTTGTCCATACCCCGAGGACTTGGAACTCAAGTAGGCACTTGAACGCCATCTCTGGATGGATACCATACACCCCCAGAGCGGAATCCAGATCCCTAGCGCCACCGAGAAAATACTCGTCAGAAGGGTTGGGGGGGGGGGGGGTAAAAATACGCACGCACTCATGATCGTTTGTCGTTTCTTTCCCGTGTTTCTCCCTCTGACAAGGTCCCCAAACATTTAGTGCCTCAGAAGCGATCGAGGTGGGCGTAGGCATGGTGTGCATTCCATGTGTTTAAGCAGGCGCAAGCTTCTAGAGACGAGCCAGAGCAGCACCATAGCCGGGAGCAATCCATGTTGTATGCACATCTCTGTCCTTCCACAAAAGACCCTCTCTGCCACGCCTCGTGCATTCGTAATTGTGGCGCGCGAGTGGCTGTCAGCGGGGGTGTCTGCGACACATTGGTTCCGCCTTGAAAAAGGACTTGATTGTTCATTCTCCAGATGGATATAGAGGCAGCTTGTCGTCATTGAAAGAAGATAGACTGAAGGAGAGTGGTGTACTGGGCGAACAAGGCACCAGCAAAATGAAGGAGATAGCCTTGAACTGGGGAATTGACACAAGGAGCACCGGAATTCTGGTGTGGGCTGGCGTGAAATGGCCGGGAGCTGGGTAATGCGAGGTCCTCAAACTTTGGACACCGCGGGGAGCGGGGAAATCTATCGGTGGTATGTACTGTACATTATGACATGATGTACTAATTATTCAAAAGAGGGGATATTCGTGTGGACGGAGCGCATGGTATTGGTGGGGCTGAAGGAACACAACACGGTCGATAAGGGTGGTTGTAGGATCGTGAACTCGGGTCTGAGACCCGTGTACTAAGTATGGGAGCATTGAGCGCAGTCGAGGTGGATGATGGTGCTTAGAGGGGTATCAAGGACCAGCCACCGACTCACTGGAAGACTATTCTGATGATTGTCTGGGCATCCAACTGATTATATTCACCTCGCGTATCGCGATATTCACTGACATATCGCCATAACTTCGCTGACGAGTAGCTCGGGCGATATCCTTATCGAATAGTTTGGTTGCCCTCTCCCGTAATCGTCCAAGTATACACTTGACTAGAAAAGCGTACGCTTACCAGATGTGCCAATGCTTGTACGGTGTATGGCCTGGGACTATAAAGCTGTCAATCCATAGGGGAAACATCGCCCAAGAATGCGGGGGTCAGTCAAAGGGAGGGAGGATAGTCAAGCGCGGTGGTCGGTTTCGTTGAGAGGCTGCAGAGGGGGTTGAAACGGCAGGAAGGTTGAAGGCTGGCAGGAGCGTAGGTCCTCTGTCCTACGTAAGGGTGTTGGGGCGCTGGAATTCGGGAGTGGGATTCGGTGCTAACGACCACGATGCTGATCGTCTGGCTCTTTGGATCGAGAGCCATGGCGTGCCCAGACCGGGGTTGTGCGGCTTCAGGAGGGAGCTTGCGAGTAGATGGAATATTGGAGTAATTGGAGGTTTACCTGTAGACATTGTATGAGCGCAGTTGCGTCTTGAGCAAGATATTGGACTCAATTCCATGAACCCTCCATCGTCACGTGCCTAATGCACAGATTCCTCGCTCTCTTTACAAGGATACCTCACTGAAGGGAATAGTCGACACTTCGCTAAGTGGCCAATATTGTCCAGCTACTAAGACCCGTTATGTTGGCGGTGCATAGTCCGGAATCATCCACTAAATCAGTAACGCGGCCGTTATCCTAAAGAAATCCGATATTTCTGATGATCGAAGCCATGGCTAGGCTTGGACATGAATGTGATCGTTCCGCACGAATACGTATCGAGTATCGTTGATCTTCGGTTCTTCACACACGCCTCTTGGATCTAAGCTCATCTGCCGTGGTAGGTTATTCACAATCTCAGGAAACAGAACAAATGGTTGTTGTGTGCTAGATTCGATATGCTTTCGGTTCTTGACTCAATGCTGTGCATAATATCTTATTTTATGATTGACCATCAATGCTAATTAATAGGAACATAGACATGTTACGCATAATGGTTTGTTGAACGTCACAGTATGGGAATCCAAACCCGCGAATCACGCACACCGACTAAAGGCTGTAGGACGCCGCCTCCCTGCGCGTCCTTGTATCCTTGAGAAGCTTGACCAAATCCGTTCCTCCAGTACCTGTCAGCGTCTCATTCGGAGCACCAATCTCAACTCCAACTTCGCCCCTATCATTCTTCTCCCCCCCCTTCCCCATTGACGCCCTTGCGGCGCGAGCTTTTCTAGCAGGTCCAATGATGAAGAGCGTCGAAATGATCATATGCGAATCTCTGAACCGCTTCAACGCCATCACGGCCTCATTATACGCCTTCATCGGCCCGTCTTCCTTCCTCCCCCGCACAAATAGCCGTAAGGGACGCGGGTTCGCCGAAAGATGGTTCAAATAGATCCTGTGGTTTCTTGGTATGTAATTTTGCATCCTAGACATGAATGATGGCTGATTGTGGCTAGCAGAAGAGTGTGAGTCTGCAACCGAGGACACGAGGACGACGGAGCAGAGCGGTGTCTTAGTCCGTGGGCGTCACCGTCGCGGCGGTCACTGCTCTCTGCTCTGGACGTCTTCGTCCACATCGTGGCTGCTGGCTGGCGCAGCCGCATTCGCAGCCGCCCTCCACACCCTTGACCTGCACCGCAGCGTGCTCTGTGCAGGCCCGTGGCCTCACCCCAAAGTGGCTAGGACCGCGCCACGGGCTCCCAGCCCGCCCCGCGGCTCCTCACGACTCTTGGGGTCGGCCACCCTGCCAAGCAGGGAAGCCCTCTGGGCTTTCGCCCACCTTGACCGTTCATTTGTTTTCCTCTCTCGTGCATCTCAGTTTCGTTTCTCCGCTCACGTGCCCTTGTAAAATAGTGCAGCCCCTTCGCGCCGCGAAATAAAATGTGTTTTTTATCTCCTAGGTACCGGCGGTTCCAGTGAAAGGCGAGGACGAAGATTGGTGGTTTGCACCCAGAAAAATATCCAGGACGTGGACCATGGAGCTCTGCCCAGCGCTCGGACCTGATAGTTCAGTCGGTTGTCGAACCTCGGGATCTTCTGATACACCCATTTGCGTGTATCCAAGGCTGAATCTTCGCCTCTGAACCATGGACGCACTTCGTTGTAATACACATCGGGCCGATAGAGCTTCTTCGCATTCAGAAGCAAGATTCGGAGCTCGTCAATAACCAGAGCCATGCGTGGAAGGTAGGGTAGTGATCCGTTGGACGGCGATGCTGTCGCTGACGAGCGTTTCGTCCATCGTCACTCGCATCAACTCGAGTCCTTCGACACTCTTCAGTTTAATGTGCGCCGAGCAGAGATAAAACTCCTCTTCGTCTACTGAGTTTGTGAACATGGTGCTCGTGCGCACATTCTCTGGGGTCGTACGTCATTAGCTCCAGGAACAGAACGATCGGGATCTACATGCCAATTGTAAAGGACGGTATCTGAGAACGTTAGGAGGGGTTGTATATCGAGAGCTTGAGAGATGCGCAGCATGGGAAGGGCGATAGATTGTGGAATAACATCGGGGGGTGGCGACTGAGCATAGAAATACTGCAGAAATGCGAGGCCTAGATGAGCACGCATGAGCAGGATAGGATCATTAAGAAAACTCTGGAAAAATGCTAATTCGACGTATTTGATAGAGCTGAGTCCAAATCTGGTCTTAGTTTGGCTCAGAAATTTGCCATTCACTACCTGTCACATTAGTGGTGTTTGGTTGTCCGCGACTGTAGAGCAACCAACCTCTTCCAGGTTCCTGATGGGCCCAGACCACCGGCATCCCATGACATCGAATTGTCACGTATTCTACCACACACAATTCGCACTACAGCAACTACCTGCTCATCAAGAGCGACTCATGGAAAAGACGCTCCTTAGGCGCCAATCCTTTGGAGGACGCGAGCAGTTCAATTCCTCCCAACGAGCTTTTGTGTACACACCAGCTACCGGGAGGATAGGATTCCGGCTGCAGCTGAAATCATTCCTCTGCATTATTTTCTCATGTAGCTGTTGGTATGTAGGTAGTTTACCTTCACCAATATACCGCGGTTCCCCCGATGGGATGACCTACTGCTAGCATTGTCTCACAGCATCGTATCATCTCGTGTATGCCACCGTACGCGTTGTACTCTACCTACACACACACTCCCTCTCTCGGTTGAAAGAACGGCGGCCGTGCAACTCTTTCGTCGGTTGCGCTCGCATTCTCATTTCCGTGCCCACAGTGGCACGGTTCTTTTCACTACCTCTACAGCTGCCTGCGCTCCCGAGCCCGGAGGTCGGCTTCGAACGTGACTTGGCCACTCCTGAGACTTATGGTGGGCGACCATGTGATCACGTATATTTGACATGCAACATCGGTTGGGGGCATTTCTGCGAACACGGGTTTTCATTCAACACTCGACACTCGTGTGGTTTTTATTCTGACTTCGTCGTCATTCCGGGGAGTGCTCTTTTCGGCGTAGCGCAAAACTACTCATGAGCGGTGGGCACTAAGCTTCTATCTGCAAGGCGCTAGTACTGTTACTCAAAATACATACCGGCTGAACTCTATCAATGATCGTTGATCGATCCTACTTACCTCATTCACAGCCTGCATCCTCCCACCAGCAACACAGCTTCCCCTCCTCTCTATTTCATGTTCAACAATTCTCGTAATTTTCGTATATCTGGAGGGAGCTTCATCGTACAGTCAAGCCCTGTCCACAGTGGTAAAATATTCCCGTGCTTGTGCTTACGTCGTAACCGAGCATCTCAACCGAATACCCCAGGCATTGACAAATTGTATCAGCACTGTACCCCAGATGCTGCTCACGACTCCTATGCCCGCAAATCGAGAACCTGTTGTCTTGAGGGGACTCGCACGCAGTACATTGAGACCATAACAGACTGGGCAAGCAGCATTGACCCAGAATCACCGCATCGCCTACTCTGGCTGTGGGGACCTGCTGGAGTGGGGAAAACGGCGATTGCACAGTCTTGTGCAAAGGAGGCTATGGCACGCGGAACATTGGGAGCCACATTTTTCTTTTCCCGTGATAACGGTGTGGTTGATGCCGCACACTTTTTTGTAACCATTGCCTATCAGCTTGCCTTACAACTGGACGATTATAAAGCCATTTTGGGCGCCAAATTACAACACGACCCGTCCATTCTAACGAAAGGGCCGGGCACTCAGCTCCAGGAGCTCATTATGGCGCCATTTCTGGAACTCGAGGGGTGGGGTGTGCGCGTACAGCAGAAGGCCGTGTTCATCGATGGGCTCGATGAATGCAGCGATGATTCTGCCCAGTCGGAGATGGTGAAGCTCATTGCAACTTCTGTTGCTCAGTATGGGAAGAGGGTTCCTCTTCTCTGGGCTTTTTTCAGTCGTCYCGAGCTCCACATCGAGAGAACTTTCTCGAAATATTCTGCCTTAGACTTTTGCTGGCTAATCAGGCTGCCGGTGTCCTACAACGATGATCCTGATATCAGACTCTATTTTAGGGTCTCACTCAAGCTCCCACCCGGAAGTACCCTCAATCCCTCTTGTAATATGGGTATATGGCCTTCGGAACACGATCTCAACACGCTTGTCCGGATGGTAGCTGGACTTTTCATATATGCTGCCGTCATAGTCAAATTCATTATGGATCCCGACGCTCTCAGCCCACAGCGTCAGCTGCGAGATGTTCTTTCATTTCATTCGAATAGGACACATTCAACGGGGCCTAATGAGCATGATAATCCGCTTGCTGGTTTGGACGCCTTCTATTGCATGATCATGAGTCGCATCCCGGCAAAACACCAGCCCATCGTTCAGCAGATCCTCCTTACACACACAAAATGGAGACTTTCTGACTACACCTATATTGCAAGGAACGGCAAACCTTTACCGGTGCGACTATTGGGGAATCTCTTTGGGCTCAGCCTACAGGAGTTGGAGAGTTGCTTCTCAAAGCTTCGTTCGGTTCTCACTTTTCAGGAAGTGGATGTGTTCTCTCAGCACAATAGGGAGAAGGATGAATGGCCTGGATCATTTATGATTGTGTTCTACCATGCGTCATTCCTGGAGTTCTTACGTGACCGCAAGCGATCGGGTGAATACTGGATAGAAGATCAAGGTCACTGGAGTGCTCTTGCAGTAAGAGGACTACGCGTCTTGAAGGACACCTATGCAATGAACGGGCTCTCACAAGGTAGGCCATCCTAGGTTTCAACGTGTGTCTGTTGCCTGACCCAATGTCCAGATGAGAAAGTTCGGAAGCTACAGAGTTTATTCCTCGTTTGCCTTGATGAAGCTGCTACCCCAGCCCAGCACTTCAAGCTTCGGGATGAATTGTGCTTTTATTTTCTGTACTCTTACATTCCTGTATGGTGCGAATCATCCGGGTATGCGAATGAAGTCAGAGAAGAACTTCATAATACCGACTTCTCAATGCTTGCGAGACTTGAAGGGGGACCGGATAATACCATTAGTTGGGTACGTTGTCATCGTCAATTTCCTGTCCTCGCAGGCTGCTGACGGCTTTCGTATATCAGCGGCAGTTCCCCGAAGACCTACGCCTGACCGATCCAACTTGGAAAGTCTCTCACAAACGGCCTCCAGGCGAACGCCTATTTCGACACAACGCCTTCCGATTGAATCATTCTGATGATATAGTCTCGACTCTTGGTTACATCGCTTCAGCACTAAAGATACCGAGACGGATAACAGATCGCCTTGGTGAATATGACCAGATGACTGATGCCGGCCGACGCGCGATCCAGGGTAGGTAGAACAATGGATGCGGATATAAATCAACGCTAAAAGAAAATCCAGATTATCACACTTTGATTCAATCCAGAGTGGCAGAGTATTTCTCGGCATACGTGCAGGATGTCTTGGAAGTGGCGAAGGTGCGGTTCTGTTTGTACTTCTAGAATATACCTGTTGAACTAACTCTCCTCAGATTTTGAAGATCGAGACTCTGGATGACTTTGACTTTCTGGAATTCTATTCTCACCAGTGGAGACAGTTTCATTATCATTATTTTGCAAATGTTGGTGGGCAATGGGCCCCTGAGAGCATCAGAAGGGTGAGGTCAAATTTTTTCACGCACTTCGTCATGTTGACCTAGAAGTAGGCGGCGTTCTTACCCTGGGAAGAGAACTTTCTTCCGGTTTTGCAAGGATCTGACAACCGACTTACCAAAGCTGCCCTTAATCGCTTAAAACAGCTTCGAGATTGTGATTTGCTCGGCCCCCATGCGAACGATGCGCTTATCGGATTTCTTGAATCTACAGTTGAATTGAAGTCCACCAATGATCCTAGCTCGATTTCATACTATGCAGCGCATGTCGAAGATATCTTTTCTCAAACCACAGTGGATTACTACAGAGCTGAACAGGCTCATGTGTTCGTACCAAACAACACACTGCTTTCGAACTTCCAGCGCATGGCGATTCGTCTCGGCAATGAACAACACTGCCATCCTATACCCCAAGCTGTTTGCAACGACATAATGCTATTATGCACGAATACTTTGCTCACGGGCCACAAGGAAGAGCTGGATAAGGAGTTCGCAGTTCACCTTGCCACAGGTTACGAGGATCTGGCGAGGGACCTCGCATCGCAGTCATTCTCAACTTCAAGCGACTCTTATGAGAACCTGGCATGGATCATGAAAGCTACAGCCTGGAGTCCCGCTGCGACCGACCAGCTCTTGATGGTCTTCAAGGCGCACGCCAGAAAGGTGGCCCTCGATGCCATTTTTAGGGCCGATGAAGATGGTACGTTGTCCTTAAGGAACCCCGATACTTTTGAGGAGGATCTTGTCAATGTCCTTCGGCATGACTTGCTGTTGATCGAACTTAGTCTGGAGGCTGACGGCACCCAGTACCGTGTGCCCCATCGATATGCTTACAGCTTCCGTGGCAGTATTGAGGAGGTATTGGAGGACATCCTAAATGAATATCCCCAGTGGTGTGAAGCGGTGAGTGCACTCTGGGACCAACGCGCACGTGAAGCGAAGGAGAGACACAGGCGGTCACGGGGGGGCAATACATTGTGTCTTTATGCAAGTCCTATCTATACCCAAGATGCCGCCCCGTGCTAAATATAATTCAACAGGAGAGTGAATACGAGACCGAATCGGAGTGTGATTGGGAGGAGCACGATTGGGAGGAACCCCCTAACTCAGATAACGAGGAGTCCGATCTAGGGGAGCGCAACCAGGAGGGGCAGCCTCCGCCTACCCGCTCGCATGAAACCACTTCGCACAAGGTCAATCTTGACACTAGCCGGTTTCTTCGTCAACCTCAATCCTCTAGCCGCTCGAGCGATCACCCATCTCGCGTCCATGCAGTCAGCACAGGTGAAGACGTAGTCAAAGGAACACAAGATCCAAATCCAATGGAAGATCCTATTCTCGATCGGAGTGTACCGCATCAAGTTCCGGCAGAGACTGGGCTTTGGGCCCTGGCGAGCGGTTTCATTGATTATATCTTGGAATCTTGGAGGTACGATGATTAAGTGCCGCTTTTGTTACCCCAGAAATGTTATCAGTGTCTTATTTCACCCTATGTACATCATTATCCCGCTGAGCTGCGCCCTATTATATATCTTAAAAATCGTGTGGACCGGATGGGATGGGGTTTAGTACCTAGGATGAAGATCATCTAGGATCTCTCTGTCATCACCGCGAGGGGGGATCAAGGGTACGAAAGGAGGCTATTGCTGGTTAGGAAGGTGGATCGATGATAATGGGGGCAAATCAGATTGGATATAAAGTCGAATAGGAAAGGATTAYTTAGGATGTCAGTGGCACCCCCCGACATATCTAAACTTATTCGAGCGAATTCAAATCCATAGCTTCACCATATGGTGATTGGGATTGTCGGTGAAGAAGAAGAGCCCGGGCGAAATGTCACTTGTCGAAAATAGATCTGTCCCGAGCCCTGGACATCATCAGCCTCACCAAACATATACTGCACTTGTTGGTGAAGCTCTTTAGCTTTGGTGAGCTGTCCTGGCATTGTCTACCTTGTCCTGTCGTAAATACACTTGCCCCAGTGCCTGGACAGTATGTGCCCCACCAAGCACAGATTGTACCCGCTGGTGAAGCTCTATGGCTTTAACGAAACGTTCTTCAGCTTCACCCAACTTGTCCCCTCCCAAGTACACTTCTTCTAAGCCTTGTACATCATAGGCCTCACCAAGTACATCCTGTCCCAGTTGGTGAAATCCTATGGGTCTATTGAAATACTCCTCGGCTCCATGCAGCTTGACCCGTTGCAGGTACCATTCTCCCAGTTTCTGGGTGGCCTTCGCCTCACCAAGTACGTCCTCTGCCTGCCGGTGGAGCTCCACGGCCTTGGCGAAACTCTCTTCAGCTTCATCCAACCTGTCCTTTCGCAGGTACACTCCTCCCAGATCCTGGCCATCATTTGCCTCACCGAGCACATCCTGGGCTTGCTGACGAAGCTCCATGGATTTAGTGAAGTACTCCTCCGCCTGGCCCAGCCCGTTCTACCGCAGGTATACCCGTCTCAGCGTCTGGGCGGCGTTAGCCTCATCAAGTTCGCCATGCAGCTGCCCATGAAGCTCCATAGTTTGCTTCAGACATGACTCGTGTCATGAAACTTATTCCAGTAAAGGTACAGGTGTGACATAGCTGAGATACCGTGCGTGCAGGCTTGGCATATCTACTGTTTTCCGTTTGGCCAAGTTGATAATTTCTAATAAGATTGCCGGTGTATAATGACCACTGGGTAAAGAAAATGGATACAGCCACGACCGTATCATCCACCAGGCTTTTATTCACTGCCTTCATCAAAACCAGGTGTATGTTGACAAGTTCAATCACACGGTGGCTCGTAGGACCCGTGTAGTCGGCGAAGCGTATCATCAGCTTGCCGTAGAAAATAACTAAGCAGTCGTCCAGGGGAGATTCCATTTGCAGTGTCATCCTGAACTCCCGGATTGGCACTAACATTCTGTATCTTGCATGTCCCCGTGGTCCGTCCACATAGTCAAATGAGACACTCTGTAGAATCCCCAAAGCTGCCAGAAGATTCGGCGCCCGGGTGCGGTATGTGATCAAGGTAAACTAAAAACTCTTCTATGTCATGCCGGATTTCCTTATCGTTCCAGATTGTTCGAAGGTGCCAAAGGCAAAAGATACTGTTCTCAAGGGACGAGGGGAGGATGGTCTCAATCAAATGTTTATTGTGTTCGGGGTCGGGGATGCGCAGGGAATGAGCAAGTCCCATAATCAAACCACGATGGGATGGGATCGCTTCGCAGGAGATAAAGTACCGTGACAGATATCGTTCAATCATCATATCATCATATAAGACTGTGAGAGCAAATGCCGTTCCCTCCATCCCAGCTGTTCTCAAAATAGCGACTCGCAGTGATGCTTGGGTAAGGAGTGTTTCAATGACCGCGGGCTTTTCTTGGTCCCTTCCAATTATCCGGCCTGGACGTGGAATTGGTTTGCAGAAAGATGCTGGATAGAGGAAGATGGTAATCAGGGCTCTTTTCAGAGAGAAAAGTCAGTATTATTGTACCTGGCAGGGTCTGGAGGGATGTGATTTGATTGTAGTGGATCCATGGATTCGAGAAGAAGTCCAGTCTATAGAGGTGGAATCAAGGTTGACAATGGAAATGCGAACTTAGCACGTACAGTATAATGAGGTGGGTATTGAAATTGTCGATAAGCCGGTCGTACTTGGCTATACCCTCAATCCTCGAGTTTCGCTTGATCAGTGGACTTGATTTGGCCCGTACAGTCCACCTTTCACGGTTTTGTTTCGAGCGTGCTGAAGATATTTTGAAGGAGGCTAAGCGGAGTATGAGCTCCATTCACCGATGGACAAACGAGCCATATCCCATATGCCGATTATAGTCATCCAATACCCCTTTCGTATCTTTATATTTCTCCTTGTTGGGTAACGCAGGGACATCACACAAGCCATCGAGGATAAGCTTCGACTTGCGCAATATCTTACCAATTAGCCCATGAGGCACAGATAGATGAAGATCCAATAAGTCTTTGTACGTGATAGGGGTAAATATCGAGACATTTAAACCGTGACAACCAATACACAGAATGGCCGCTGGACTATTAAGCACACAGACAAGGATGGGGACATTTGGGGGAGGCCTCGACCTTGACCAACTGCGAGCGTCGCGTCYATATATCATCAGGAAGATGCAAGTAAGTTTCATCACCTATACTATATGTCCATATCAACTAGATTGTCCGTTACATTTGTTTAAAGAAATTATAAAACCACTCGGCATTGTAAATGTCAAATGTCCATTGACCGAATTATAGTGCAATGAAGCGTCCAATATATTCTATCGCACTAGCAGTGCCAGGTTGACTGCGGGAAATCACCATTAGGAACGCTCCGTTTGTTTACGCTGTTGCATTAAACCTAATAAAACACTCACATCACGCACTTGTGGAGCCCCAACCCACTGGTATGCTGGCTTGCCCAAACACTCCGCGAGAGTGACAAGGCGGTACCCAGCGGCCTGGAATTTCTGAATAGCATAGGGAAGAACATCGTGCCTAATGGAATAGTAGGTCAGTCACGAGTTTTGTTGTTTCTAGTTAGGAAAATGACACTTGCGCGCTTGAGACTAAAAGGTAACATAGGRTTAAGTTTCTATGGGTATAAAGACGACGTCCTACGCACAATAAACCTCATGAGCCAAGGACAAAACAGTTTTGGGATGTTGTGAGACAAGGGCGTCAATAGCGGCCTTCTGTTCTGAGACGGAAGCACCCAGGGAATCGCGGGTGCTAAAGAAAAAAAAAAATATTAGTGAGGAATTTAAGAAGAATAGGTCAATAAGTTCATTTACTCAAAGTCCCAGATAGCGATGCTCTGGCCGCGGACACCGGACGCTTCACGGACCAGGTCATTGTAAGCACCATAAGCTGCACAACGTTGTATAATCAGGGGGGGAGAAAAGTATAGGATGAGAGGGTGATACTCACGGGGGCGCATGAACGCAGGCATTGTGCCTGTGATCTTTATGAGAGCCTCTGTTGATTCGGTCCGTGACACCTTCAGTTCCCTCTTGTTATATCGCCAACGTATATTCTTACCTTCAACACGCCACATTTCGTCATGAATTTGATCCCAGGTGAGCGTCGTCAAGTTTTGATGAGCCCAAGTATGTGACGCGACCTGGTGTCCCTTGTCATAGGCATACTTGACACGCTTGGCATTAGCTTCGGAATAGATGCATTCGTCTTGCACTCCAGTGAGCAAACGGAATTGGTCACCAGGTTACATGTCAATCGACCTACAGTTATTGCCATCTACCCAATCCAAGTAAGCCAATCTGATGCAGGTACTGGGGATTGTGAAGGCTCACTGAAGAAGAATGTTCCCTTTGCGTTGTGCGCCAACAAGGTCTTGCTGATATCGTATCTATAAATAGTCGATTGTCGAATGTAGCTTCAGAAGATAACAACCGGCTACTTACAAGTACCACCATGGGCCATCGTCCTAGTTAGTTCCATTCCAACCCGTTTGTCAATTGTTGCCATCGGAACAACGGTCATGCACTCACAAAGGTCAAAGCGACGGTTTTAGGCACGGTGCATGAGCTGATAACTTGCGCCGGTGCCCTCTTTTGGGGGGCCGCGAAGACACCAGAAGCAAGGGTTGCGAGAATGACGGATAGCTTGGAGAACAACATTTTTGCCTTGAGTGTTTTACGAAAAGAGCGAGGGGTGCGAAACGAGCGGGAGGATTTAAGGAGTGAAACGACTCGAGGAGTCTAACGAGGGGATCAAGTTGGCTAGGCCGTTAAGGAAGACAGTCTGATAGTGGAAGGCGAATGAAACACCGAAGCCAAAAGAGAAAAAAAATACCAAGGCCCACCATTTATATACACTTTACCCCCGCACGCGGTGGGAAATGTTCGAGGGATTTGCCAAGTGATGTTCCTGTTGCAACCCTTGGTCAGCCGAACTGATGATCGATGAGCGCTTAGGCGTATTGATGGGCCCTGATCAGTTTGGCCAATTGGTAACGGCATACCCAAGTGTGAGGATACGATTCCCGTGGTGAAGTGAAGGGATTGAAGGTACGGTTTGGCCAAGGCAATCGATCTGGGTATGCAACATCATGCCAGCACAGCGCGCTCATAATTTTTGCCAGGAGGATTGCTAACTAGTACCAATATTGCATAGCCAAGAACAAACAGGTCCAACGAGTGTAAATCCTTTCAGCGCTTCTCACCACTTATTATTACCATTGGCCGTGGGCCGGGGTCAATGCGCAGCTACACTTCCTTTTCTCCGACTGCTCTTTGCTATGGCTATAGGACACAGCCCTGAGACATTCGAACCGGACGGCGGTGCATCCACTCACTTCTCACGGACTCGTCCACTCCATCTTGATGCGGGGCGGTTGGAGCACCCCTTCATTACTCCCCCATCTCCCAAGCCTAACCCCTGATGCTTTCTGAACAGCTCGTCCAACACGCTTTCCACAGCTACCTCAGATCTTCTTTGACTCAGGCCAAACTTGAACGATTACTCGATGCGGATGTACTAAGTGGTGCTGAGGCGGATTTGATGATCGCAGGCACGCTCCATATTAGCAATACTTTTTTTTTTCAATTTACCCTCTAACATCCTCGACCAGGACCCGCCCTTTGCCTCTACTTTGCTGCCCTCAGATGCAACACAAATCCACCCTCAGTTCCCCTCCCTCGAACAGTGAGACCGTCGTCTTCCCAAACTCAAACGATGAACCTATCCCATGAGAATTGCCCACCCACCTTCCGCCCTTTCCTCCGCGTGTGGGCGGAAACGGTCCCTTCCATTCAGTCGCTTGTGGATAGTGACCAGCACGATCTCGCGCGTATCATCTGTGGGTTGTCGCCGCAAAGTAGCCCACCCAACCCGAACCTCTATCGCACAGCGGCAGAACTGCGTTCGGTGGCACTGGAGATCAGCCAGCGCCGTTCCTTCCAAGATCGCTACGCGGCRGATTTGCAAGTCGCACTCGATTCTGGGAGTGGTGAATTGAGCACCCGGAGGGCTTCGTTCGTCCCTCCCCCGATTTACGAGCCCGCACCATCAACGAACTCCCCAACTCCTCTACCCCAGACACCACCCCCGCGTCTCTCTTCCTCCTCTCTAAAGGTCGTTCCACCGCCGTCTCCTGATGGTGACCTTCGTCCCCCTTCTTCCACCGGGCGTGGTGTTTCCCCTCCATCGGCCAAGCTTCTCTCCCCGGGCCCCGTCCCAGCCATTGAATTCATCCGTGAGACTTTGTACGCTGCGCTGGGGGATGCACTTGAAGAATATCCATATCTACGCACACTTCTTAAGACGGATCCTCCACGCGCATACTTTGCATCGGTTTCACTTGCCATCCTCTCCGTTTCCATGCATTCCATTGACCACTCAACCGGCTCCATCGTTGGTGTTTTCGGTGCACCCCTCACCCTCGCACAATGTCCACCTGAGCTCCGCAGCCTCATGGTCGAACTGGTGGGAATCAGCAAGCAGACGCAGGTCGTGATGGAGGAGGATAATAAGATTGCGATGGAGTGCCTGCAAAGAGGAGAGGATTTACCTGATGAGACAATGATGGAACGGGTGAAGGGTGTATTACTGCACGGTGCTGGGCACGAGAGCCTGAGGGTTGATAGGGGGAGAAGGTCGAGTGTGGAAGGGAGAGCGCTGGCTTTTGCTAATAGGATTGGCATGCTAGCGCTGGGACTGAAGGGGCTGAGTGGGTTTCAGCAGCGGCAGGACACAGTATTCAAGGTGCTCGCGGGTATTGGCAACTGAATAGACTTCTCTGTACATAAATATGACGTCATTGACTTTCTTCTCGCGTTCAATTGCCGCATTGTCACATTGACATTACAACATCCGTCCTGTGACGAAGCGAACAGCACACTCCTCAGCGCACTTGAGAAATATCTCATTCTTGCGACAAGAGCAAGGGGGCCAGAGCAAGGCCACACCCCACAACACGAGGGTGCAAACAGTAGGCACGTGGCGCATTGTGTATCCCCCCCCTCCCCAGGGTGTTCCCAAGTCCAACCCTCATTCAAAATCAACCCTTCCGCGCACAGCTTACCCCCACACCTACAGCACAGCGCTAATTAAAAAAAAAAAACGAGCACATTTCTTCTCATGCACTTTAGACCACACCATCACGCACCATGTCCGAGACATCTATCACTCTGAACGAACTCCTGAAACGAGTGAGTGTTCTGGATATTCGCCCCCTACTATTTCAGTCCTGAAGTAGCCGTGGTCCTCATCCAGCTATTGCGCCATGGCCAGTGCTTTCTTGTCTATCCCGCAGCATTTGAACCGAAACCACGATGTGCGTGTTTCAACAAACATCTCACCCGTCGTMATTCAACTGAGTTTGTACCTCACCCMTCTCTGAACTAGACATAAGAAAGCCTTCAGAGCACCGGTTACCCTATAGAGACATTGACGTTAGAACCTCGGATGGCGTATTACTTCGATGTTACTTGATTGAACACTCAACTCCGAGATCAACAGTCTTGATGTTCCACGGAAACGGGATGAATCACGGTGATATGTTGGACCATGCAGAACACTACTACAGCTTCCAGTGTAACGTGATGACTGTATCATACCGAGGGCGCGTTACATTCCTCCCCCTCTTTCCYGCTGAAGGCATACTGACGCGTTCATACCTTTTTTAGGTACGGCAATTCTGAGGGCTTACCAACAGAAAAAGGTGTCTGCCCCTAAGCATATGACGCACSGTGGGGCATCTTTAACTCACCTTTGCAGGGCTTCAAARGGATGCACAGGCTGTGCTTGATCATATTCTCAACGACCCTGCCCTCGCCAAACTGCCCATCGTAAGCATCCATCGTTTCTCTACGCCCACTATACCCTCATTGCAAACACCAGATAATATATGGGATTTCCCTTGGAGGCGCAGTAGCGATTGACGTCGCAAGCCGAAACTCAGAGAAAGTCAGCCTCTTTTATTTTTATTTTTTGCTACAAATAGCTCCTCCCCTAACAACTCAGCAGATAGCAGCACTAATCGTCGAGAATACTTTCACCTCCCTCCCAAACGTGGTCCGCGCCTGGCCTGTCATCGGTCGCTTCGCGTTTGCCTGCACACAGAAATGGAACTCTGCATCCAAAATTACCAAAATACCCCCTTCGCTACCGGTGCTCTTCCTCAGCGGACGCTCCGATAGCATCGTTCCGCCCGAACATATGGATGATTTATGGAAGCTTGCGGAGGGGAGGGGTAAATTGAGCGYCGCGTCGAGGCGGAAGATAAGTTTGAGTAGTTTGAGTATCAAGTCAATTGGAAGTGCTTGTGGCAAAGTGGAGCTGCTGGATGATGATGAGTGGTCGAAGCCGGCTGGAGATAGGTTTGCGCAGTATTTGCATGGGGGACATGGTGGGTCGTTTTGTTGTTCATCTCTTGTGGGAAGATTAAAAAGTCGGTTTTCGTTCAGTCGGTACATATAAGTGTAAAGGTTATTGGAGAGAGGTTGAGAAGTTCATTAGGCGGTCTGAGGGGATGTGAAATTAGTGGGGGAGCGTTTTTTTGTTTTTGTTTTTGTTTTTTTGGGTCATTCTGTGCTATCTGCGAATATTGGATAGTTGGCTGGGTCAGCACAAGTAGAGAAGTTCAAACGTTTGACGGTTCATGTCTTACCAAGGTACACTCAGGGTTCGAGTGGTCATATTAAATATGGGTCGCTAAGACTCGCCCAGTACGCAGTACGTGTCCAGGTCATTAATCTCACAAAACATCATRTGTAAGAATAAGGGCGTAATCTCGTCATGCGCTCACCAAAAGGGCATCCATAAAGTATGGATATAGGACAAGGGTAAAAGTCCGAAGGAAAACTGTAAATAACACCAAGGTCCGCTGTCCCTAATGTAGGTAGAGTCCRAATCCCAGCCGAAAGCGAAAATGGCCTTTCGCATAGTTGATATCTATATATATAGGCAAATTTCCACGTCATGCTCATGTAATRTTTTCAGAAAGAGTAGGTCCGAATCGAATAAAGGGTCATTTCAGAGTGTGCGAGCAAAGGCAGCAAAACTCGTGTTCGTCAGGGATCAATGAAGTTAAGAATTAGCAATGCCATGAGGACTGTTCATGTAGGCGCAGTTAGTTATGAGAGTGCTTCAGCAATGTCTTTTCGTTACGCACATCACGTGTGGATGGTGTTCCAACGCTCTGATAGGGTGAAGTACCGCCAAGGCATTCGGACAAAGTGACAAGCTGATAGCCAGCATCTTGGAGTTTCTTGATCGCGTACGGAAGAACTTCGCGTCTGYCARTAGAGCATAAYCCMATGAGTACAAGTGCTAATRCCMYAGTCGAGCACCGGATACTTACACGGAGGTAGCTGAACGTTACCAGAGGTTCGGTAAGCAGTAGCYMTAGRAAAACGACGGTCCACGYACCATGCACRTCATGAGCGAGGCTGAGCACAGTATTTGGCTTGCGGTTCACGAGRTCRTCATAGTTCTTTTTCTGCTGGCTCACACTRGCACCCGTAGAGTCTCCGGTGCTGTAAAAYYTCCTTAGCRCTGCCGAATTCGAATCCAAAAGTCAGATACAGACTCGAAATCCCATATGACCACACTCTGTCCCMTTTCAGCTGCAACCTCAAGGACTGCGTTGTTRTAKTTCCCATAAGCTGTGCAGAAATTGGRTCGGATGGTATATTAAAGTGMGGATATAATATAWCAAMAACTCACGTGGACGCATGTAGGCAGGTGTGGCTCCAGTGATCTTCCTTATAGCATCTAAACGGGCCRTTATAGAACATAGAGAAAGTGKTGTGGAAGCTAGACCCACCGTCGGCCCTTTGGAACTCACTAACCACTRKATTKAGAACACTATTCAATATAAAGTGGAACGAATGACACAGATATACATGCTTACATTGAGCTCTTGAAAGTTGGGTTAAGTCGCTATGAGCCCAGGTATGCGACGCAACCTGATGTCCTTGGTCGTACAGGAATTTGGCACGCTTGGCTCCCTCCTCGCTGTAGATGCAACCCCCTTGGCAGCATGAGAAACAAAAAAAATCAGCCCAATCATGCCTATAGCTCACAGTTATTGCCATCTGAGAGCGTCAGTATGAGTTGAGAGATGAATCTGCAGGTAAATGATACGCACTGAGGAAGAACGTTCCTTTAGCGTTGGCCGCCTTCAGCGCTGCATCCACCTCAGTTCTAAGTCATCGAACACAATCTTTCAATAACTTGGACCCCTGCCGCCTATACCGCTCAAGACTTACACATAGCTGGATGGCCCGTCATCCTAGAGCAGTTTCAATACAAACATGAGTCAAATGCACCAGTGATGAGCGCAGAGAACGCCATACAAATGTTAAAGCTGCCGTCTTTGCTCTTGTGCAACTCCTGATGACCTGCGCTCTTGGGGCCCTCTCGTCGATACCCCCGGTCGTCTCGAGAGGCGCGGCCAACACCATTGTCGACAAACCCCTTAGCACAAGGAGCATAACCGGAACACGAATGACCATCATGGTAGAGTAGGTGTGCAAGAGGAGAGCGCCGGGGCGACCTTTCGGTCACTACCATTAAATAGGCCCGACTGCAGAACGGAAGCATAAGCATCTGAACCGATACGCTCCGAGGTCTTGGCATGTTGTTACCTTACACTGGATGGTCGTGCGTGTCATTTGTATAACGTGCCAGAACCTGATCCAGGTTCAAGTGCGATCGCAGCGTGTAGGTATCCCCATCTATGTTCCAACTGGTTCAGCATTCGAAGGATCATGTATATTGGCCTCTATCCTGGCAAGGCAAGAAACCCAAACATATGCTTTTCGGATGGTGTGCGGGTCAGGAGATTGACGTAATATATAAGCATAAGTTGCATCGCCTGCCCGCTGAACCCCTGGACCCAGTTGCAATTGCTAAGGGAAAGGTCAAGGGCCGATCCTGATGAACAGCCTCATATTACCTGTTTCACGGGATTGGCAGTCCGCTACTGGGAATTGGACTGCCCCCGCATGTTCCGATTGCGGATAAGCCTGCCAATTCGTTACAGGAGCCACATGCCGCTTTAGAGTGACCCACCCAGTAAAATAGTGTTTAGCAATTTGACTGGTGGTGACATGGCTCTAATCGCAGCGGGCGTGGCCGACAGCAAATGAGTTGCAGGACTGAGGCGAGATATTGTCCAAGTTAAGTCTGGGAACCTACACTGTGCAGTCTGTGCTGGTGCGGCAAAGTCCAAATCTGATAGCCCAGGATTGTGATGGTATTCGGTTGTTTCCGGTATGCTGGTATCCGACTCGAGAGCACACATCGGTACTGGCCTTTGCCAGACTTGGCCGGTCATTCGGATTCATCTCTGCAGGGTGCATGCATCGAAGGTGAAGCTAAATAGAGCTCGTATCTCACAGAAAATTTGATACGTGACCGCTGGTAGGCATGTGGCCTGGCCCCTGCAATCTTTAGGGTGGACTCCGCCAAGTATATATAATCGCGATATAGCAAACACTACGATGGCCACTGTAGTGTCCCCTGCAAAACGCTCGATGATGACACTATTACATGGAGTCCAGGCTCCAACAACAAATTCGACACACAGCCATTGCATCTATGCGTGGCTGGGAATTGTGCACTTGAGCATGTACAGTACATTTCAATTCATGGCTAATTGATAATACACTTATCGAAAGAGGCATATCTGCACAGGGGATCAGCCTGTCCGTATTCACCGAAGGCCTGGGCGCTTTGTAATCGGAGTTTAAAGCCCTCGATTACGCATCGTGGCGGTCACCTCTAATACTTGTTTGTGAAGGTTAGAAGCGAATGCGAAGTGAGATGCGAGCCGCCCAACATTACGGGCAGCAAATTAATATCAACATCCGTCAGGTCAACAAACATGCTACATCTACGTGTAGGAGATATTCAGAAATCAAAGCTCGAGCAAAGGGTCAAATTCTAGTCGCTCATAGCCCGTCATCATTCGTCAAGTTACCCTTCCGCACAACGAGTTCTATGAGGATTTGGTGGATGAGCTCTACTTCAGTCGCGACTTCGGAATAATTGCTGACCAGTGTAGAATTTGAGTCCTTCGATGTAGGCGCCAATAGCTGATTACTGGATCAGAACGCTAGTACGCCGAAGATACTGTTTGAAGTCAAATTGATTCTCTCATCACACTGGCGACAAGCTAGGATCGATACACAGTACAAAGGTAGAAAGGATTTAATCAGTTACTATAAAAGGAAATATTTGTATTAAAAAATTACACCAATTCTGAATCTGTTGTACCCTCGATTCAATCATGCGGCCTAGCGGTCTCCTGTGTCAACTATGTGGATGCCAATGCTAATAAGGGTAACAGTGCTAATTTCCAGTCAAAAATGAACAAGTACCGATGTCCAACTTTGACTGGACTCCAGTGGAAGAAGTTACGCACTCTAGAGCCAGATCAGCACAGCCTGCCACATAGAGTAAGGAGAAGCATACTCACAAGTTGAACTATCAAACCAGGAGTTAATCAATATCAAGCAAACATAAATTCAACATCACTCACATTGTTGCATGTGCCTCACTGACCTAATGGACACCCAATAAGCCACTTCTTGCAAATGGAAAAAAGGCCTACCCATATTCCTGGTCATTGCACTAGGAACAGTTATCACATTGTCCCAGATAGCCAACCAAGCTCTAAGATGATGCATCAAGTGGTTGAATTGAAATAAGGGGTGGTAGGTGTAGGGTTATGAGGTTTCCCCTAAGTCACTGTGATATTTCTAATAGATGGCTGATCAGAAAATGATGTGCCACTCACTTTTAATGAGTATTTCTGCACAACAGGGTTAACAAAGCTAAGGAAAGTTTTTTGCACTTCTTCCGCTGCCCATTGAGGTAGAAGGCAAAGAGAATAAGTCACAATACAACTGAATATATACTATTACTGAAAATGTTGATTCTTACATTCATAGTACCCACTGCGCTCTGTGAGCTCATTCAACTATATTACTAGAAATGTCAGTCCTCCATGACCAAACTGTTGTCATCCACACCAGAACCACCCTCATTCACAATCATCATGATTTTGTTTTCACTGTAGATAGAGAAAAGATATTTGTTTACAAAAGCAGCACCAAATTGTCCACCAACTTCTTCACCTTGACCAAAGGCAAGAACTATATAGTATCTTGAAAACAGAAATTCATGGATTCAGCTACTGCATTAAGTAACTTACTTAGGGTGCAAGTTGGTTTCCAATTGCCTTGGAGCAAATGTTCAACCATGATCAGGGAACCAATGGCAGTGTTCTTGCAATCTCCAGAACCCCAACCATAAATCTATAAGTCATCAATAGCTCTGGAGAACAGCAGGAGGGTACAATTGTTAGGGCACCTGAAGCATACTGTGTCGTGGCAATAAACTGACTGGGGAGAAACCTAAGTGTCATTCACAGACTGGTAAGCTACTACACACCTGACCGGGGAGAAACCTAAGAGAATCAAGTAAGGTTTCTCTCAGGTCGCATACACTACTTATACTACCGCCCGAGGGCTGATCTATACTATAAGGGGAGTGTCCATAATGTNTAAGCCATCGAATATAAAATTTCAACAACTTGAATCCCAGCCGCCTATACCACTCAAGACTTACACATAGCTGGATGGCCCGTCATCCTAGAGCAGTTTCAATACAAACATGAGTCAATGCACCAGTGATGAGCGCAGAGAACGCCATACAAATGTTAAAGCCGCCGTCTTTGCTCTTGTGCAACTCCTGATGACCTGCGCTCTTGGGGCCCTCTCGTCGATACCCCCGGTCGTCTCGAGAGGCGCGGCCAACACCATTGTCGACAAACCCCTTAGTACAAGGAGCATAACCGGAACACGAATGACCATCATGGTAGAGTAGGTATGCAAGAGGAGAGCGCCGGGGCGACCTTTCGGTCACTACCATTAAATAGGCCCGACTGCAGAACGGAGGCATAAGCATCTGAACCGATACGCTCCGACGTCTTGGCATGTTGTTACCTTACACTGGATGGTCGTGCGTGTCATTTGTATAACGTGCCAGAACCCGATCCAGGATCAAGTCCGATCGCAGTGTGTACGTATCCCCATCTACGTTCCAACTGGTTCAACATTCAAAGGATCATGTGTATTGGCCTCTATCCTGGCAAGGCAAGAAACCAAACATATGCTTTTCGGATGGTATGCGGGTCAGGAGATTGACGTAATATATAAGCATAGTTGCATCGCCTGCCCGCTGAACCCCTGGACCCAGTTGCAATTGCTAAGGGAAAGGTCAAGGGCCGATCCTGATGAACAGCCTCTCATTACCTGTTTCACGGGATTGGCAGTCCGCTACTGGGAATTGGACTGCCCCCGCATGTTCTGATTGCGGATAAGCCTGCCAACTGGTTACAGGAGCCATATGCCGCTTTAGAGTGACCCACCCAGTAAAATAGTGTTTAGCAATTTGACTGGTGGTGACGTGGCTCTAATCGCAGCGTGGCCGACGGCAACTGAGTTGCAGGACTGAGACGAGATATTGTCCAAGTTAAGTCTGGGAACCTACACTGTGCAGTCTGTGCTGGTGCGGCAAAGTCCAAATCTGATAGCCCAGGATTGTGAAGTAATTCGGTTGTTTCCGGTATGCTGGTATCCGACTCGGGAGCACACATCGGTACTGGTCTTTGCCGGTCTTGGCCGGTCATTCGGATTCATCTCTGCAGGGTGCATGCATCGAAGGTGAAGCTAAACAGAGCTCGTATCTCACAGAAAATTTGATGCGTGACCGCTGGTAGGCATGTGGCCTGGCCCCTGAAGTCATTAGGGTGGACTCCGCCAAGTATATACAATCGCGATATAGCAAACACCACGATGGCCACTGTAGTGTCCCCTGCAAAACCCTCTATGATGATACTATTACACGGAGTCCAGGCCCCAACAGCAAATTCGACACACAGTCATTGCATCGATGCGTGGCTAGGAATTGTGCACTTGAGCATGTACGGTACATTTCAATTCATGGCTAATTGATAATACACTTATTGAAAGAGGGATATCTGCACAGGGGATCAGCCTGTCCGTATTCACCGAAGGCCTGGGCGCTTTGTGATTGGAGTTTAAAGCCCTCGATTACGCATCGTGGCGGTCACTCCTAATACTTGTTTGTGAAGGTTAGAAGCGAATGCGAAGTGAGATGCGAGCCGCCCAACGGTAAGCATCAGGAAAATCACACGCCCTTCGGCCATCACTTTCAGCCCCTCCCCCTTTTATTTTTGACACTTTGACTTCGGATGACCCTTGTCCCACTCTTCCGCTTTCCATTTTCATCACTTCCCCTTGTATGAGCACTTCTGCTCCCCTTCGTAGCTTCCGGTTAGGGCTGGGTGAGAATCATTTTCGGCTGTGTGAGAAATGTGAGAATCACTGGGCCGCCATGTGAGACATTTTTCAGTGTTAATAACAGTGAAATTTGATTATGTAATGTGTTGAAGGAGGAGCAAAAGAAGAGTGTACCCAAAGGAGTCCTATTGCACCGAATATGTCCTCAATAGCTACAAGGCTTTGAATCCAATGTACCATTACGGGTGAATCAAAATTCATCAATGTCCCAGTCATCCGGATGGCCCACATTACGGTGGGCCGATGTTGCCTGAGAGGTGATCCCTCCTACAAGGGTGACATCGCTGTCGCCAGCGAGCCGCTTGAGGAGTGCGTTGAGTACATTACTTTCCAACTTGATAAATTCAGCTATTTTCCACCTAGTATTGCACCGCACAATGTGCTTCAGGTCTGGGTTGTTGTTATCTGACCGGTCTGTCTCATCAAGGTCATAAGGATCAGCTTGACCAAATCACTCGTCCTCTGAGCATCCGACACCTGCAGCCGTGGGCAGGACATTGGCTTCATGGACAAGGTCCAGAAGTGAAGGAGCTGAGTAGTGGTGGGGCCTTCTCGTTGCATCCTCCATGGTAGTAGGCTCTACCTTTGGGAGATAAACGTGGGCGCGATGGTCAAATGCCCCATCACTGAAGCCATTGGTGTAGTAGTCATATAGCTTGGTGCAATTGACGAGGTTTTCGGGTGACATTGAACTGCGACGCGCTGCATTAAACCAGCCAAGGCGTGATGCTGTCCGTTCATCACAAGTCTCTGAGGGTGAGATTGAGAAGATCTTGATTGCAACGCGCTGGCAAAAAATGATTATTGGTTGGAGGTAATAAATAACCAAAGTAGTGACTATGCACCACTATCTGTGAAGCATTAGAGTTCCTCTCGAGTGCCTTCCAATAATCAAGTGGTTTGACACTGATATCCCACATGCAGCTCCGAAACGGTTCAAGATTATATGCCCAACCTGTCAATTGCCTGACTAGCATACTTGATTCCCCACGACCACCGTATCCCACCCGAAGCTGTTCACCCTTGAGAATTTGTAAGGCTGACTTGAGAAACCTTCTATAAAGGCTAGGCTGTTGTTCCTTGGGAAGCTCGGTGTTTCCATCAAGCGGTGGCATTTTTATCTGAAGGCCTCCGTTGCGACAACATACTGGAATGATATTGCTGAGATATTGTCAAACTGAATAGCCAACTACACAACATACCAGGATGAAGCCAATATGCAAGAAGAAATATCTCATATGATGATTCGCTCATCATCTGGTCAAAGCGGTGGTTATAGATTTCTTGTATTTGGCTGCGTAATTCTCCAAGCCCAGTTGATGGATTTCCGATGAGACGTTCAAGATGGCATGCAATACAAACCCAAGCATAAAAAACGTCAGCACATGTGATATTCTGACCCTCTAAAGTGAGTATAGCATTTGCACTGGGTGCCAGGACCTGTATGAAACCTGACAGGTGGCCCATGAATGTCCAGTGTGCAGGGCTTTTTTTATTGAGGTATGGCAATAATTTTTTTGTCTAAAAATACAATGTGAGGATAGCATTAATTAGTTATAATTTGAGTTCTTACAGCAGCTGTGTCAAAGCGAAGCTTCTGGGTATCTAAACAACGGTGTATGGCAGGCATACAAGCCTCAATTGCTTTGGCTTGGATATAAGAGGAAGAAAATCGAGTTTCTGAAGCTGGTTTAATTCCTTCAGAAATACCAAGGGCTTTACATGCCTCAGATAGCTGATAGGTTCCATAATTCGATTTTCTGAAGTAATTGGAGATGGATGAAACAGCCAAAAGGGTCTGTAATGAGAGTTTGAATATCCAATAAGGAAAAATTTCGAAATATCATACTTACATCCTTGAACGGCTTCTCCATGCCCTGACGAAGACCGGTCTTGCGAGTGCGGCTGTCCCCTCCAATCCTGGGACCACTTGTTCTGGCTTTGCCCCAGACACGTCCCCATCTTCCCCTGAGAACCTGGAGAGCCCGCTCGCCCCCCAGACATACTGGAGCTCGTCTCCTACCTTGAGGCCAATCCCATGGCTTTTGCATTCGCCCTGCCACGGCCTGGCCAGGGCTTGCCCCCCGCCACTCCCCCTCGTGCTGCCCCGGCTCCATTTTCTGTCCCTTTCTTGTAAGTTAGGACTTTATCTCGTAGCTAGCTCGCATGCTCCCCTCCCTCTTCTCCTTCGCGCTCCTACTTTCTCATGTCTAGTTGTAGTGTTCGTCTCTCCCCTTTCTCCAGTTGTCATCACCATGTCTTGTC
>JAECYV010000007.1:1418054-1434599 GCA_023014305.1 Lepiota subincarnata
AAGAGAGGGAGGGGCAGTGGCGATTGTTGTTTGTCCATTTTTGGGTAGGGATGTGGTCGAGCCTGTCATAGAGGGCATTGCAATTGTTTATGTTGAGGTTGGTAGGTATGGCAAAATTGACATTTGAATTTGATACAGTTGTAGGAGTAATGCCCTGGAGCATACTGTCGACATCTGAGGCAACAGAATTGGGGGCAGTCCATAGCCCAATGTCCTTCTCTGTCACATTGTAGACATTTAGATCTATGATTTGAGGTTCCGGGGTTGGTTCGTGAATATAAGGGATTGGGGATATACCGACGTTGTCGGTGAGGTTTGGGTATGTCTGGCTTTGGGGTAGCCAGTCGATTTCTGAAGGGTTTCTTTCCCTTGAGTTGTTGGGGTTGCTGGGTTGTGACATGACAAAGGAGAGAAACTGGGTGGTCCCCTGACAGTAAGGGGAGCTTCGGAGGTCCCCTTACACTACTGCTGCAATGTACACCACTAAGGTAAGTACCTGATATATGTAATCAATCAAGGTTCTCAAGAAAGGGTGTAAAGATAGGAGTGCTGATAACAACACTTGTGAGATCCAGTGACATGTGAGAATGAGGGATCATGTAGCCCTCCCTTTTTTTGGTCAGAATCCAATGAATTTGACCTTGCACTTCAATGCTACTAACTCAACCCGGGAATATTGCGGTAGCTCCTTTGCACTCAAGGAGGCCAGCATCTCAATCCTATGACGAAGTTAAGCAGGTTAAAAACGGCTACAGATACCAAGAGGCGGGTCAAAGCCGAATCAGAAGCTACAGGATTATTGTTATGTGTATACTAGTTTGAATAGGAATCGATAAATTGCCCATAATTCACTCTCTAGCCTTTTCAAATACATCACCTGTTTTGCGGCACCTGGATCTTCGCACACCTCTGGACCTGAGAATATGTAAGCTCAAGAACGGGCTGCAAGTCACGGACTCCGCCTGTGAGTACGAATACATTTAGCTGAGTTCTGGCGACAACCATGAGATAGAATGCTTAACTCAAACTACTGAATTCACTAGCACACGATCTAGTAGAGCAGTTCCAAACTATCTGCATCACTCGGCGCTCAGCCCGGAAAACGAGCCGAGTCTTTTTTCACCGAGTTACGGCTATCGGACGGAACGGAGTGAGCAGCCGCGGCCATCGGCTGCTTTGCCACGAAATAGGGCCGATATGATTGGCTCCCGGGTAAAACCGGCTAGTCACATGATGTCGGCAGGTACACTTCAAAAACTTTCCGCGTCAACTCTGCACCACATCATCATCCTCTTGCGCGTTTGCCTGACCTTTCCTCTAATCCTCTTTCTTCTAATTTTTCTTAGAAAATGCCTTACGCTCCTGGTATGTGGTTTTGAACCAGCACGTTGGGAATTGGATTGACGCGAAAATGCCATGAATAGGTGACACTAGCAAGGGTGCCAGTCTCTTCAAGACTCGCTGCGCCCAGTGCCATACCCTTGGCGCAGGGGAACCCCACAAGGTTGGCCCCAACCTTCATGGGTGAGTCACAATGTCCTTCATTCTCCCTCATCATTCTGATGTTGCCAATAGCCTCTTTGGCCGCAAGACAGGGCAAGCGGAAGGCTTTTCCTACACTGCTGCCAACGTTAACAAGGGGATCACATGGGCTGAGGATACTCTTTTCGAGTACCTCGAGAACCCCAAAAAGGCGCGTGCTACTTTCCCCACCCCATGCGATGAAGGCATTGACGTCACGCTACCTCTCTGCAGTATATTCCTGGTACAAAAATGGCCTTCGCTGGTCTGAAGAAGGAAAAGGACAGGAATGATCTCATTACCCATCTCAAGGAAGCTGTAAGTTCACTCAGAATTACCGAATGGCATATTGATGACCCCTCTAGACCGCTTGAGTTTGCTCCTGGGACAGACAGATGACATATTACACGCTAATAACATCTAATACCGACTTAATTCGTTATTGGACTCGGGTATTGACCTTCTTGTCTTGTCTAGATAGCATTGTAGACGATCGGAGCTCTGCTTGTCTGCACACCCCACTCCATCCAATAGACATCATTTATTTATGGGTTTTCTGTCCGACCATCTGCCAGCGCAGCAACGCAATAGATGACGTCACTGGCGACGATGATCTGCTAAGTTCGACATGCAATTCCTAGATCGTAGAATTGGCCCGTAAGTCGATGTTTGCCCAGCATAGTACTTGAACGCAAGGTCCTTAGTATACAGCCACCCCTAACTTGATCCATAACAGTGCAGAGAAGGCTTGATCTGCTCAAATATAGTACGAAAAGACCCAGAAATCCGCTAAACAATTGAATAAAATTCATTCAACATACCCTAACCTCATGGAAGGTAGCCGCTGCGCGTTAAGGCTATCTCCTAGGGAGCTAATCATCAATACAGTATCCTTTAAACTAGCTTTTTGTTTCCTTGTCAATGGAAAATTTATTGAAGCGCAGGATGAACTCCGACCTATATAGCCCATCTGAATTGCCCAGACGAAAAAAAACCACTTACTGCAGTTCTTCCGCGATTGGCTTCAAATAACCATCTTTTGTCGTCTTGAAAATAAAATAAGAAACGTAGCGCTTAGGGGGGATGAGATGTGACACTGGAAGGAGACGAGATATTGTGCTTACATAACACAACGAACCCTCTTGCTCTCACTTTCGTAACATATAATTCACAGGAGACATTTAGACTCTTGCCTACACCCCAACCATGACGAGCACACCAACCACATCGCGGCTGTCTACTTCATCTCCAGCCAACGCATCCCGGACAATAACCATCACGCACGATCAGACCAAGGAAGAAGACGAGGACGCGGTTCAAGAGCGAGAGCCAGAGGACACGGTGGTTGGTGCGCTCAGGCTTAGAGGTACAAGGAGGAGGAATCACCCACGAGTAGCATGGGATGACGACGTTGTCGACAACGAGCACATGGGGAAGAAGAAATCTAAGAGTGCGTTTGCCCTCCCTCTTTGATAACCGACCCGTGCCCTGACATCCAGCTTTGACTGCAGTCTGTTGTATCTACCATAAGCCACGAAAGTTTGATGAATCATCGTCGGATGAATCGTCGACAGACTCGGACTCWGACTCCTCATGTGGTGGAAAGGTGCATAGCCACAACCATCATAATCGTCACCATCGACATCACCATCGACGTCGACCCCAAGGAGATGGGAACGCTAGTGGTTCATGCGACAGTGATCCAGAACCTAATGCATACGAACGTCAGCCAAAGGGAAGTGGAAAGGGAAAACAGAAAGCAGGCATGTCAAGAACCCCTCCTCGGATCGTTTTCCCTCAGTTCTGAATCGTGCAGTTTAGACTCAAATACATAGCATATCATATAATATTGTTGTAATCTGATACCCAGCATTACGTGATCAAGACCTGTCAATGGCTCTTGCATTTCGTTTCGATCTTGCTGAACAAAGTCCCCCCTGCTCCTCACGTCACGTTCAAACGAACCAGGACCCATTCTAGGAGAGATCGGAAAAGATGGACTCCAAAATCAAGCGTTCGGTTAGGACCTCACCCCGTTTCGCTCATTATTTCGCAATCAACCAATTAGAATTCACAGACAGTAAATGACCACGAAAACCAAGGTGCAGTGATTATTCTAACGATCGACTAATATTATTACCGAGCTATACAACGTTCATCAACGGCTAGAAGGCCCATGTTGGTCTAAGGTCCATTTTACGATCATAGAAAGATCATAAATCGCTTAGTGCAAGGAAGAAACGGCACCCTGGGCAGCGCTGAAGGCAGCACCGACAGATGCAGGCGAGGTGGCATCATTCCAGTTCGAGCCACCCACAACAACACTGTGGGAGCCGAGGTCATGGCCAGAGAAACCAAAGTCATCGGTYGAGAGAGATCCATCACCGTGGACGACGCTACCAAAGTGGCTTGCAATGCCACTGTCGAAGCCGGCTTGGTGGCCTGAGACGTGGTGCAAGTCGTCGTGGAAGAGACCGAGGCTGGCGTGGAATTGCTCAAAGACGACGGTCTGGGTCTCGACTTCGCACACTTGTTCGAGGATGATCCGCTTGGCCATCTCTTGGATCACAAGGAGGCGTTGCTGGATGACCTCGATGGCTTGGGTGTGGCAGACGAGGTGGGATTCCTGTTCGATAGTCTGGGAGAAGTGGACGGAGCTGTCGAAGTTGTCGGAGCCGTAGAAGTTGTCAAAGTTGTCAAAGGAGGAAAGACCACCCCAGTGGTTGAAGGAGTAGCTAGTGCGAGGAACTGAATTTGARGCATTTGAGTTGATGGGTCAATAGTATGGATGGTTTGTAGATGACTTACGGATATCCCTGGGAGCGGGCACGGGCCCGGCGGCGGCACCGGCGATRAGGGTGGAGGCAAGAAGGACAGCGGATGTCAGCTTAGCGAACATGGTGATAATAGTCGTTTTGCTAGGAGCRTCGTAAGTCCGTGATTACAATCTGCAAAGCCAACTCAATGTCACTTACTTGAAACAAAAAGAACGTYGAAAGGTGGTAAGAAACGTTAAAAAAATCAAGGCACCTGGCCAAAGAACGGAAGAGGGAGAGAATAAGAGAAGAGAAGAAGTCGAARTCGAAGAGGAGTCTGCTCTTCAACAGCAAACCTACCCTTCCTTTTATACATATTCCTGCGCCGGAAGCCTCATGTACCACCGGCAAGCCCAAASCACAGGCGAAACGCGTTCCATCGAAGGTCGAGAATCACCAACTGCCAAAAAGCATGGCGACGAGATCCCAACGTTTGATTCGGCAACYCAGGCATGTCTCTGGGCGCAAAACGTGCTACCCTTCCGTGAGCGGTGCTCAAGATATTCCTGGAAGTTAAAAATATCTGCCTCACCAGTGTTGGTCTCTCTCTGATTGGCTGTTCTGGATGTATACGTGGTGGCAGTGAGCGCTTTGGCGTGATGAGCAGCCACCTTCAGGTGATATTTCCCACTGGGGCATTTTTGGATTGACCGGCTGTGTCACCCATCCTTCCAGTCAAGATATCAACAATGTTCGGCGCTCGTCGGTGGGTAACCAGAGATTAGSTGATATTCCTGATTGATTATCCGCCATGCCACTGCCTTTCAAGGTCAGCAACTGTCTCATTGGACATACGCCTTAGGATTCTAGTGAAACTGTGCAGTCAGGCCACAGCTCGGCAGCGTGACCCAGTCCTTGGGTTCTGCTCCAACGAACTATTCCTAAATCTTTACCACCGAATACTTACCCACGTAACTCGGACAATTCGGGTTTCGACATAGACCGCCCTAGCGCATCATCATCATCTATACTTAAGTTTCGAAGCCGCCTCGCCGAAATAGAAATGCCGATGCTGATATTCCGCGGCTGACGGGTGCGCTTCCATTGAATTCCCCAACTCTTTGAATTGCCTCTATGTTGCGTCGTACAGTGACAACCGCTTGGGCAATCCGAGTGCTGAGTAGCTTCACAATTTYTGCGATGGCAGCGGAGGGCCTGCTTAGCCGCAACCCAAGTCACGACCGCCCCGACCCCTTGCTTCCTCATTTGCCACTCCATGTACTGTGCGTCGCTCAATTGGAGCTCAATTCCTTCAGTGGTGGCCTCGACCGGAGTATCCCATTCTTCCAGGATGTTAATACACCACCAGCAATCTTTGAACTCGAAGATAGGAGAAGCGGCAACCAATAACTCCGGCGGATCTTTCCAACCTAGGCTTTGCAGAAGACACGAACTTCCTTTTGGTTTCGTTCCTGATCAATTTTACATCCCTTGTGTTCGCGAATCGGATCTACGCCCGTGTATTGTCCCGACAACGGGAGTGGATGCAGGCCCGTCTTGTCCCCTTGGGTCCCCTTGCGAACTTGCTTGCGACGAACAGTGCGCCTCTTCCCCCACTCTAACACAAAAAGTTTATGCCCGAACGGAGTCTGCACGTACGTCTCATGCACACTCTTACGTTTATTTTTATCTATGGCAACTGAACGGAGGGGGCAGCAACGCAAACGCCACGCCATCCGCCCCGTGTGCGACTGCGGACACAACATACACCTTTAACGAGAGATAATATGCACAGTGGAGACAAGACACGAAAGGAGTGTATTAGGGAAGCTAGGATCCACGACAGAGAGAGTGTAAGTCTAAGGAGGGGAGAATATGCACGAGTACGCTACGCACCTAGGATCCACGAAAGAGAGAGTGGACCCTAGGTAAGCTAAGCTAATGGCTAAGTACTGCGAAGTGTGTATGTAGTTGTTTACTACATAATGTAGGACTAGTCGACACGTAGCAAAAGAATACATTCGGGTGCCTACAGGGAAAATCAATAATCGGTAATATAATAAATGTCCGACGCCTATGCATGTCGAGCTGCACTATCGTGTCCGTATTTCGACAACCTTTACTTCTCCGTTTTCAGGGCGCTGTACACACTCTCGGTCACCGGGCTCCATTGTCAGGTGCCCTTGGTCCACTGCAACCCGTCTAGTTTGACTTGCGCACCCACCGAAAAGCTTGGGAGTGTCTTGTGAAGATATCCTTAATGCGAATTGGTATTACCCAGACATTTCATGTGGGACTGGTCTTACTGGCGAATAAATTAATTACAGGCCACGTACGAGCAACCAGTGTGTGCAAAGCCTGTGGAGGTCCCCAATGAAATAATGAAATTCCACGGTGGCACTAGGTGATAACAATTATATCCATCATAACTCGAGAGTTCCACTACAGACTGTAGACTCGATCTTTGGGGCCCTGAATTTAGACAAGCTATGGCTATGACCACGTTCTTTCTGGTCCTCGTTCACCGCCGACATCAATATATCAAGAACAGGGAACTCAGGGAACATTATTTGGAACAATTCAAGTTCTAAATCCCTTCCCYGTTGTGGTGAATGTATCACCCAAGGGGGATAACCTGTAGCGCCCGTCGTGCAATTATTGCACTCCATGCCACTGTGGCGAATGTGAGTGATGGAAGCGAGTTTAGGAGAGACTGTCGGATGGAGGCCATTCTTGTGAGTCTAGTGGGGTAGAGTTCACAGTCGATGAATGATTGCTAGACTTCCCAACACAATATGCCGTAATTCTGAGAGTAGCCAGCACCTAGTTTCTCAAGGACTGCAACCCTGCAGTTGAAACTCACTACGATGTACTAGGTGTCTGTGATCATACACCCGGGAAGCGGCTCGACATCAGCCACTCGCCACTGATATTTTGATATTGATCCCGGGGTCCAAGGATGCGCTCATCGTATTCAACTCACGGGGGTCCGGAGCCAAGCACAAGGTAAGGGCATAAGCTTTAAGATTACATTGGTCCGTGGGATATTGTTTTCCATCTGGACAGGTCGAGGAACAAACATTGTCGCCTTGTACCCGGAAAGGCCAGCACTTCATGATTTTTATTGCCAATCGTTAAGGCAGGTGAGCTAACACCTCTCCTTAACTGTGGCTAGCAAGGCTATGGCGTCATGAATTGCCTCGAAGCGGCATGGTTTGTTCAATCTTAGCATCTTCTGTAGTGTTTTTGTCTCCCCAAATCAAGAAAAATACATTTTTCCGACTTGTTCGAAACTAGCTGGCAAGGGAGCAGCGGGCCGTAGCCGTTTACATCTTGGGTTGGGACGTGAGCCTCATCAAATTTGTGGACAACTTGGGGCTGGATCGGGAATGGGTCCTTCAAGCTTCGAGCTTGAGGGCTGAGTGGGCTAGATTCATACTATCACGTACGGGACAGAAGCTTGCACTACTCAGCTACTAGTCTGTTCTGCATTTGTAGTATCAAGGTAGTAGTGGATCCCAAGAAAAAGAAGACATATGTTATCGGATGCTATCATGTTCCAACGACCTAGTCTGAACAGTGAAATCGTGATGAGTTCATATGACTAGTGGATTAGATTGGAAATATGATTCGAAGGATGGAGTTAATRCGTGAACATCAAGGGTATAGGCAATAGCCTATAGTCGTCCCATCACTTGTAAATGTACCTAATGATAATCTGACAGCGATAGGGGGATGCTTATTGTTATCAACAGTTCGAGTTCTCTCAGCGCACAATCGTTGCTCAAGTCGCTCTCAGATTCCCTTTTTGAGGTTGAAGCGGTCGGATGGACCCATACATATATTTCCGTGATCCGAACATTTCTAGATCTCCATCGGAACCCCGGACCTGCAACATCACTGAGGCATCGAGGGAAAGGCGGTACAGCAACAAAGGGATGGCCAAAATGATATCTAAGTGTTCGCAGTCCATTGTGTCTGCAGCCAATTTTAGCAGCTCTTTAGCTATTGGGCAAAGCTAGTGTGGRGGTGAGGCGGCGGTGGGAGCTGGTTCTTGCCGATACGTATGTATCCATCTAGGTACCATGTCCTCCTGATCAMGGAGCTGTTAAAACCCAAGGGCCTGCGCTTTCGCTTTAGGRCTTTCACATACWCACGGTCGGTGCTGAGARCTCCTTTCTGTCAGGATCAAAGGTGTCCTCCGTGGAGTTATTTTGCCCAACAGAAGCAGAGCACAGCCCATGTATCACTGGATATRGTGATCAGACGCTCGATGATTAGCGCTAAATTCCCGCTGTGGGGAGGAGGAGCACCGGTGGGGTAAGGGCGGGGTGAAAGGGTCAGCTAACACCAGCTTACTTGGACTTACACCATTGCCGAAGTGAAGAATTAGACCGTTTATGGTATACTCCTTTGTGGGTTATGACGCATCCGGTGCTTGATGGGATAAAATGAAGAACACCATTAATATTGTCATTTGGGCTCCTGTTGATGAAAATGTACACAGGTTGCAGAATGGAGCTTCAAGTACTACGAAAACGCATATTTTCAGATGCCATGCATTGCCCATTGTTATTGCTATAGAAGTACACAGATTGCGTATTGCTGCTCATGCGAATAATACAAGTCGTCGATGGGTGGTGACGAAAAGAGATGGAARRCGAAAGAAAACGAAAGCACGAATTCAAAGCATATTTGAATAAGAATAAATATAGAWCGTGGAAAGGTCGAATGGTAGACGTCGAAGGGCGTGACGTGGACATGTGATGGGAGGGTATACTTGGGTGCGAAATCTCGGACGATCAACGTCGTAGAGGGTATAGGGTGGATGGGATCTGACACKATGAACAGCGTCGTAACGAAATCGTGATCGGGTGTAAAGATGGTGCAGGGCTTCACCCATAATAGATCCTAGCGAGAAAYTTCCGTTAGCGAAGGTCCGAAGTATGCACACGGCGGGAGACTCACCCTCTAGAAGTCGTCGAAACGGGTTTGAARTCCGTTCTCCCCTCGCTGACAAAGTGCCTTAAAGCACTTTCCCAATCATCCCTGGTATCCCAGGWGATCTTGCTTGGTGGGTCAACCTCCACCGGCATCACTTGGCTAACGCTGCCACATTGTAAAATGACGATAAGAGTGCCGATTCCTCCGCCGGCCCTACACCTGTCCTCACGGCGCTGGATGTCGGCCATAACAAGGGGGTCTCGGATATACTGACGCGGAACAATGTGCGTCGATGTAACGGAGAACCTGTATTGCATTGTGAGAATGTGATAGAGGAATGAAATGGAGACAACTGACCGACGGTGAGACTCTGGGTGATTATGGTAGTCAAGTTCAATAAGGAGAGCGTTTTGTCTAACGTTGGCGGGAACGCGCTTGAGTTGGAGGGCCTGGAAACCTGCCCAACCCAGGAGRGCGGTATGGGCCGAGGTGAATTTGCGGAGGTTCTTGGCGAGGTTCTCATCTCCGAAAGTGGAGAGGGCTTGCTGCTTTGCGCCTGCCATCTGGAGTGCGGTGTGTTGGCAGATGGAGCGGTGGGATGGCCAGTGGATCTTTTGGCAGTCTTGTGACTGCATAGACGGGTAAGATGATGTGATGAGGAGCATAAGTGGGATCGGAACTCACGCAGTATTGAGTAGTCATCTGGATAGGTGGGGCCCCAAGGTCAGATACCTGATGGACTTATGCTTGGTGAAAGTAGACGTACACAACCTCCGCAGAGTCTGAACTTCACAGCGGGGGTCTCCACAGCGCCGCATTGGTCGCACATGCGATAGCCCCGCTGCCGTTGATGATGGACGGAGGGAGCGTGATAATTGGCGGCGGCAGGTTGAGWATAGTARGCAGTTGCCATTGCAGAAGGAACCTGGAGTGGGGTTGAGGGGAGGGGCTATTGTGAAGTGTTATATATCTGTGTCATTGGAAGAGGCGTCGGGAAATGATTTGAAGAGAACAAAAAAGTAAGAAGGAAGGACAGCCTGCTTTTTGTTTCGATACTTGTTTCTTTTTGTTGCTSCTGTGAATCACGGGACTCGGATAACAAAAGACATCCAGTYGCAGTCCYTTTTRGGCCACACAACAATTARCTCCCCATCACGAATCGTTCCTCTCACAAAAGCTCGTGAGAAGCGCTATCTCCGCACAGCTCATAGCTTTCCCTAACAGAACTGTGTGTTTGTTAACGACCATTCAACTTTGTGTCCTTTCGGAYACCTCAGCATGAACGAGTATCGGGCTGTAAAGGGTCATCACCTGCATTTGTCGACCGATGCTTGTGAGCCTGAGCCCTGGGTCTTGGCGGCTAGGTAATATCGAGTCATAGCGTCGAGCTTCTGAGAAGCGTTCTTGGCTGTGATGATTTACCCCGAAAATAGCAYCTCCTAACCGAGCATACAATGAACCATCGAGTTCGATGATAACAACATTGCCACGGGCCAATAGGGCGCTTATGTCAGCCGCTGGTCCATATGTTCGTATGCATGTTTTTCCAGTGCGGCACTCCCACTTTGGAAACRGGAGAGCATGTGGTATTGATAAGATTGCGGAATAATACTAAGGCGTCATCGTTACAAAYCAGGGGGGTTTAAAACATTCGTAGGTTGCGAGTCATCACCATGGCTTTCCCCAATCTCCCTTCGAACCACTTTCTAGCGCAGCCCCGGCCAGATCCTCATCTGCCCCAACCTGTTGGCCTTGTTGACACAACCACACTCGCTGCCCATGATTTCGATGTCGACAACCGTACGGGTTTCATGCCTCCTCAACCTCCACTCYACCGCCTCCCCCAAGCATGGAAGGTGTGGGAGGACGCGCTGGATGCTGCAGTCTCACAGAAACTGCAACTAGCCGAGCGTGTTGAGCTTCTGGGCGCGGAAGCAAGAAGGATCGAAGCCTCGAAAACGGAAAGGTGGAGAGAGTGTGTTAAAAACGTGAGTTGTAATCCTTTGATCCCCCCGTTGCGATAATCAATTGAGCTTCAGATGCCGCTTCTGCCAATCGACGAGCTGAAAGAGTCTGAGCAAGCGCTGCGGCGCGCACACCATCTCCTTTGCTGGCTCCTTCACTTTTACATCCAGACCATTCCTTCCACGGAGCCTATCATTGTTCCTCGGTCACTCACGATCCCCGTTCTCCTAGTTTCGGCCCAGCTTCAACTGCCTCCTGTTCTGACGTATTCCGATAACGTGCTTTACAACTGGASTTTCAAGGAATCGCGCACCGATGGCTTTGGGATCGATCGCCCCCCCGCACTCAACAATCTTCGCTGCCAAACGACCTTCACAAATACCACGGACGAAGAAGAATTCTATCTCACTTCCGCACGAATCGAGTTTCGGGGTAGCGAGGCCCTTGAATTRGTCCGTCTGACCATGGACGAGATCTTCGTCGGCGATGACATCGCCGTACACAGAATCACCGGGTATCTCGACCGCATGGTTGAGGTCATAACAGAGCTGAAAGAGTTGCTGTTGAAAGTAAAAGAAGGTGTTGATCCAGGGGTGTTTTATAACGAGATTAGACCTTGGCTTCGAGGGGCAGACGGTGATCCTTGCGGTAGACTTTGGACCTTCGAGGGCAGGGAAGAGGTAGGGGGGTTGGKGRACTTGGATGAGGTTTCTGGGGCAAGCGCAGGGCAGAGCTCTTTGMTCCAGGCTCTGGACATCTTTCTAGGTGTGGRTGCAAAGACTCCCACTGGGTCCCAACTACCCGCAAMATCATTCCAGGGACGCATGCGCGCTTACATGCCCCGTCATCACCGAACCTTCCTAAATCATCTTGAGGTTAATCCACGTCCACTCCGCGCGGTAGTYCAAAAAGCTTTTGAGGAGCAAGGTATCGAGTGCCCGATACTGAGAGCGTACAATGCTACTTTGARGGCACTGAAAGAGTTCAGAGACGCGCATATGGTTGTCGTGGCGTTGTACGTGATCGGGCCTGCCCGGCGTGCCGACAMGGAGAGGGCTGTGTTACCTCAACCCGCTGATCGGACGGGAAAAGCGCAGCAAAAAGACGAGGTTTTGGTGGAGAAAGCTTTCGATGAAAAAAGTGAAACCAGGCAGACCCTAAAGGGTACTGGAGGGACTGATCTGGTCAAATTACTGAAACAAGTCAGAGACCAGACGGCAAGTGCGTATATTCAGGGGCAATAATTGAAGTTCTCCCGTCTACATTAAAAAAATGGATAAAGTGGCCTAGTAGATCTGTGATACATCCACTGCGTTAATTATCTATCAGCTAGACCCACAACGTACAAATCACAATCACATTGATGTTTTACTGAGCAATGAGATGCGATGAGCAAATCCCCACTCACAAAAGCGTGCTCCGTTCCGCCACTGATCCGTGGTCTCCATATTCACGTGACTATACCGACCCAGTCCAAGCTCCAAGACGGAGATCTCAAAGCCACTCCTGTGTCTGAGCATAAAGATGATAAACGTCAGGAAGTTGACCACTAATCATGCCTTCATGGCCGACCCCTTTTGGTTTGCTCTTGACTCGTCAGCACGCCAATGCGTCACCCTTACTTAGCCTCTCCCACATCCGTCAACGGTAACCGAACAAGGCTGTTAGACCGCGCACGAGGAAACAATACCCTGGCCGGTCACCCTACTCGAGCCCCTGYTGTTCGCGCTGAGCGAATCAACGTCCTTATCTATTCTCTTCTTTTCAACGTGTTCGGTTGCATTGAATTTAATTTACGCTCCGCCTAACCATCYTACTCAACTCGATCCCACAGTCCTACGTACTTGATCTGCGACTGYTGGTTGCCACCCCCCGCTCCGGGGAATACAGCTGAAACGACTGCTTGCCAACCAACATACACAAATACTTACCGTCTTGTAGTCAAATTTACGGATAAGACCCGACGGACACTGCGCCAATTTAAACACCGGTCGCGTACGCGGGTTGAGCTGTCGGCGTCTCACACATCAAACCCCCTGGAGCTTCTTTGGGCTTAGGCYTTATAGAGCGCATTATCGGCACCCTTAAATTCTGGAATAACATCCAACTCAAGAGGTACCCCCTCCTTGGTACCTAGCCCAACTTTGCTGCTTCTGCTCTACCCTCAGTTAGACCACAACAACTTTCCCCTATTTTCTACGTTCATCCTAGCCCGCAACAACACTACGACAATGTTGGACCCCTTATCCTCTATATTTATTGGTACAAACTCGACTTTTACGGTTGACACGAGTCCAACCACCACTTCTACCCCGTCTCCCGACACCCTATTCTTGCCTCCCGACTTTATCAAAACCAAAGGCGATGCACCAGCATTCGACGTCGACTCTTGCACGGGATTTATGGCGTCCCAACCACCKCTTGCGCGRCTCCCTTCGACTTGGGAGACCTGGGAGATTGCGTTRGACGACGCTGTTGCCGCGAAGCTCCAAGTCGGTGACAAAATGGGCATCACGGAAGAAGAGAAAGCGYGTTCCGAGCGGTGGAGGGCGCGYCTACGAACTGTAAGCTAATTTTCTGCCTATCCCTTCGGAATGGTTGCCCTYCCCCATGGCACYAGAATTGCAGCCTCGATGGTTCTGACCACTGGGGATCTAGCCTCCCAAGATCCGGTTTTGACCCATCAACCCCATTTGGTGTAAATGTGATACTGACGTATGTTTTTCATTCCTATAATAGATGCCAGTGCTCCCCACGGCCGAGTTAAATGCTCCTATCCTGCTCAGGCGTGCTCATCTAGTTCTCGCATTCCTGCAGCATTTCTATGTTCAGTCGCTACCCCCCGATGTTTCCCCCATTGTTATCCCACGATCTATCGCCCTTCCCATGCTGCRCATCTCTCAAGCTCTCGATATACCACCCCTCCTAACGTTCTCAGACACCGTCCTCTACAATTGGCACATAGATCCCGATCGTTCTGTTCCTGGAGCCAATGACGTACGACCCACTCCAGAGAATGTGCGYACGAGCACCATGTTCACAAACTCAGTAGACGAAGAGGAGTTTTATCTCTGCTCAGCGCGCATTGAACTGAAGGGTGTCGAAGCACTCGAGTTGATGCGAATGACGATGGACGAAATGTTCGTCGGCGACAACATCGCCSTTCAACGGATCACTACYTACCTTCAACGCATGGCTCTGGTTATTGACGAGCTCCGAATTTTGCTTCTGGATGTGAAGAAGCTCTGTCGCCCCGATGTGTATTACAACGAAGTGCGTCCATGGTTCAGAGGCGAAGATTCAGCCTTGGATAAACGCAAATGGGTATTTGAGGGTGTATCGGAAGATCCCGAGCTACGACAACCGACTGAACTATCAGGTCCGAGCGCCGGGCARAGCTCCATGGTCCACGTCCTGGATATTTTCYTGGGCGTAAACCACCAAGCTTCTGCTAGCCCCAATCAGCCATCATTCATGTCTAGGATGCAAAAATACATGCCAAGAAACCACAGGATATTTTTGAAYCACCTTTCGGCGAACCCACGTCCCTTACGGCTATWTGTGCTGGGGAGCAAGGACGACRAGCTGATGAAGGCRTATAATGAGGCCGTGATGGCGTTGAAGCGGTTCAGAGATTCGCATATGATCATTTCGACGCTCTTCATTATTGGACCTGCTAGAAGAGCTCGCGCCGCAAGGGCGTCAACGGGGAAGGGGGSGGAGGAGAATGATAGGGGCGAAGTTGGAGTTGGGGTTGGTGCTTCGAATGAGACGCTGAAAGGCACTGGAGGAACGGACTTGGTCAAGTTTCTCAAAGATACAAGGACGCGCACGGAGGAAGCGGTAATTCTACAGCCTTCAGTCAGTGTGCGTGATTCGCAGGTTTAGATCCCCATACTGTGACGTTCAACGGACCACCATGCGTAACATGTTCTATGTTCCTATTAATTAGCATTGATCGTCAATCATAAGTTATTATGTACATCATTAAGTCAAGAACCAGAAGCATATCGAATCAGTGCACACAACAGCCAGTTATTCTGTTTCCTGAGGTCGTGAAGAACCTAAGGTAGAGTCCATGCGATATGGTCAACATCACATGTCCAAAGCGTGATCAAAACGTGACAATAAATAGGATAAAATAGTAAAAGAAATTGGGGCAGCTTCAAATGTGCATTTATTTGCAAGAATACCTGCACATTTACAATACTGAGGATCTCTTAGAAAAGTATTTTGAATATAAGTGCATTGTCGTATGCCCCAATTTTTCACTGGAGAGATTGGTGGGCGCCTTAGCACTTACCTAGTTAGGACTCATTAGAGCCACACCGCCTGCGAAACTAATCTGCATAACTCTATGCCTTGTTCTACTAGGAGGTATAAACAGAAATACAACCCTATCACAAATCTTGGTTCACATGCAAATCTGTGGAAAAAATGTTGAAGAGCCAAGATATATAAGGAAAATGAAAGTAATCAAGTGTCGGTGACTGTGAGCCTACAGTCTCTGAACCATATAAGTATGATCTTCTGCTCAATAGTCAGGCAGCTTGGGCCTGCAAAAAGTACCGCGGCCATCGAGTTGTTCCAAAAACAATTCTTCGAGAGCTCAAGGAGGCTGAGATAGAGTAAAATACATCGAGGACTACACTCCTAGGTTATATAGAATTTAGCTTTGAGACTTATGGTAGCTATACATTTGTGGGACTCTCCATACTAAGTACTTACTACAACATTTAACTACGATTTGGCATTGGCGGCCTGGCAGGTCACATTTGGTCACGTATCATGTGATGTTGACCATATCGCATGGATTCTACCTTACTACGGTCCTGTTCTAATTATCTATTACATTTCATCTGAGTCGGTAGCACAGGGTGGGTTCCAAGAGGCATGTGTGATAAACTGAAGATCAACGATACTCGATAAGTGCTCGTGCGGAACGAGCACATTCATGTCCAAGCCCGGCCTAGCATCATTCCATGGCTTCGATCATCAGAAATATCGGTATTCTTTAGGATGGCAGCCGCGTTACTGATTTCAGTGGATGCTTCTGGGCTATGCACCGCCAATATGACGAGCCTTAGCAGCTGGACAGTATCGGGCAGTACAGGGATTGTGGTGTGTGATACGGCAAATCCAATTCGCCCTTTCTGTCTAGGAAGCTACTCAGCGATGTGTCGCTACGGGGGTCCTTTATGTTCGTGTCAAGAGGCCCAACCTCAAACATGATGGTGAGATGCAGCCCAGCTATCTACGAGCTCGGCCATGTCGTGACAGCCCAACATCAGCTTGAGGCCAGATGAGGTAGCCCGCTACTTGGGAATTCAGAGTACAAGAAAACAAGACAAGAACCAGA